>JAHHFK020003010.1:0-541022 GCA_024533555.2 Aedes koreicus
TTTTGAAGCGAACATACATATCTACCGAGCGCACAATCAGTCCTTCTGGTTCGAAGACAACCTATTCTCCAGACCATCATCGATCCGTGCGCATAGCAATTATAGAAGTTATTTGGAAATGTGTGATCTGAACATAAGGAATGTGGTCTCATGTTTGTACATATCTTCTACAGTTTGCTTCACAATAATCTCTGTTACTTATGTTAGACTAAAACGAATTATTTGCGGTTTTCATCCAAAATATGCCAATACGAGGTCTTTCCGGTCGTTACAAATTTCAAACTAAAATAAAACTCAAAGTATCACATCAAAATCACCCAAAATTGTAACTTGTTTCAAACATCAAAATGGACGATCGACGAAATATATGGTACTACTGTTGCAAGAACCCTTTTCAAACTTTTATCGATGTGCTTGCAAATTGGTGTTGAAATTTTTATAAAAAAATATTGTTTTCTCTAACCACTCTTTAGTCATCTCATTTGTTCCTCTGGACTTGAGAGCAACTTATATTTATACGAAAGCAAACCAGACCCAATTAGAACTAGCCTGTAAATTGCCCATTGATAAACATTCTGGACAAGAACTTATCACGTTTCGACTGTCTGCCGACTCAGACCGATAATCTATAGAGCATCTCACCACGCAGTTACTGACGACTATAATAGTAATGAATAGGGCAACACAAGTTCCAGGTCAATACCCGACGCAGCGGCTCTGACCACATGGTATCGACTTTTCTGCTATCCCATCGTACGCATGCTGATCGATATGATGTCACACATAGCGGAGCGGCGATGATGATTCAGTCGGTTGCAATTTGTTTGAACATCTTCAAAATAGTACCATTATTCGAACAAATAAAAATTGCCTCACCGCACTTTCGGCGACAACGACTTTAACAATTCGAAGAAAAAAACCCAAATTTTCCATTCAATTCACTCTCTTTTGTTGTGGTCGTTTTATGCTTGCCAGCACAATGTTACCGTTTGCCGGCTGGATGTTGCCACAGTCAAAGTAATGCAGGAATCGAATTCGGATTGGTGCTATTTTCGGAGGTTAAATTTCTACAGGCGTCTGTGTCGCCCGCCACTGATGTGAACCAACGAAAGAGGAAGAGTGATTAGAGAAAAGAGGAGTTGCCTTTGTACAGCGCTTTTTTCACGTGACACTTTCGTGTGGCGAATAAAGGAAACACGAGAAGGAAAGTTGAACAGGACGAAATCGATAATGTATGCTGCCGAAGGATCCAGAACTCGTTCCTTCGGTATCGCAGGTCGTTCTTTTTTTCTATCACTGATGGCATAACTCTTGGGACGATGTTTGTTTAAATTTCATAAGGTAGTTAGCATCGATATCTAAAAGTCAACGTCGTTTTTGTTATCAGTGGTAGTGTACCGGTACCCGGCTTTTGTTTTTATAAACCCAGCAAGATAACGTGGGTCGTGTGGTGCTCACTCACAGCTGATACGTAGCGAAGTTGTTTGTATGTGTTACTAAGCTTAAGTATTTTATTTTATTTTTGTAAACGTGTGCCAGACCACACGGCTTGTGATGTGGCTAAAAACTGTTGGAAGAAACCAGGGGGGCAACAGCGCTAGCACGACCGAAGAGATTTCTTTACTGCTTTAGTAAGTTCTTCGCAGTTGAATGGAGAACTGATAGAAGCCTCTACCCAACGCTGAATGATAAGCTTGATCAGTTTGAAGAAGTATTACTAAATGGTTTGTACATCTTTGAGTTTCTATCGCACAGTGTTTGGTTAAATTTTCCAATCTGTTATAGACCATCAACTTGCAACAAACGAGCATTCCGCCAACAATTCCACACCAAAACAACCATTTTCGAGGTCAAGGTAGTTTTCAATCCTATAATTTTGCAACAATCAACCTACTGCAGCGAACAACTTACGGCAATAAGAACTATAAATAAAATGAAACCGTGAATTCCTGTGACGCCCATCTCATTGCGAACTGCCTTCGCGTTAGATTGCAAAACATCAACCCACCCCCTCCGACTCCCGACAACCTCACCACTCAATTAATGCCACCAGCTAATATTTTGTCATTTTGCATCTTGCTGCTTCATTGAACTCTTTCTGAATGAGTGGTTATGAATGGCTTTCCATTGCATCTACCTATCTATTTGCCTGCTGTGAATAGTCGCGCAAATTTGCGAAAACCCATCATCCGTTGATTGCGGCTCAGCCTCTTTCCAGACGGGGGCGCTTTGTTCTGGAAAATAGATTGAAGCGCCGTGTACTCTATAAACTTAGCGACAAACGATCGCTCCAAATTTATTCTTCCATCGGTGACAGCCAGCGACACATCATGTCGTACTTAGAAGCTTCGCTGTCCAATCTCAATACTTCCAGCTTCCGTCAAAGTACGCCAACTTCCTGTTTGCACCAACACTTGAAAATAACCGTTTTCATATTTCCAGCCGATCTTAAACAAATAAACTAATCTCAATATTTTTTTCTCATCCCACCGCGAGCAGCGTAGATCTTAAAGATCGTCACAATCCGCCGATCAAATTCGCATTTATACAGCAGGTCCTGTTGGTATAAATCGTGTTTCGTCACCAAGTAGTAAAAAAAGAACGCCAACGACGCGCACTTCGTCTTTTTCGTTTGGTTGATCCAAGAAAAGAAGAACAACAACAGCAATGGCAGAAATGGAGGATACCCATTTCGAGGCCGGAGATTCCGGTGCGTCCGCAACCTTCCCGATGCAGTGCTCGGCGCTGCGTAAAAATGGTCACGTTATGCTGAAAGCTCGTCCATGCAAGATCGTTGAAATGTCCACCTCCAAGACCGGCAAACATGGACACGCCAAGGTACACATGGTCGGCATTGACATCTTCACCGGCAAGAAGTAAGTGAATTCGTTTGTTTATTAACTGCAAGAGTGCACATTCAATAATAACGGTCTGGTAGATAATAGTTCTTCAGGCCATTGTCGAATAGTGCATAAAGCAACTATAGAAGTAATTTTGGAAATGTGTGATCTGAAATCGAAAACATGGTCACATGTTTGTACATGTCTTCTACAGTTTATTACAACCTAGTCTTAGATGTTTATCTTGTTGATTCAAGCGTAAGTAAAGCAAATTATTAGCTCCTTGATGTTCAGTGATGGACACAACAATAACACTAAAGCCCGATTTTCATACTACATTGACAATTTTAGGCGTTTGTTTTTGATCTTCCCGTGAATCAATTGAGCTGTAATTTCGGCTGTAGTCTAGAAGTATCCTGAATTTTTAACTGTACTAAATTTATAATTTTTCAGTCTCCACTTTAGAAGCTACAGACTCCACTCATCACAAAATAATAAGACCACCTTTGATTTCCATAGTTTAGGCCATGTTTTTTTTAATTAATTTTTTTGTTCAGACTCAATCAAATCAACTTTACAGAGCCAAGTTTTAGTTTGATATACACTTTAGAAATAACTTAAAACTTAGCTAAATAGATAAAAGCGATTCCTCACGAACGCAGGCCGGAACAAATCTTATTTTTTTTTTCTTTTGTCACCCCCCCCCCCCCCCCCCCCCCCCCCCCCCCCTTCAAAATTTGCGATTATCATGAAGGGGGAAATAAAAAAAATCAAACATATTTCTGTTTTCTTGCACTGGGAGGATGCGCTGCTCCCTCAACCACGATCACTACGATGTAATGGGTGGAGTGCTTGTAAAAAGAGTGACGATAATGTCGAAATAAATTCCAGTTAACTCTCCATATCTTCTGATGTTCTATATCTCTATAAATGTGACCACTTTTTTCTTTGTGTCGATGGATATCTCGGTCCCTTGAAGTGGACAAGTAGGCTTTTCTTGTTCTATATGTCAATTCGATGGTCCCTTCAATATATTAATCATATATTAACCGACTCTAGAGTGAATAGGGTGACAAATTGCGTCCAGAAGTAAGTGAACCTATTTTAGTAGTGAAATAACTGAAACATGTATGTCTCTCATTGTTGGCTCGGAATAAAAAACAATATGTAAATATTTATATGACGTAGTATCATGAGTATGCATATTTGTACACAAATAGTTTTCACGAATTGCATGAAAAGTTAAATTTATTAAAATTGTCATGCAATTCCTAAAAACTAGATGCATACAATTCTCAAACATTTGACGTTCAGTCATTGTTTACATTAGGTATTTTAGCTTTTTTCACGTATTACTTGAGAAAGGTGCGTACTTATGACAGCTACCACGCTATGTAAATACATGTTGTTTTTTATTCCGAGTCAAACCTGAGAAAAATATACTTTTTTCGATCTTCTCCATAATAAAACAAATTCACTATCCCTTCGACAAAATTCGCCACTCAACTCAATCCAGGGTCCATGAATATAATTCATTGGAACAGCAATCATATGTCAGTCCCATACTAATCCTCGTTCCCAACGGGTAAGAAACCTGTTAAAACATGAATATAGCTTTTGGAAAATGATACTCGAAAGCTAAGAACAAGTGTGATCATATGCTGAGATATTGGTGAAAACAAATTTCACTGCCTACCAGTGGGAATTGATCCCACACCTTCCAGTACGCTAGACGGGCACTCTACCACTATGCTACGGTGGACGTGATGATAACGTCATCAATCTACCGAAGCACTGATGCGATAGGAGATGATCCAACTCCCCCAGTACGAGGGATGCAATTAAAAAAAAATTTCACCACTTTCTCGTCATATGATTCTTCACATGTTCTTAGCTTTCGAGTATCGTTTTCCAGAAATTGAAATTAAGTTTTGACTCAACAATAGTCATTTAACCCAAAACATGAATATAGCGTCACTCGTCTTAAATGTACTCTAAGCTGGGTAACCGAGAAGGCCTGAATACACACACGGTATCGTGATGCCTTCTTCATACAAAATAGAAGGCGTAATCGCACCTTCCGTTGGGATACCTTCTATCCTTCACCGTCCTACATCGCCTTCTAACCAAGAAGGTAGTTACTTTACGCCTTCTCTGACTCGCAACACCGCCTTCCGTGTAAACGCATCACACCGTTCAGAAGGCGTAATATTTTTTTGACGCCGTTTTTACACCTTCTATTGCCGGAGGTGCTGACAACGCCGTCTTGAATCGCTTCATGCCTTCTTATGTCAAATTGTTTGAATTATGACAGAGGATTTTGGTGTTTATCGGATTTTATTATGCATTTTAATTATTTATGATAAAAATGGTTGTGGATGTAGAGCAATATACATGGTGTTCGGTTCCTTAGTGCATATATTTTCATGGGCGATATGAGATGATATTTGAAGAAAAAAATGTCCTACGCATATGGTCAAATCTCAAAGTTTACGGAGTTCTTGAGCTTTTAAAGTACATGTTAGTCATAAATTGGCTGTAACACAAAAATTATGTTTCTTAGCCAGATTCTTTTCCTCTATTTAAAAGCTAAGAAAATTTCCTACATAAAAGCTACTTTTATACCTTGAGTAATTATCATTTAATGTCTTTTTAGGGGTAAAAATGTTTTAAACATATCTTTTTTCAAGGGTTTTTTCGTGTTTTTTGAATAAAACACGTACGTACGTACGTAGTGGTTAATTAAACAAAAACGTGGCTTTAAAAGTGTTCTACAACTCTTGCTTTGAAATAAACTTTCTAGCTTGCTTAGTTTTTTTTTTGTAATTTTGTTAGTCATAAATTATACACAACGACATGTTGTGTATAATTTATGACTAACATGTACCGAAACATTAAAAATTCAATAACTCCGTAAACTTTGAGATTTGACCATATGCGTAGAACAATTTTTTTCTTCAAATATCATCTACTATCGCCATTGAAAATATTCGCACTAAGGAACCTAACACCCTATATATATTTTTTTACAATTGATTTTTATGCAATTTTCGTCTCAGATGGATTTCAATCATTTCAATAACTTGGTTGACGATCATCTGCTCTGAGAAAAATTCTATCGTTATACCGACAATTAAATCGTGGTCAAGATGACTATTGCATGCAATGGTTACAATAACCATGAAAATGGACGAATTTACAACGTTCATGGCATTCTTGACTATGATCATGGTAACAAGGACTATTCCGACATTCAACACCGATGTTTGTTGGGTATTCCGACATTATGGTAAATCTTGATTCAACTATTTGTAATGGTCGTTTTAACCTGGGGGTGCGACACATCTAAATCCAGATTCAAGATGATCGAAAAATCCCACGCTAGCGAATCAATCTTTGAAAAATCTTGTTTCAGCTTGTGAATCTTAATCCATCAACTTGCATCGTGCTGTATCTTTTTGCAGTAAATCTTTAAAATCTTCATCAAAATCTTTGAAATCTTCTTTCTATCTACTAAGCGTGCACACATCGCACAAAAGCAAAACAAAAAATATCCTGCATCTGATATAGAGTCGCACCCCCCTGGTTCTAACCATGATCATAGTCGGTTCAGAATCACTATACTGCCATAGTCATCCTAACCCCCAATAAAGGTAAAATTGACTATCAAATTTGTCTCTGTGTGAAAATGCAAACAATCAAAACTGTGGCAGAGATATTGCGAGACGAGATCCGGGCAACCCCAGAAGATGAAAAGCCTGCAAAACGCTTGCTGAAGCGATCATGCTGCCATCGGTATCCGAAACATTATATATCATAGTGGTGCACCATAGAACAAGTTGATGCAATCATCCAAACCATATATTCACCACATTGATACTGAAATCCATATGAGCTACAGCGAAATCCTTAATGAATGCCCCCTGGTTATCCCTAAAAAAAATTTCTCATAGCTTTACAATTAGATGAATTGTAACCATACAATAGAATCTATAGTATGTACAATTAATAGTATTGTTCACAACAATAAGATGACAATAGGGGTTATTGTATCTACAATTGAATCTAATGTAAATTGAGACATCGACAATAGAAAAAGGGGGTTGTTATGTATCTGAACTATAGAAAAAATCATTTTTTTTCCGAACAAATTTGAGTCAGTTACAGTTAATTGTATTGTTTCACAATTGTTGAAATGCCTTGCATATGGAGTGAATAGTAAATCTATTGTAATGACAATATGCATATTACATTTATATGATTCCCGAACAATAAGATTCATGGTCGGAAATAGATTTTAATGTTATTTTATTTTATTGTATTGTATTGTATTGTATTGTATTGTATTGTATCGAACACATCAATCTTCTCCATTTTACAAATATTATTCATTATGGCCTAACTGACAAACGTAAACTACAGCTTCTTCCGTAAATTTCTCGTAGCATAAAGGCTACTCATGTAAGCCAATTCAAATTCTATCAGATAGGTGAACTTTTCCTCTTCAAAATAACCGTGGTGGATTGATTGGGCGAGTTTTTAATCACGAGAAATTCGCGGAAAAAGCTATTGCTTACGTTTGGCAGCTAAGCCCTAATGAAAAGTCTTTGTCGAATTATCAGATTAATTGAAGACAAAAATCGAATCGCTTGAAATCACTCTTGCCAGAAAGTGAACAAAGTAACATCTGAAACTGACATTTGTCGATCACGCCTTCTGCATGCCTTCTTGTATTGACATCGCCCACCTTCCGTGTAAACGCAAACCAAAAATTGGACGGCGTGACAACTAGAAGGCGTGCAGACGGCGGAGCTCAACACGGGGTGATTGTACCTTCCGTGTAGACGGCAGAAAGGCGGTACGTGCTAGAAGGGCCACACGAAGGTATCAAGAAGGTACTGACAAATTTCGCCAAGAAGGCATCACTATGCCGTGTGTGTATTCAGGCCTTTACAGGGCATCCAAGAGCGCTTGGACGATGGAAAAGGAGCTCTTTAAAGAGTGGTTTTTTTTGGGAATCCGTCCTGAAAGTGACCGCCTTCCTCTAAGAGACGCCCTTTTGTTGGACAATTGCACAGCTCATTACAATGCAGATGAGCTAAAAACTGTCGATAGATCAATTTTTACCATCTTTCTCCCTGCAAACACCACCGCCATTCTTCAACCGATGGATCAAAATATCATTCAGGTGATTAAGATACGCTTCAGGAATCTGATGATGCAGGAAATTCAAATTCGTGGGGGGGAGGTGGACGAGTGCGTGAAGAAGAACAACATAAAGGACGTCTTCTTGGTTGGTTGAGCAAGGGGGGGAGGTTGTTCTGACTCGAAGCTGATCTTGGAACATGCTTTACAATGCCCGTGAAATCGAGGATGAGGATGATGTACCGCTGTCCGTCATAAGAAATACGCCGAGAAGCATTGGTGAGAAGATAGCACAGAGCGAAGAAATCGAAGAGGAGGATGCCGGATTCGAAAAGCTGGACGATGATGAGATCATCGCAAGTGTTCTTCACAAAGATGCTAACGAAGACATTCCTATGCCGGTGACGACACAATGCAGTCAATGTCAACGCAGGAAGATGCATCACAATCTGCGAGTTTTGGAGATGATGACGAATATGTAAACGTGTTGGATGAAGCAGACTTAAATGGGTTCGATCTGGTAATCAGATACGCGGAGGGGAACAATTGGCCACTGACTACTCAGTTCTCGCTTCGCCAGATACGTACTAATGTCATGGACATCGTAATTCACAAACAGCAGTAAGAAGGCTTCAGTGTAGGAATATTGTTTTGCTATTTTGTACTGGTTTGTGAATTGTTGTGAATTTGAGTTCTAGTTTTATGTATAAAGAATGGTAATATCAGGAGATTAGTCACTCTGCCACGTTGTGTTTGTGTTTCAGGGTGTCGGAAGGTGTCATAACTACAATCGAAAATTTATCCTTACTGGAACCATGGACCCTTTAGACTTTTAATTCACCCGAATTCAAACATCATATGAATCACATCAGTGCAAGCGAGACGGAAGCAAACAGTGCAAAAACAAATAATCGATTCGCATAAGTGGTGCCACAAATAAATGTATCTTCCATGTGGTGAGGAGTGAGTTTGAAGTGTGTCGGATTGTGTTTTGAGGGTGTTAACACATGGTGGCGGAATGAATTACACCCTGGGTAGTATGGAATAAGCTGTAATCAAATTTTGGTACATTTTAATTTATACATCATTAAAAGAATACTGCTAAAAGTAATGTTCTAAGATAAAAAAACCTTAAGAAAAAAAAATATTTTAAAAAAATGAAAGGATCAATAAACAAATTAAAAAAAAGAATATAATAAAAAATAAAAAAAAAATAGAATAAACGGTGTCCACGATGAAATTGCCACACTATGAAATTGCTTGGGTAGAATTTAATGAAAATTTGGGTGGATTTAGTTCATAGTGCATTATTTACATCCTGCAAGTTTTAAAGTCCTGTGATCAAAACTCGCGGAAATGGAGTCGAAAGAACAGCTCGTGCGTGATAAAATCTTGCGCATTCATCACGAGAACAAGGATCTCTCGCATCGTTCCATCGCTAAAACGTTGGGAATCGCGAATTCCACGGTGTCGCGAGTGATTAAGCGGTTCGAGGAACGGTTGACCACCGATCGGAAGCCCAGAAGTGAAGGAAAAAGTATTCCGTACAACACCAAAAATCACAACCGCGTAGTTGGGGCCTTCAACCGAAATCCGAACGCCTCCGTTCGGGATGTGGCTAAGAAGCTGCACCTTAGCCGAAGTTTTGTCCAGAAGGCCAAAACTAAGGCTGGGCTTCGAACGTTCAAGGTACAAAAGGCCCCTAATCGCGACGAGAAGCAGAACAAGTCCGCCAAAACCCGTGCCAGGAAGTTGTACCTCAACATGCTGACGAAAGTTGAATGCTGCATCATGGATGACGAAACATATGTGAAGGCCGACTTCAAACAGATCCCCGGCAACCTGTTTTTCACGACCAAGGATAAGTTCAGCGTTCCGGAGCATGTCCGCACTCAGAAGATGTCCAAATTTGCGAAGAAATTCCTGGTTTGGCAAGCCATCTGCACGTGCGGGAAGCGGAGTGCACCTTTCGTGACCCAGGACACGATGAACGGACAGGTGTACATAAAAGAGTGCCTCCAAAAGCGGCTGCTTCCTCTGCTGAAGGCCCACAACGTCCCAACAATCTTCTGGCCGGATTTGGCCTCATGCCACTACTCCAAGGACGTGCTGAAGTGGTATGCGGACAATAAGGTCAATTTCGTGCCGAAAATGTTCAACCCTCCCAACACTCCGGAGCTCCGCCCCATCGAGAAGTACTGGGCGATTATGAAGCAGCACCTTCTTAAACGACCTAAGGTAGTGAAGACAGTCGAGGAACTGAAGAAAGTATGGGTTTACATGCAAAAAACGGTTGATTCACAGGTTGTGCAGAATCTTATGGCCGGGGTTAAGGCCAAGGTGCGGGCATTTGCGTATGGACTGTAAATAAAATACGAGTAAAATGGTAAAATGAAGTTTAATAGTTATTTCTCAATCCCTGAAAATTTGATGGCAATCGGATGAAAACTCGAATTTTGCGAATCAATTTTGTGTGTGGCAATTTCATCGTGGACACCCTTTAACGTAGGTAAGAAGGGCTGGAACACCCTGCTGGGTGAATAACATTGATTTTACGTTATTTCTTTTATAGAAATTCTGGAAAAAAAATTTTGTTTCGATATAACGTAACGAAAATAAAAATTTAGTTACGTTATATCGAGGTATGACTGTAAAATATAAAACTTTTCTAAAATTCACTTATCAACACCTCGATCAATATTGCCATATCGATTTTCTTTAAATTTTGTATTTTAAAATCGTCATAAAAATAAACAGAACACTAAACATGATGAAATATCATACAGATCGATTGAGACTCAATACCTACTTGGTTTAAAAAAATAAAACATGTGGTTTAAAAAAATAAAACATTATACAATTTTAATAACACACCTAATTTTCAAATAAAATCAACTCATCGGGCCATCGTCCCGCCGGAAACGACTGTCTCTGACAACAGCATATCAAAGTGTAATTTTGTTTATGTTGCACTCGTCCGTCGTTGTCTTTTGAGCTCCCCTTCTACGGTACGGATCTCCATCCCGTCACGTGTACGACAGAAGATTTGAACTTCGCCACTGTGAGTGCCATGGATAGGATAAACTGAAACGCAACACTCCTTCTCAGGGATGCGACGGGCTCCCAAGATGAGAAGGAGGTGTGTAAGCACTTTCAACGTGCTTCAACTTTGCAACTTTACGGAAAGCTACTCCAGAACCATCGTTCACTCGCGTGGCAGATTTACAGTGACGACGACGGAAGAACGAAATTTGCTACATTAGGATTGAGTGTAGTTTATGCTAACAAAGTGGTTTTTCAAGAAGGTGGTCTTTTGTTTGGTTGGGAGTGCTAGAGAAAATTAGAGCCATCCAGTAAGAGCTGCTTAAATGGGACAACTTTTGGAAAGTTCAAATAAATATGTGGTGCTTGGTAAAGCTGTGATAAGATGGCTTTGTTTTGGAAACCTATGCACGATTGGATGTATCTAATAGAGACGACCTCTTTGCCATGATTATGACTTTAACCTAGCACCTGAACACGACTTCAAGCTCGTTTTCAGTTTCAGCTTAATCTCTGCCAAAGGCAGCTGAGGACGCCAAGAAGGCAGATTAATCCCAGAGTATCTCTTATTTACCACCAGGCTGACATTATTTTTCTCATTATTCCACGTCGTTTATCCAGCTGTAATCCTTAATCAACCAGCACTGCTACTGCTGAGAGTCCTTTTCCACGTGAGAATTTCACAATTCTTCTTCGTGTGCGATGGGAAAAGCCCCATCGGACAGCAACAATAGATTACCTACATCCATTTTTCTCCGTGCGCTCTGGGTCTTCCGTATGCAGGATACTCCTTTGACCTGAATGTGTCCAGAGATTTTCTCCGTACAGAGTAGTGCTTGCTGTGGCACACAGTATGCTATCACCCAGCAGCAGTTTCCGTGGTCTGATACAGCTCTCAAGCATCATCAGTCAGGATAATGCCCATACGTACCACCACACCACAGCTACCCTAGCCGGTCCATATGCTATCCGTACGCACCATTATTGTAAGTCCTTTCATTTTTCTCCTATCTCAGTCCCCCTGAACCCAACTGACTGCCCTGCGAAACGATAAGAATCAAGGGTCCTCTATTACTTTATCATTATCTTGTAAATCCAGAAGTGGACAGTCAATTGGCAGGGAGGGATTTTCGTATCCCGGATTCATTCAGGCGGGACCTCCGTTCTGGGGTCAAAATATCCTGATCATTATGACGCATGAAATATTATGGCGGATTCGCTTAACAAGTTGAAACAAACTGTAACAGAAGCTTTGAACAAATTTGAAATGTGATTAATGCTATGCCAATGAACATCACAATTTATAATTAAAACTCCCATGATACGTTTATTGCAACACTCAATTCTTTTCCGCAGACTCTCTGAGTAGATTCATTCGGTTCACAAATATAACCAAGACAATTTTATTCTACTAAGTTATGAGAGGAATAGTCAGCGTAATTAATGTTTGTGTACGTGTGCATGAAATGTTTGTGGATAGATACGATGAAGATAAATTCGCAATCATGGGGTTTACAGAACGAACATACGGAAAAACCATCCCATCATCATCATTCCTGAGTTCCAAGAGTTAGGAGATACTGAACTGATGTGAACCAGACGACGAATAAGAATTAAAAGATGAGATAAATGATTGTTCTGCTCTCCGGGAGCCGAAGCACACGGAATTAGGGATTTTGACTTGATTCCTTCGCAACTCGATTCGCTGCGTTCTGTAACAAATAACAGAAGCAGCCCGTTCTGATATATGGGCGCTGACGCTGAGGTTCGAGTTCACCGATAAGCTTTGCACTGATTCACTGCCTGAGGGGTTTTGGGAAGAGATTAATTGCTGACCATAATTGTTTGTAGGGATCAACGATGGAATTTGGCGGTGATATTGAAAGTAAACCCATCCTGATTAATGGAAGAAGACAACCGTCTCAGCGGATTTGATGTGCTTCTACCTTGTCCTCCGAATTCTATTCGATAGAAAATATGTGACATTCAACGATCCAAAACTATCAAGCACACGTATGTGCACACACATACTTAACAAGTTTAGATTTAGTAGCTTAACTAGTCTAGTTTTAGTAACTTAACATAGAATCCTGAAAAAGCCTCACTCAAGACACCCCGGAACAGGACGTTGGATTAGAAGTACAAGCAAAAGTATATAATGAACTTTAAAGATGTTATGATATAATAGAAATTCTATTTCTGAATGAACTGAGTACTAAAGATCTAAATAAAAATAAAAATGTATGTATGTATGTATGTATGGATGCAGCTCCACTTAAGAGCACGATCAAATTGAGCCACCGATCTAAATTAAAAGCAAGATCAAATTGAGCCACCGATCTGAATTCCCAATATCGATGTATGAAGGGCAAAAAACGGAGGGGTGAGCCCGTAGGCAGAGACATTTACGTGAAATCCACGGGAAATTAGAAATCTACGGTCCAACAAATCGAATAACCCAATTCGCAATACTTGTTAAGCTTTCTACAGAATGGCTTGTTAAGAAGAGCGGATCACTCTCACTGAAATTGTTGGCGTAGAATTTACAGCGTCACAATCTAATCAGTAGTATAAAGAAAATGACAGTGCTATTAATAATTTAATTAATAGATAATAATATGCGATGTATGTAGAATGTAGTAAAACAATGAAATATACAAAAATAAATAAATCAATGTGTAAAAGTTGGAGCTCAGCATCGGTAATTTTAATATGTTATCATCATAAGGAGTGTATCGAATATAAGCTATCCATATACATTTGCGTTGCACGCATGTATTTATGATGGTTTTTTATGCTCTGAACACTGCATGCTGTGCGTTTGACTGTCATCTTTCTTTTGTTTACTTGTTTGTGCGGTTCAAATTCTGCGTTTTCAAAATGTCGCGTATTAAAAAGGAAGTGAAAATTAAGGTTCTGGACACATGGCTAAGTGAGAAGGGTATTACTATGCGAAAATTGGCGAAGTGTGGAGGAAAGGAGGGGGAAAAAAGGGAAAGGGGGGGGGGAGGGGGGGGGGGGGGTGGGGGGGGGGGGGGGGTGTGGGGGGGTGAGTTGAGGGAGGGGGGGGGTGGTTGGGGAGAAAGGAGCAAAAGAATAGAAAGGGGGAGGAAAAAAAGGAAGAAGAAGGAGGGGAAGAGAGGTTTGGAATTCATCATGCGAGTGTTAAAACCATCATTAATAAGTTTGGGGAACACTATTCTTTGGATGAACTACCAGGAAGAGGCAGAAAACCCGGTTCTTCCAACCCGAAACTGGAGCAGAAAGTGGTATCTACAATCATGAAGAACAAATCAATGTCAATACGTGATTTGGCCAAAAAAGCAGGAATGAGTGTCGGAATGATCCAGCGTATCAAGAGGCGAAACCACCTGAAGACCTACAAGAAGCAGAAAATCTCGAAACAAAGTGCAGAACAGAAGAAGCGAGCAGCAACAAGGGCCCGGAAATTGTATTCGCGTCTTTTGCAGCGTCCGGATGCATGCGTTTTGATGGACGATGAGACCTATGTAAAGGAGGACTCAAAAACCCTTCCAGGTCCACAATACTTTACTGCCGTCGTTGAAGAGGATGTGAGCGATGCGGACAGGTCGATTCAAGTGGAGAAATTCGGTCGAAAGGTACTGGTAGGGCAAGCAATATGTTCCTGTGGTTTGAAGTCAACCATTTTTTACACTACCGGAACTAGAAATGCGGAAATCTATCGATCTGAGTGTCTCCAGAAGAGATTGTTGCCTTTATATAAGAAGCATAGTACACCTCTACTGTTTTGGTCGGATTAAGCGTCGGCTCACTATGCCAAAACCACTCTCAATTGGCTTGCAGAAAAGGGTATAGATTTCGTTGAGAAAAATATCAATCTACCAAATTGCCCTCAGCTTCGACCCATCGAACGTTACTGGGCAATCCTGAAGAGGGTCTTCAAGAAGACTGGTAAGGCAGCTGGGAACATGCAGGAGTTCAAAAAATTTGGGCTCAAGCGTCCAAAAAATGCGATGCAACACTTGTCCGGAACTTGATGAAGAGCATTCGATCCAAAGTTCGAAAATTCGTGGAGGAATAACTTAAATTTCATCCGGTCTTCATTATGATCAAGTTTAACCTCGTACAATAAAGGATCAATTTTTTGTATGAATAAAATATCGGTTTTCAATATAATTGGAAGGAAAGTTTGTGGATAGCTTATTTTCGATACACTCCTTAAAATATTATGATGAAATAATTAAAATAATAATTAACAACTTCTTGATGCCTCTTTACAGCTCAATCAGTGGCAGATGAATGTAATTCTGGAATTTGAAGGTCATATTGCAAATAAAAGAAATATTAATATCCATGAAACATGTAATTATGAATCAAGCAAAAAAAAAATTTATGTATAAAAAAAAAATATATATCTTTATCAGAAAAAAAAAAAAAAAAAAATATAAAAAAAAAAAAAAAAAAAATAAAAAAAATTAAATAAATAATTTATATAAATATGTATTTTATCAAATCTATTCTATCTGCGCCCCCCCTTTTCTTTATTTTTGTTATAATAAAAAATATAATAAAATCTCATTCTTTTTTTTGGTTTTTTTATATTTTTATTTTTGATTTTTTTTTTTTTTTTTTATTTAAACAAAACACACTTGCCTGTGGGGCGGGGCCCCCACCCAATTTTAAATTCTATTTTTTCTTTTTTTTTTTTTGAAATAAACCCTTCATTCTTGTGCGTGGCCTCAACATCATCCGTAATGTTGGCTTAATCGGTCATCAAACTCTCCGTTTTAATGTAAAGGGTGTTTCGATCAAAATTTGATCGACTTAAACTTGAATCATTTCCTTTCATCGTGCATTAAAAAAAATTCACACTCCTCATTTTGAAGATGTGTGCGTGTAGCATCATGCCGCCATTTTGATTTTGAGTTTAGCACTTTAGTTATCAAAATGTCGTCGAAGGAATAGAAGCAACGCATCAAAATTTTGCACGTGCATGGCGAAAATCTAAACTACTCTCACGCAAAGATGGCGAAATTTTTGAATGTGGCTAAATCAACTGTAACCAATGTATTAAAAGTGTTCGGTGAACGTTTGTCGATAGCCAGGAAAGCTGGATCGGGGGGAAATCGAAAGCCGGAGGCCACAGCGACGACAAAAAGAGTTGCCCGCTGTTTCGAGCGGATCCCCAACCTCTCCTTCCGAGATGTCGCAAAGAAGCTGGGAGTGGCGCCTTCAACCGTGGATAGAGCTAGAAAGCGAGCTGGGCTGTCGACTTCCAAGAAAGTGGTGACTCCAAATCGCGACGATAAACAAAACACGTTGGTCAAAGCACGATCGCGAAAGTTGTATACGACAATGCTGACGAAGTTTGTTTGCTACAGGACGATGAAACTTACGTCAAGGCAGACTTTAAACAACTTCCTGGACAGGAATTTTGTACGGCAACCGGACGAGCAAAGGTAGCAGATATTTTCAAGCACATTCAACTGTCAAAGTTCGCGAAGAAATATCTGGTGTGGCAGGCCATCTGTACCTGTGGCTTGAAGAGCAACGTTTACATTGCGACCGGAACCGTCAACCAGGAAATTTATCTGAGCGTCTGCCTACAAAAACGTCTACTGCCTTTCCTGAAGCGACACAATTGTTCCGTTCTATTTTGGCCGGATTTGGCATCTTGCCATTACGGAAAAAAGGCCATGGAGTGGTATGCTGCCAACAAGGTTCAAGTGGTGCCCAAGAACAAGAACCCTCCCAACACGCCAGAGCTCCGCCCAATCGAACAATATTGGGCCATCGTCAAGCGTAACCTTAAGAAAACACAAAAAGCTGTTGTGAGCGAGAAACAGTTCAAGGCAAACTGGCATCCTGCGGCGAATAAAGTGGACAAGGAGACTGTACCAAATCTTATGGCAGGTGTTAAACGAAAGACCCGACAATTCGCATTCGGTAAAAAGGAAGCTTAGCTGAATAATTCTTCTATATTCTGTATTAACTGAACTTGAAAAACAAAAAGAATTTGACTTATTAATATAAACTTTGATCGACTCACAAACTTTACTGTTTGGCCAAATTTTGATCGCAACCTCCTTTATGTTTGTATTCTGCTAAAATAATCTACCCACACTTGTGAATGGCCCAAACAGCATCCTTACAGAATACAGTGAATAAACCGGGAACATAGCAGAATATCTTATTCGCTGCCGACGTCAGTTGAATTCAGCACACCGTTTACCAAAACGGATCCTGTTGCATACCCAACCAATCTATCTAACATCCTAATGATTTTTCGTGAAGTACAGTGGAATTCGCGGCGTTCCTAAAAGTGAGCACCACGTCAACACATTCCTACCCATTTCCTACTTGAATCGCATTCGGACGTGGCCGGCGCCGGTATCGGCTTAACTTTGCGGTAAACTTTGAGAAGCTCCTTGAGTTGAATCCTCAAACTCGTTTCATGATGTTCTGTATGTATGTTCTGCGTTTCATTCTGGAGCTACCACCCTTCTTGACAGCTACAGTACATGTACGTTATCGCAAATCAATCACGTGAGGAATGAGAACAACCGTAGTTTGCACCTTTGCTTCGTTAGTGCTCAGGACTTTGCCCCGTCAATTTTCTGTGCACCTGCTCCACTGGTGAAGCAGGCTCCTCATCACCCTCCTTTGGCTGTGGCTATGGAGAGAAAGTTGCTTCATGGCTTTGTCATTAAACCGGACGTGGTTTCCTACGACTTTCGGAAAGCAGATTACCGTGCCATTTCTGACCTGCTTTCCAGTATCGACTGGGGAACCATCCTCGATACTTATAATGTCGAAGTTGCGGTAAGTACTTTGTCACATGTTTTGGCGTACACCATCGACAGACACGTGCCGAAAATCATCCACCAGAAAGATACGCAACATCCATGGCAGACTATGGAACTCCGTAGATTGAAGTCTATCAAAAGAGCAGCACTAAGAAAATTCACGAGGTACCGAACAGTTCAACTAAAATGCCATTACGTTCGACTTAACCACCAATACAAGCGGATCAGTCGGCAAAGTTATTCGCGATATCAACATGGGATTCAGCGCAGAATGAAGTTGAACCCTAAATCGTTTTGGGACTATGTAAACGAGCAGCGAAAGGAGTTCGGTCTTCCATCGTCCATGGTGTTTGATGGTGAAGTTGCTTCATCGACTCAGGAGATCTGCCGACTCTTCTCTCAAAAATTCTTCAAAGTTTTCACCGATGAGAGCCTAACCGAAGAACACGTTAATCTCGCTGCAAGCAACGTCCCTATGCACGGTGACACTTTGGGCGATACGACTATTTCAAGAGCCGCATCCAAACTGAAATCTTCCTGTCGTCCTGGGCCCGATGGAATCCCGTCAATCTTTCTCAAGAAGAATATCGACTCCTTATTGACACCGCTCGGCCATATTTTCCAATTGTCAGTACGCAGTAGTACTTTTCCTTCATGCTGGAAATCTGCTCACATGTTTCCTGTTCATAAAAAAGGTAGCAAGCGAGACGTCAACAACTATCGCGGAATTACCTCACTGAGCGCGTTATCGAAGCTATTTGAACTTGTCATGGTTGACCCGTTACTTTCTCACTGCAAGCATTTTTTGAGCGATCATCAGCATGGCTTCATGGCAGGTCGTTCCACTACTACCAATTTGCTCTGTCTCACGTCGTATGTAACTGATAGCATGAATGACCGAGCTCAAAAAGATGTGATTTATACTGATTTGTCAGCTGCCTTCGACAAACTGAACCATGCTATTGCTATTGCTAAGCTAAGCCGACTCGGGATCAATGGCATTCTATTACAATGGTTTCAATCATATCTTACTGGTCGCCAACTCATGGTTGCTATAGGTGACTGCCGTTCCGATACTTATCCAGCGACATCGGGAATACCTCAGGGTAGCCATCTTGGACCGCTGATCTTCTTGCTCTACTTCAACGATGTTAACCTTGTCATTGTGGGACCTCGACTATCATATGCTGATGATCTCAAACTCTACCTCCGTATCTGTTCCATTGCCAATTGTCACACTCTTCAGCGTCAGCTACATGCCTTCGCAGACTGGTGCATCGTTAATCGAATGGAAGTGAATCTTACTAAATGCTCAGTTATTTCCTTTTCTCGAAAAAAGGACCCGATCATCTTCAACTATAATCTGTCAGGGATAGACATTGAACGGGTGAGCCACGTGAAGGATTTAGGCGTAATTTTGGACTCGCGACTTACTTACAAGCAGCATATTTCATATGTGGTCGATAAAGCATCTAGAACGTTAGGTTTTATCTTTAGAATCACCAAAAATTTTACCAATATTTATTGCCTGAAGTCATTATACTCCTCGTTGGTCCGATCAGTTCTTGAATATTGCTCTGCAGTTTGGAATCCAAGCTACAACAATGGGGCTGAAAGAGTCGAATCCGTCCAACGCCGATTCCTGCGTTTTGCGCTTCGGTTATTACCTTGGAGAGATCCTTTCCGTTTGCCTAGCTACGAGGATCGATGCCAACTGATTCATCTGGAGCCACTTTCGACACGAAGAGACACTGCCAGAGCTTTATTTATTGCCGATACCTTGCAAGGAAGAGTGGATTGCCCAACCATACTCGAGCAAATCAACCTAAATGTACGACCGCGTGCATTAAGGAATAATTCGATGCTGAGTCTACCTTTTCGTCGTACAAATCACGGAATGAATGGAGCAATCAACGGACTTCAAAGAGTCTTCAACAGAGTAGCCTCAGTATTCGATTTCAATGCACCACGTCAGACACTTCGGCGCAGATTTAGTCAGATTTACTCCGGCACAGTTAATCGTGAATAACAGTTTTATGTTACTAGAAAATAAGAAGAATGATTAGTAATTTCCATTTAATTCCAACTACCTTTATTGCTTATCTCGTGTACTAATATATAGTCGAGTATTAGTACACGACACTGAAGAAGTCTGCACATTGTTGGAATTAAATGGAAATTACTAATCATTCTTCTTATTTTCTAGTTACAGGTATTCCACTAAACAGCTCACACTCTCCATAAGTTTTATGTTTTTAAGTTATAATTATTGACTTGTATTTTAGATTTTATATTAGCAAAACACCATTGGGGCTGATTGAAGCCTGTTGGTTGATTCAATAAAATAAATAAACAGTTGATGACTTTGTACCAATTGTACATAACACAGGTTGTCAGGCTTCGGTATATATAATGAAATTCATAGCGCCGCTCGAAAATTTCAAACTTCTTGTTCTGTATCTGTTCACTGAATTAGCTGCAATACATTTTAAACAAGAAATTGTGGCCTCACTTACACCAGATCAATACTTTATTTTCACGGATAGTCTCAGTTCTCTCGAGGTTATTCGGTGCTTGAGGCCCATAAAGCACATCTCGTATTTTTTCATGAAAATACAGGAGCTTCTTAGTGCTTTATCTTCGCATTATTTTATCATCACCTTTGTGTGGGTCCTCATTGTTCAATTTCGGGCAATAAAAGAGCGGACTCGCTTGCAAAGGTGGAAGCTAAAAAAGGCGATATTTATGATCGACAAATCGCCTTCAAAGAATGTTTCCCTATTTTTCCTCACCAGTCACTCATTAGCTGGCAGCTTTGGGACGATGGCAACATTCTATCATCCCAAAGGTGTCGAAGAAATCTTGGTTTGGGGTGGATGGATGTGGGTCGAGACTTCATTCGCGTGATGTCTCGCCTTATGTCTTCGGGCGTTTCTATAGGTATACTTCAGCAGATTGTTGGCATTCCTCCAGGGATTCTTTCAGAAGTTTCTTCTGTGCAATTCCAGTTTTTTGACAGTTTTTCAAAACTTTCTTGTGATTAAATTTTTGGAGGAATCCGTAAACTTGCGAAGTTTTGTGATTCTAAAAGAATCCCTGGAAGACACCTGAAAGAACTACGGGGAATCTATAAGGTAATTCCTGAAGCTATTCATTGAGAAAATCCTGATTTATTGGGGACATCTGGGAAGATTTTTTTGCACGAATATCATACTCTCATATATTGTCTCATATAAAATGTCCGCAAGGGGTTTTTGAAGAATTATTCTTTAAATTTTGCTTATGATGTCTGCAAAGATTCTTACACATAGATCTTATTCAATAACATTATTAGTTACATAGTTTTTGTTCAATAAAATTATTGTAGTCAGAAATTACTCCAATAATTTTTTCAAGTATTCCGCTGGAAAAGCGTTTTTTTTTCAAAATTCCGCCACAAGTTTCGGCAGAGTTTCCTGCATGGATTTCTAAAAAAATACTTTAGAAGGATGTTTATACATTCACGCAGAAAAACTTTGGGAAGTTATAATAATGTTCTCGATAGTTATTTTTGCTATTCGAAGCATAGTTATTTCGAACGTTATTTTTTGTTATCTCTATTATAATCTTGCAGTGTGAAAACCTATGTATATATATATATATATTGCACAGTTGTTAAACAGTTCCAGATCGATGGCACCGATTACAAAAAAAAAGCTTGTTGGCATTGGATCAGATGAAGCATCGGTAATTATGGGTTCTGACCGATCTGTCAAGAAACTGCTGAAACGTGACTGTCCTCATTTGAAAATTATCAAATGTACTGGCTCTTTGTGCAAGCTACGCATGCAAAAAGCTGCCATTTTACCTGGAACAGTTGAACAGATCCGATACGATCCAAGAAATTTCAGGTGATACAGTGCCTTCTACATCCATCTGCCACCAAATGGCTAGCGTTGGAGTTAGCTGTGAAAAGGATTTCAGAACGGTTTTCGGAGCTCGTGTTGTTTTTCTAGATCCAATCCAACTGCGACAACAATCTAACTGCACAGCGCGTTTTCTGTCATCTTAATTATGACCCGATGACGCAGTCACATCTCCACTTTTTGAGCTACGTATTGCCTCATATCAACAAAGCAAACCGTATCTTCCAGTGAGAAGCTCCGGAACTCGCGAACATGTACATTGTGCAATCAGCTGATGTCTCGCTAATGGTTCTCCTTGCAAATATTTGTGAGAATGATGACCTAAACACCTGACGGATTTAGGAGTTTCAGAAATCGAGAAACATATGCGTAAGAAGTCGGAAATACATATATCTGAGGAGAAATGCTTTTTGTTCAATATGCTGTGCTTTCTATACCGAGTTTATTAAACACATAATTTAGCGCTTTGATCTGAACGATTCAGTTCTGAAAACTGCATCGAGCATTGACTCCAAAAAGCTGCACACTTTGAAGGAATTCAACTCGATTATTAAACAATATCCGAACTTCTTTGAAAACAAGGACGGCAATTATCAGCAAGGACATCGAGGTGGAAAAGCGGATGACTTGAAAACATGTTATAAGGTATGCGCACAGTAAAATCCAGACATGGTTTGTTAGCCACATCTTTCTTATTTGTCAATATAAAGATGTCACCAATACTACTAACGCAATGTCATTGTGTGTGTGAACGTTTTGACATACGGTTTGCTGTCACAAAACCATTGTTTTGAAAATGAAGTCGATAGAATAAAAAGTGCGTGAAAAAAAATTGCACACAAGTGTGGAAAATCCGTCTATGTCGCATCATGACAAAGCAAAATCACTCGGAGCCCCTCGTTCAACAGTGAGTAGCGTTTTGAAACGCTTCCAGGATCGGTTGACTCTCGATCGGAAACCAGGATCTGACGGCAAGCGGAACAATAACTTCAAATCCCAGCGGGATGCAGTGCTTATTGAGTGCTGATTAGTAAATCCCGAACCTTTCCATCCGAGATGTGGCTAAAAAGATCAAATCATCATAAGACCGAAATCCGCAACCGACTGAGTACGGACACCACGGGAGGCATCCTACGATCCAAGTGTTACATGAAAGAGAAAGGAAGAGTTGATCAGCTAACATTAACGTCACAACTAAAACCTAAAATCAACAAATTTATGTACACACATCATATCAATGATTGCTTGTCAATTCCGCTCCACTTTTATTCACCTATCCTGGAACTTTTAGTAATCAAAACCAACTACTCATGATTCAAGGTCATGTCAACACTGACCTGTCAGAAGGGCTTAAGTGCAATGATTGATTACCCCTTCAGAATATGAATCCCTCGTAAACTGATTTGTTTTCCTGCAGAAAGAAGATCCGTTTTGCTATATTCAGTGCGATTTAGGGAAACCGATACTAGCGCTTAAGCTATTGAAAAGACCATTTCTTTTCGGTTTATCAGAATAAATGTGTTTTAATGAGTATTTATCTGTTTTGTTTTGCATTCAACTCAAAAGCAATTATAAAAAAGAAGTGCATTAGCATTTAGGCCTGAAAAGTTTCCATTCGTCTTATATAACACAAAACAGGAAGCACCGATTTTTTCCAAGATTTTTAGTAGTCAAACACAGATAAAAAAGATATATTTGGCAAAAATTAAAGATGGGAACGAAAAGTAATGTGGCACGGATTTGTAACCAGCCGATAAAGAGCAACGCGATAAGTCGCGAAATGAACGACTGTCCGATGTCATCAGCCAATTGGCAATGCCGCGTTCAAATTCTCGCGAGTAATTCCCGACAATATTAGCATTAATGCCAACAATTACTAGCAGATAGTTAATGTTTATGTTAATGGCTGATGCATTGTAACATAACCCTTAGACTCGATTCCATTAAGTCTCGCGTATGTAGTGCTTCAAAGTTTTGGCGAAGTAACTCATCGGAATTCAGCAGCATCACCAAAATGGATTCCACATCCGGGAGAGGAGCGTGAAGCGAGCGCTGCTGCTTGCCGGCAAACACCCGGCACCAGCAGCTGTTTCTTTCTTTAAAGACGGAAGGCTGGGGTAGGGGGGGCGTGCGTTGGAAGACAGAACAAAAAGCAAACAAATTGGATCTGGCTTCGTTGGTTTTCTGAAGGAGGGGATAGGGGAGGGGGAGGATAATGGAAAATGGAAATTAAAAAATTTTTTTTTTTTCACCGATTTAATTTAATTTTATTTTGTCTTTTGTGTTTCTTACATGTCATGTTTTTAAGTGTATCAGCTAAAGCTTTTCATCCTTTGATGTTTAATTATACATTGTAATGTGCGTAAATCTATGTTTTCTTATTTGTTTTTCTTTTGATGTGACTATCAGCATCGAGTTTTCATTTTATAACCTACTTAACCTATAATTTGATAACCTAATTTACCAGCGCTCGGATGAGCGGGTGCTCGGAGACCGTAGCACTCGTGATGAAACTCTCGATTGACTCGTCGATACGGGTCTGGATAGTTTTGCACTCTGTGGCGCGATGAAGGTCACGTATCCTCGTATCGTACGGGGCATCCAAGATTGTCCTCAGCAGCCGATTTTGGACCACTTGCAGCTTCTTCTTGTGGGTCTCGGCACACGTACCCCACACAGGCATAGCGTAGTTGACCACCGGGGCGATGATCGCGTTGTGTACTGCCAATTTGTTCCGCCGTGACAACCGGGATCGTCGGGAAATCAGCGGATACAGCGACTTCAATAGCCCGATGCACCTGTTTTTGAGATTATCGGTGTGGGTACGGTACAGCTGCTTGTTGTCGATGGTGACGCCAAGGTAGTTTACCTCATTCGACCACTCGACCGGTTGGCCGTTGACTCGGATGAAGCAGTCAGCAGGTGGTAGCAGCTTTGGTGATGGTCGATGTCGGAACAGGATGGCTTGACTTTTGGCTTCGTTGACCTTGATTTTCCAGCTGCTGAGGTACGATACGTATGCGGTTACTCCTCGTTGCAACCGGGATCTGTAATTGTTTGGTATTCGTCCGTTGGCTATGATTGCGCTGTCGTCCGCGTACAGCGCCAGGATGCAGCCAGCAGGAAGCTTTGGTAAGTCTGATGTGTACAGGTTGTACAGTATTGGGCCCAGAAGGCTACCTTGGGGCACACCGGCTGGGATCGATTGAAGATCGGAAGCCACACCTGGAATGTGGATTCTGAACGAACGGTTCTTTAGGTAGTTTCTTACCGTCTTTATCAGGTAGTCCGGGAAGTTCGCTTGCACCAGCTTGTGGATCAGGCCGTCATGCCACACGTTATCGAATGCCTTCTCCACGTCCAGCAGGACCATCGCCGTATTTGTCCATAGCGTCTTGTTTCGGTGGATGATGTTCTCCACGCGGACCAGCTGGTGGACGGTGGAGTGACCTTGCCTAAAGCCGAATTGCTCCGGCAAGATGATTTGGTGCTCCTCGATGTGCACCATCAGACGCTGTAGAATGAGCCGCTCGAATATCTTGCTGACCGCTGACAGCAGCGTGATAGGGCGGTAGCTGGTCGGTGCAGTCGGGTCCTTTCCAGGTTTCAGGATAGGGATAACTTTCCCTACCTTCCACCTCGTCGAAAAATGGTCCAACTGGAAGCATCTGTTGAAGATTCCCGCCAGGAAGCGGAGCGTCTTACCGGAAAGCTTCTTCAGCACCAGGTTGAAAATGCCGTCGTTGCCTGGGGCCTTCATATTTTTGCCGCGCTTCACTGCAGCACGAACTTCGTTCTCCGTCACGATGCCGACGAATGGAGCGACGTCGACTTGCTCATCGAGTCGGCGGATGGTTCGTTGGACGGTAGCTTCGTGGGGGCTCACCATGCTGGCACCGAGGTTGTGCGCTTCAACGAGCTTGCTGGCGATGGCGTTGGCCTTCTCCGACGGGGATACCAGAATGCCACCGGTGTTGTCCTTCAGTGGTGGGACTGCTTTCGGCCTCTGCTTCAGAACTTTCGCCATCTTCCAAAATGGCCGGGAGTGGTCGCTCATTTGGGCGATGCAGTTGGCTAACTGATTGTTTCTGATGGTCGCCATTCGATCCCCAATCAGGTGGCTGAGGATGGAGAGCTCTTCCTTCTTCATCAGGCATCCGGTTCGTTGAAATTTCCGGCGGACTGTGTTTCGCTGCTGGATAAGCTGTCGAGTGTAGGGGTCAATCGTGGTGTATTGCCGCCTCACCGGTACCCAGCGGATGCAGGATTCCTCTGCGGCATGTACGGCATCCTCAAATACACCCAGTTGGTGGTCAATGGCTTCGACGGTGGATACGTCCGAGTTTTCGGGAAGACGAGAGTCTAGCGACTGAAAGCCACCCAGTTGACCCGATGATAATCCCGTCTCATCGTCCAGTTCGCACACCACCGGATAGTGGTCGGAACCTAGTTCATGATGGGTGACTGGCTTCGAGAGTGCCATGTCGGATAGGAACACGTCCAGGGTGGAGGTTCTTCCAGCTGGAGATAGAAAGGTCGGATCGGCCGGAAAGTGAATGGCACACTTACCCGAGCTAAGTTGGTTAGCCAGAAGGTTGCCGTTCTTGTTGTCCGTATGGTTTCGCCACAGAGTATGCCGAGCGTTGAGATCTCCGGCCACCACGAAGCGGGATCGGTTGTCGGTGAGTTTTTCGAGGTCTTCCACGAATAGCTGTGAAGTGCCGTTGCTGTCAATGCACTGCCGGGTCATGTAGATGGCAAACAGCGAGATGTCGCCCTGGAGAGCGGTGATTTTAACACCGATGGCTTCGATGACGCTGGTCTTCGGATGCGGTAGAACCTCGTACCGGATACCTTTCCTGATGATCACAGCCACGCCGACCCCACTTGCATTGGGACGATCCAGGCGGATGATGGTGTGTTCCGGGAGCGAAAAGTCCCATTTCGGGTTTAGCCGGGTCTCCGAAATCACTCCCACGTAGATTTTATGCTGGGCAACGAAATTGCCCAGCTCTGTCTTTTTCGCTTTTACCGAGCGAGCGTTCCAATTGGAAACACGGATGGTGCGGGGCTCAATTGACCCCATATTTACATACCATGTATCCTAGAACCACCACCTGGTCCGATTTTGTCCTGCACCGCAGAAGTCTTCCACGGAACTCCGTAAAGATGGTCCACAGCTCGGCTGAGCTGTAGAGCGCATCATTATTCTCCTCGGAAGGGGAGTCGGTTGGAGCAGTGGCCAAACCAGCTCTGATTCGAGAGTCGGTACGCCTTTGTTGGTTTATCCCGGGGGTGGACTGTGGTGCCACGAATCTTGGAATTCCGGCAGGTGCCGAACTGTTCGGCAGCGCAGGGTAGTTTGCATCACTCAGGACAAGGACTGGTGGGGTCTTGCTGGATTGCTTTCGGCCTTTTGGATTGTTGTCGAATTCGAAGAAACTCAGCTCGTTTCGGGCAGCTACGGTCCGTAGCTGGGTGGACACCGCCACAGTTGGCGCACCGTTTGGCTGGAGAATCTTTCGACGGGCACTTTTCAGTGTCGTGGGTTCCACCGCAGTTGTTGCACCTTGTCCTAAGGTGACAGTTTTGGGTGCCGTGACCGTGGTACAGGCAACGCATACACTGCGTAACATCCACGCGCTTATTTTGGTACGCCTCCCAACGTACCAGGATCTGTCCAACCTGCCTGACCTGGCGCAGTTTGGTAAGGTTCGTGTATGCTTTGGCGAAGTGTATCAAATAGAACGCCTCATCTAGGGTTGCGAATTCACCCTTCCGTTGGATGACATGCACCGCTTTAGCATCCAGGTCGTGTTCCTCCTTCAGACGATTGATGAGAATTTCGGGTGCTACCAGTGGTAGACCTCGTAGAACCACCCGGTAGGGCCGATCGGATGGCTTGTCATGCGTGTAGTACTCGAATCCCAGATCATCGAGATACTTGCGCACTTTATTGTAGTCGTCGGTGGTGGAGCAGTGGATCCTTGTGCCAAACCTGGTGATTTTATACGTAAGATGAGCCTTGCAGGGCTCCATTTTCGTGGCCAGCGTCGCGAAATCGACGTTTTTCACCACCAGGGGCGGTTGCTTGGGTGTCCGATTACTTTCCGGTGTGGAGACAATCGGTTGGGATTCCCTTGCAAGCGCGCTAAAGGCGTTGCTACTCAGCAGCTGCTGATTCACGTCGGCGTCGACGTCGGGCTTCTTCCGCTTGCCTTTTCTTGCCAGCCAGCTCGGGCGGCGTCTCTTCTATCTCCATCCTCTAGGAGCGAGCAGCAGGGCTACCGTGCACCATGCACACAATAACGTAGGAGCGAACGAAATAAAACCGAAAACTTTTCGGAGAGCGAGCGAAAAACACGTCCGAACGTGTCGCTTGAGCGATACTGAATGGTGATGTCGGATATTGAACAGATAAGTACAACCTATTTTAAATAACGTCATGCTCTGATGATCTGATGGCATGATTTGGCAAAGTAGGGAGGCAAAGTAAAAAGGGGCAACCTGTCTCTTTTTGCATTGTAGGACACGCCATACGAACTAATTTTGGCGTTACATGAAACATTCCACATCCAACTTTCAAAGCTCTCTTCATATCGTTTGAAACGATTTCATTTGTATGTTTTTCTTTAAGGCGAAGAGTTCCGCAATTGGAGAACCTATTCTGAGTTCTGAGTGCGGGGTTCTCTCCACGAAATTCCTAAGAATCATTTTACTGGCACTTGTTTTTGTTCGACAGTATTTGTCTGCCAAAGGAAGTTTGTGTTAATTTTGTTTTAGTTGGTATGTTCACCAGTAGCACTTTTTCATGTTCTCTCTTCCTACTTCCATTTATTATATTCTTTAACTATTATTGTGAATACAAATACTAATCTTACTAGGTTGTAATGGTTAATACTATAGTAGCTGCAACGGCTGAAGTCTTTCGATGAGAGATTGATCAGCTAAGTTGCAGACATACATTCTATTATAAATAATTGTCTTCTCACTCTCATTATTATTGTTTAATAATTATTTAACCAGTTTATTCGTAATTAAATTAATATCATTTATTTAAATCACTGTGGCACCTATGAAATCCACTGCATATGGTTGTAGCGGTTCAAGGAAACGGAAAAGCACATCGAAATTTTAAATATAATATTCTTTATATGACTTATAGTTTCAGATAATCTATGATATTTCCAGGTTTTGTAAAATAATTTTTTCGAGGCTGTGATACATTGTATAAACTTTTAATTTCATTATGGAGGACAACAATACTAACTGAATTATTGTTAGCATATCCGAACTTTTATATATTTTCGAAACTTTGTTTGAATAATTTGCCATTGAATCCTGATGCCCACAATAGAAACCACAGATTCGCCACCAGTGGTATTGGTTTGTAAAATCATGAAGTTTGATGTGTTGCTAGCCAGGTTGGACATCGTTCTAAATCCAGCCACTTCCCTGGGGGAACCCGGATCCCGAAGCGTCACCAGGTCTGACCAATGTGACCGAAAACTCTCAGGTTGAGCACCAGTAATCTTGATTTGTAAAATCATGAAGTTTGATGTGTCGCAAGCCAGGCTTTGACATCATTCGAAATCTGGCTACTTCCCTGGGGGAACCCGGAATCCGGAACGTCACCAGGTGTGGCCAATGTGAAAGAATACTCTCAGGTTGACCACCAGCGGTATTGTTTTGTAAAATCATGAAGTTTGATGTGTCGCAAGCCAGGGTTTGACATCATTCGAAATCTGGCCACTTCCCTGGGGGAACCCGGAATCCGGAACGTCACCAGGTGTGGCCAATGTGAAAGAATACTCTCAGGTTGACTACCAGTGGTATTGGTTTGTAAAATCATGAAGTTGGATATGTCGCAAGCCAGGTTTGATACAGTTCTAACTCTGACCATTACACTGGTAGGGTACTTCCTTCACGATTCCCGATAATGAATCCGGAACTACGGAAAATAACGAAATGTCCGCTACTTTTCCAAAAACTAAGATAAATTTATAATCGTATGGAAAAAGTTGCATCTAATTTGGTTAAGGGTACGCAGAGTTACAGATAAATTAAAAAGGAGTTTTTCAACATAAGAAGTGTCAGGCAATAGGGTAAAAAACTACATTTTACAGAAATGGCCATATCTCGGTTGTTTATGGGCCGATTCACGATTTATAACTACTGACAGACTTGTTATGAATTCTAGTTTCTGAGAAAAATATAATATTTCCGATTTTCAAGTACCATAAAAAACAATGAGCTGCAGAAAATTAGCACATTTGACATAACCTCAAAGTATCTGTGCTATCTCCGGTGCCCGGAAGTCAAATCAAATTTTGATTAAACATGCTAAAACTAGAATAAATTACCCGCCGAATGCTTCTAGTTTCATCAAAATCGGTTAATTATTCACCGAACTGTATCACTTTCAATCTGGACAAAAATTTGCTAGTCTTCTCCTTTTTGATCATCCCCTGTAGTTCATTGTCATTCGGATACACATTTTATCCGCTGACTAATATTAAAATAAATTACCACTACTGATAGATTTTTGCATCCTTCAGTTGGAGATTTTGACAACAACACATATCAATTGTATTCATTTGAACACAATCAATTTTAAAAACACATATCAATTGTATTCATTTGAATTTCCAAACCAGCATAAATATTTTTTGTCGACAATTAAATATCATTCCGTTTGCTCTTGAAAATACAAAACTGTTCAGAAAGGTTATTTGTAGATTATATGTGTAATCATAATATAATAGATCAGAATTAAAAAATTAAAATCTCGCAACTGTAACCAAAAACGAGGTAAGAGCGAAATCCGATGACTTCTTAAGATCACAAATAAGGAGATTTATTTGACGGAATGTAAATGCGTTTCAATGTTGAAATAAATTTGTATTCTATCGTCTTTAAAGTGTTCAACTGACAGGGGTATTTCAATTGCTATATAGCAATCACTTAAAGTCATTCTTCGTCGTCGTTGCTCTTGTTCATATGCACAGTTTCCCTACTTACTAAGGTATGTTCCCGAACTTGGCTTTCATTGTTGCTACTTTCTGTTAGTTGCTGTGTAGGGAAATAATATGGAGCAAAAAGTATATGCCGCGAACAGACCTATCTACAATCCTATTAGGACCAACGAGAGCAGGATTTGCATTAACCATTGTGTAGTGCTCTGTTCGCTGGCAGCTGCTTTCTCTGGTCTGTGAGCACACCACCTATATTTATGCAACCTAGAGATTCATCTTTTTTCTCACGTGCTCACGTCAGGTCACAAGCAAAGCTGTCTCACGGCTATGCCCACGAAAGGATATCTTTCCTGCTATAAACCATTGATAAATGGGTGCATAAACGTAAATATCCATACATGTGAATAGGGTATGGCATCACATCCTTCATCTAGTCTCATGTCTTCAAAATCATAATTTCATCTGACCCGCACAATTTAGTATGATTATTTCTATGCAGTTGGTGCTCACAGCTATTGGCAAAAGTAGGTCTAATTGAACCAAAATAGTTATTCACCCTATGGTTTAGCGGAAGTTGGCGGTGAGAAAAACCCCTGAGCCGACAGTAAACGCTGCTGCTTTCCTTACTGCATCCTCCAGCACCATGAGTGTTGACGAAGGGACGAAGTCAACAGCATCGGAAAGGAAAAGCATATACGGATGAAGCCATATCAGCCTGTCTGTAGTGAGAAGATATGTTGCATTTTCTATCTCATGTGTCCCGTTTGCTCCTGTACTGTAGTGTAGCCTATATATAAGTAAGGATTAACAGCTCAACCTCAGTTCAAACTACGAAACGGACAGTAGGGCGAAAACCCTGGTTACAAACTGAGCATATTTACAAAAAATCACAGAATCCATTCCCGTGCACCTACCTGTCTGCGGTGATTTTTCTTCCGGAAGAGATGATGTGCGGCACCTTCAACTCCAGCTGCTGTTTCTGCATGTGACAGACACCGTAATCGGCTTAGCTGCTAATTCTGCTCTCAAGTCTCGCCTCGAACTACGCCAGGAAATGTCACCGGAAGTAAGGTCAGCTGATAATCTGGGAAATTGAAGATGAAAAAATGACGCATAAGTTTATGGATTGATTCCGGCCAGTTCACTGTAAAATAATATGTTTTAAGCTTGTTGGCACTATTTAAAAGTTCCAATCAAAATAAAAACACTATCAATTCCATCGTTCAAACCACTCAACCAAACTGTCCTGCCCCTGCTAGAAAGCGAATGAAAACTCTCACCTATTGAAAAAAGTTGTCCATGCCTCCCATTTGCACAGTTTGAAAGTGATACAGCCAATCGATGTCAGAAAAAAAATGAAGTAGCTTCTACCCTCCTCCATCTCGGCATTCGATAAACGACATCCATTCGGACAATAGAACTGCACTTGATTTTTTTTATCGGGAAACTTTCCACACCGGTGGAAGATTTATTCCCGTTTGGTCGGAATTTCACACCTGCGCTTGAAAATTTTCTGCTTTCCTCTATTCATACAAAAACTTTTACTCCCAGCTTAGGTGTGAATTGCTCTTTGTGCAAATTTGGTTGGCGGAAACTGCGGAAGGAATGTACTTAGATGTAACTACTTACTCCACTACAAAGTCCATTTAACTGAACTTCGTTTTGCTGTGAATGAAAAAAAAAGAAGGAATCCAAACCACACTTGAAAGTGATACAGGGTGCGGCAGAAAATAATACGAAAATGTTCAAACTTGAGTATTGGGTTAATTCGTGTAGCTAGTGACTAATTTCTGTCGAAAGTGTATTTGTTTATGTTTACTTTCAAGTGCTGCATCCAAACATTCTATTTGTTGTATTGCAAATTCGTCAAATTGTTCGCGAAAGAAGTGATCACCAGTTTGTTGCTCGCCCAGAAGAAGCCAAAAGAGATTGCCAAGGTGGTAGGGTGCCATTTGGCAACAGTTTACCGCATAAAAAAGTCCCTGCAGGATGGTCCTAAGCAGCGGAAGCCGGGAAGCGGACGTCCGCGCTTTGCACGCACGCCGAACGTGATCAAATCGGTCCGTGAAAAAATTGCTCGCAACCCAGTGCGTTCCATGAGAAAACTTTCAAAGGAAGCCAATATTTCGGAGAAATCCATGCAGAGAGTCATCAAAGAAGACCTGCATGCATCTTCCAGAGCCAGAGTGAAACGCCACTTGATTACGGACCGGGTCAAGGAACTACGAGTGACTCGTTCCAAGAGATTGCTTTCCTTGTTGAAGAAGGAAAAAATGATAATCCTGTTCTCCGACGAAAGCTTTTCAGCATCGATGCTGTGGCCAACAGCCGCACGGACCGGTTCATTTCACCGCAGAAAATGGAGAACGTTCCGGAAAAAGTGAAATTCAAATTTCAAACCAAACATCCGGCTGGTGTCATGATGTTTGGCTTGGTGGCGTCCAACGGTTTGAAAATGCCGCCAGTTTTCATTGATGCTGGAGTTAAAATCAATACCGAAGTGTATATCGGTATTTTAAAGGACCAAGTGCTTCCCTGGGTGAAGGCTAACTTCTCCGAGGACCAAAACGTTGTCCTACAGCAGGATGGAGCGCCGTGTCACACGTCCAATCGAACTCAACAATGGTTGAACGATAACATGAAGTTTTGGCCGAAGGATTTGTGGCCCCCTAGCAGTTCAGATCTTAATCCGTTGGATTATTCGATTTGGGCATATGTTGAAGCACGAGCCTGCAAAACATCACACCCTAGTGTGAAAACCCTGAAGTCAACCATAACACGCACATGGCAGTCAATTTCGGAGGACTACGTCCGAAAGGCATGCCCTGGCTTCCGGCGTCGGCTCGAGGATGTTATAAATAAAAATGGAAGACACATTGAATAAATTTGTTTAAAAGGACTTTATAAAGATAACTGCACTCGAAAATGTTGATATTATTGCTTGGATAAGTTGAAAATGGGATTTGTAAGAAATAGAACCAATTTTCGCATTATTTTCTGCCGCACCCTGTACGAAATGAAGAAGTGACTGCACGGAAAAGCACCTCTGTAGTATGCAAGAGAAATCCTTTTCGAACATCATATATGAATTTCAGAGATGGCTCAAAACTGCTTCAGCTCTCCATGCTTGCAGCAACTGACCACCACTTAAAAGAAAAAAGTATTATTAGTTTCAAGTCTTAGCAGAACACAGTTTTTTGTTAATTGACTTTTCAATTTGGCGACACTATTATATACCTAACCAATAAGACCAAGCCTGCTGTATACAGAAGTTGTCTCCATTCTATTCGGTCCATTGCTTGTTGCGTGCCTTTTCTTCTTGTACCCGTCGGTTTGTCATTGAGAATCAATTTAACTGAGCTATCGTCTGACTTGCTTACGACATGTACAGCCTATCGTAGTCTACCGATTTTGGAGGAGTAAACGATGGGAGGTTCTCGAGGCAACTAGTACAATTCGTGGTTCATTCGCCACCTCCACGTTTCGTCTACCACCTGCACTCCACCGTGGCAACACCTTCCGTTCAAAGACACATAGGGGGAGGGGGTCCTCCACAAGGACTGTCCATGTTTCGTGGCCGTAGAGGTAAACCGTAAACAATAGTCTAATTAATGTCTTGTATATGGTTAACTTTGTTCGATCGTAACGTTCTATGGAGACCCGAGAAGACACGATGGCCAGCCATAATGTGTCTGTGTACCTCTCTGCTGGTGTCGTTATCGATGGTCACCAATGAGCACTGATACACAAATTCGTTCGCTGCCTTGATTTCATTACAGCCGATCTAAATTCGTGGTGGGAGGCTAACATTGTCTCGTGAGCCTCTTCTCTTCGTGTATTTTGTTTTCAACGCCTTAATCACAAGCCCAATCCTACCAGCGTCAGCCTTAAGTTTGATGTCCGTTTCCGCCATCGTCTCAAAGTTGCCCTCTCCCTCTCCGAGATTTGAAATGATCGAGAGTGACCCTAAGACTCGGATGACACACATCACTCGATCCATAGCAACTTTGACCAACCACGTCAGTTTTTCTAGAAATCCATATTCGTGCATAATCTGCATAGCTAGCCTCGATCGATTGTGTCGTAAGGTGAATTGAAATCGAGGAAATGATGATGTGTGAGCACGTTATATTAACTACATTTCTGCAGCACTTGACGAATCGCGAAAATTTGGTTCGTAGTGGCGTGGACACCCATGAATCCCACAAAGTAGTGCCCACTAACTCAACTCCAGACAGACGGTGGCATAGAATTTGGGAGAATTTGGCGTGATTGCACTATAGTTGCAGCAATCCAGCTTGTTAACTTTTTTATAGATGGGGCACACGATAGCTTCCCTCCAGTTACCTTGGAAATTATGCAGTGCAGCACCTTTTCCAGTGCTTCACCACCATATTTTAATAGCTCGCTTGAGAGTCGGTCAATACCAGCAGCTTTGTTGTTCTTCAACTGTTTCCAGCTATTGCACGTATTTTTTGGCAACTCTGGATTCTCGTAGTAGCGTTCGAATGCGACGCGTGTTGTACACCGTCGAAAGTTTTGAACGCATCCATACTTCAATAGGCTGGATCGATTTTCGAAAAAAAAAAAAAAAAAATTACGAACCTACATAAAAAATTATGGTTGAAAATGTTCCAAAAACCATTCCTGTAATCGTTTAGCTTTGTGGCTATCGACTTGAAGTTTCGGATGGGATTTTGTCTTTTTCAGTTTGGGAAAAGCAGTACTCTCAGTTTTATTCAGAAAACGACTTTAAAGTTGAGCTTATAACTCGGAGGCACCTTCAAAACACGTGGCATTTTTTTAAAATAAGAGAGTTATTCAATGTTGAATTGCTGTTCAATTTTGTAGAATGATTTCACACTATTCAAAAATTGAAAGTGCGTGGTGGCACCCTCCTACAGCAATTTCACCCATCGGGATGGAGACGTAGCTGATGACAGTGATACCGCTTTGAATAAATAGTGTGAAATCATTTTACAAAATTGAGCAGCACTGTTTGTTTCAAATGCTTCATCGAAAAGTGCCACGTATTTTCGACGTGCCTCGGATTTATTAGCTCAGCTTTATAGAAGTTTTATGAATAAAAACTGAAAATACTACTTTCCCGATACTGAAAAAGGCGAAATCCCATCCAAAATTTTAAACCGATAGCCTTGGCGGCTGAACGATTCTTTAAAAATCTGAAACTTTTCAGGGGAGGTTTTTGGAACATTTTCAACCATAATTTACAATGTAGGTTCAAAACTTAGATTTTTTTTTAAATAATTACAACCTAATATTGCAACTATGTAGGTCCAAGCCTATATTCACACTGCGGTAGGTGCGAACATCGATGATATCGGAGAAGATTTTACCGTTAATAAGAACATGTTCGATTTGATTCTCTGTTCGTGGGTCAGGTGATCTCCAAGTGGTTTTGTGGATGTCCTAAAATATCACCATATAAAATTTGGATAAGGAAAGTTCACGACATAGGGTAGAGAAGGTCTTCAGCTCCTTGATACCCCTTTTTAAGCACGGGGTAAACGATAACTTACAACGTTCATGTTTCGCATCACGATGCTTTATCTTGTGAAGCATCATACTATAAAAAAATAAGCATTGTTGGTTAATGTCCACCCCGTTCTTGGAATAGGATCCCGGGGACTGAAGTCGTTCTCTACACTATTAGATATACATTCAGAGATTACGGTTCAAAATGGTTGTACCAGATTTCACGGTAGCTCATTTTACGGAAAGAGATTACACAACAGTCCATTTCGTAGAATCCTGAGCAAAGTCGAATATCATAATATTGTCCAAATGATAATATTATCTAAATGACTTTATTTTGATTTTATTTGGATGCAAATAAGAAAACATAATTTGATATTTTACGACAAATTTCGTGTATATTCATCAAATTGATCCAATTTCAAATCAAATAAGGATATTATTGAGTGGATTGTCATGTTCGGATTTCGGATAAATTATAGATTCTAATGGAAAAAAATACCGAACGCTTGCTTGTTCCTCTAGTAGTACTCTTTTCTTCTACTACCAATAATTTGATCTAGTAGTTTGATTGTAGTATATCTCGTATCCTCTGTTTAGTGCATGTTGAGTCACATCATCACTATTCATAAATGATGAATCTGATTCGGTGTTGTTACAGTTGTCATTGTTTATTTTGTTGGCAATGAATCGAGGTTTATTGAAAGTCTCCGCTATTTAAATCCTCTGAACAGTGAGAACATAAACCAAAGGCGTGCCCTTTTATCCGTCAAAATCGGATTTTTTGCGTCGTATTGCAGGGGACTTTAATTGATGCCACCATCCAAGACGCTACCACGTAGCGTAGCGACGCGATAAGGATTCCCCAAGTAGAATGCGGACCAATCAACTTATAAGAAATTCTTTCTGCCTTGCCTCTAAAAAAAGCCACCATTGAACTCTTTGACTGGTGGAACGAGGGACTTTTCGGCTGGAGACAAACTAGTACACAACTTTAATTTCACTCCATTATTATTCTTATTTTTCTTCTATATTTACTAGAATGTTTTTCTTCAGCCGATATCAGCTTGTTTAAATTTTTTACTGCTCTGTTTCTGCTCGCTTCGACGTCCATCACAAAACTGTATCTCACACCAACAGGTAGCCGTGCTTTTATAGTATTATTGTTGTCGCTGTTCTCATTCTCAATGTCGTGCTGTTTCCATTGGAGGCGTGGCTAATGCTGCGGATGTTTGCCTTTTTCAGTTCGCTGCATTGCGATTTGACCCACTTTCAATGCTGTGGAGGAACGTTTTCGTCATGCAGCAGTACAATTGTTTCAGGGACCATATTCATTCGCTTCTTCCTTCACTAAGATCGCTTTTGTAGTTCTACCAAATATTCTTTCGACTAGCGTTGCCAAAAATGCTGTCGCAGCAGTTGAATGTGTTGCCATTTTGATAGTCGGTTCATTGGAATATCGTTGACAAAAGGCTTGGAGATAGCCGTTAATGGTCTATCGATCATCAAATGGCCAAGGGTTAAGACTTGTGAGTCATCGGATTTAGGGGAGTGAGCAAAAATAGGTCTAGAGTTTAGAATAGCCTCAATTTGATATAGTAAAGTCGAAAATTTCATGATTCTCAAAGAAATAGATTGATAAACTTTGTTCAGAACAGTTTCTACGCTTTTAACATCGGCCTCCCACAACCCTCCAAAATGAGGTGCACTCGGGGATGGTATTGTGGTCGGGGATGGTATTTCCTTAATTTGACAAAACTCTGATAGCTTTCCATTTGTGACGTCACACTTGACAAGCTGGTAAAGTTCATGCAGATATGATTTCGCACCCATGAAATTTGTTGGAGACGAATCTCTGTAGTGCGGTCATAAATGCATCAGTTGATAGGTTTTCCACTGCCTCGAGATGCATTGCCTTTGAAACCATGCAGAATCACACATATGTATCCTTTTACTCCTTGCTTGAACAACCCTTTGAATTGGTTGAATAATTCGTTTTGTTGCTTCTCTTAATTCAGGAACTGTTGGAAACAGTGTAAAACTTCATTTGTAAATCTTCAAGCGACAACTTAAGATGAACCGAAGAACGTAAGCAACAATTATCTGCGTCGTGCAAAAGGATTCATACTTTGTTGGTGTTTCTAATACTTGCCCGGGCCGTTGTAGAATTTGTTCGGATCGTGTACACAAACTCGCGATTTAAATTAAGGTTAAAACGACCGATTTATTCTATTATTAAGTCCACTGGATAGGAAAAACTACACTTTAGTTCATAACGACTCGCTGTATTCACGGAGGCTTGCGATGCTATATCGTGCACGGTTTGATTTTGACTAAACTGCCTCTCGTATTGTGTGCGATACGATGAGGTCAGTGGTGAATATAAATCTCGTTTCGAGGCCGACCAGTGGCGATCGGTCAGTACTACCTATTGTACCTTACTGATAAGAGATGGGAAATTGCTCTCATGTGGAACACGTTTTGGTGTTGCCAGACGGACCGACTTTCCTATCTCCAAACAGTTGGTTTCGGAAGCTCTTCATAAAAGGCTGTTGACTATCATATCAGGTTTCAAACCCGGGATGTCTTCATCTTGTAGCCGTACAGGGATTTTTTTTTTCATTTATGTTGTTAACTGCAGCAAATATGACCCATTCCACCATGGGCTGTTATTAGTAAGCTCATTTACTGACATACCTCGGAACACGATATCCGTCGGGTTATTTGACGGACATACTTTCAAACGAACTTGCTTTCTGATATTATCTCAGACACACAATTCCTCACAAACACTTTTAGCTTGTTTACCGGTTTTTTTTAGCCAGGCTAGTACCACTTGACTGTCGGACCAGAGAATGACTGGAATGTGTTCTAATTTTATGGCAAGGATAACTTTTGACACCAGACGAAATAGAAGCAAAGCTGTCAACAATTCTTTCCTCGGAATGAAAAGCGGAGCAATAGGACATACCTTTGACTTGCTTGTTACCAACTTCATACGGTATGTACCAGCTTGCATCATCGAGCGAATGTAAACGCATCCCGAGCAGGAGACAACAACATATGAATACCTAATTTTGATCTTGATAACTGGCCTTGGTATTAAAGAGCTCAGATTAAGAGGTAAAATACCTAAGAATTGCAAGCAAAATATCTCTTGAATAACAAAACTTGTTATTTCGGATACCTGGGAATACCTGAGAAGTACTATTTTGGTATTGTCTTACCTCAATTTGGTATTCTCATAACATGGTGGGAACAATTTTATGGAATTATCCTCAGGTATTTTACCTCTTAATCTGAGCTCTTAAATACCAAGGCCAGTTAACAAGTTATTCGGTCCTGCTCGGGATGCCCAATAAGCCAAATTGGAAGCGTCTGCAAATCCATGTACCTCCAATTGTACTGCATCAGTCGACACCACTTGTCGACTCACACGAAATTCTTCATTGAAGGGTAACGCAGTAAGAAAGTTTCTCCAACATTTGAGCAGTTCATTTTCCAATTGGTGATCCCATTTAAGTTTGTTTTTCCACAACTTCTGCATCAGAGCCTTTGCCAGAACCGGTGATAATAGTCCCGATTGATCAAACAGTCTTGCAATTATTGATAATACATGGTGTTTGGTTGTTGCAGTTGGATTGTGTCAGCAACAGAAACTCACCCTTGATTGGATCGCACATAAGACCACGAGCACTGTAATCCGTGATTTTGACCAATTTGTTCCGATCTTCTATGGTAACTGCTGCAAGTAGACGCTCATCATTAGCTGTCCATTTATGTAGATGAAAGCCACCACGATTTTGTAAAGAAATCAATTCTTGCTGAAATTTCGTAACCTCCTCTATGTCATTTCTGCCAAACAGTACATTTTGAAGTAGAACATCTTCTTCGCCAACTCTGCTGCCAACGCATGTGTATGTTCCTCATCTATCACCAACTGGTACAAAGCTTGAATTCCCATAGAAAATACGTAAAAACGGGGTATGGCATGTGTCCTGTAGAACTTGTCGATACATTTTAGTAATATCAACGCTTAGCACCTAACGGTATAAGCGAAACTTTAGGATAATCGTCATAACATCCTTCAGCGACATTCCACAAACCTTAGCTGAGGTATCAAGCACTACCCGACATTTGGTTGAAGAATTCGACGGTTTAAGCACCGCGTGATGCAGCAAAAAGCATTTCTGAGGACCTTAGGCTTCATCCTCCTCTTTAATTTCCTTGCAGTGCCCTAGTTGCTCATACTCTTTCATAATTTCTTCATATTGTTTCTTGACATCCGGGTTCTCCTGTAGCTGCGATTCCAGTACTTAAAATCTTCGCAAGTCCATCGATCTAGAATCTCCAAGCTGACTAACCGATTCTTTCAGAGGAAGCTAAACAATGTATCGGCCGCGCTACTCATTGATCACCTGATAAACTTTCGATTTCCCAGAATCTTTGTTTTTGATCACTCAAGTCACTCAATGAAACTGTCAGCAAAGAATGTACGCTTGTTCCGCATGAAAGGCTGACAACGTTAATCGTCCAGGTTTATGCACATCGTCATAGCATTCCATACCAATCAGTTAATCCAATTGGTCTGGACGGTAGAATGCGGGATCTGCCAATCGAATCCCTTATAGAATATCCCAGGCAGCAACGTTTATTGCATGTGTTGGTAAAATTCCAGTTGCTTTTTGAGCAACCAAAAAATCCAAATCCATTTTAAAATCACCATAGCTTGCGGATACTCGAATCTTAACCTTCTGTCAAACATTGGATTTGAGACTATTCACTCCGGAGATAGAAATATTGACCTCTTCCCGATCTAACTGCAACCTATCAAGCGTTGCTTCCGAAATAATGTTAACCTGCGATCCAAAGTCAAGAAATGCTCGACACGGATTGGGATATCCTTGCCACGTTGTGGTTGATTTTCAGTCAGTTCTTCGGTGTCCACGTCGCAAGCAATTAAAGCACACCTGTTTGTCCCGCACTAGTTTCAACTGATATACCATTAAACGTTGAGCACTTGAACGCCAGATGATTTCCCTCACAAAATTTACAACTGTTAGACTGCTTGATACTTGAGCGCCTCTACCCAGTGTACGCGCTGGTTGCTTGACTTTGCTATCAGTTATGGATATTTGACATCTTTCTAGTATGGAAATGCGCCCTTTCAGAAAGTTCACATGTTCATTATATTTAGGCTACTCCCCATGAGTAACAGATGCTTCCCAGAGCTTCTTAGTTTCAGTATCGAGGGCGTTCACAAGGACATGTATTTGATAGTTTCTGATACTAATGCTCTTTTCTGAAGATTGTATAATCCGTTGGATTAAAAATACGTGGATGGATTTACTTCCAAATATTGGCACTTCTTATAACAAATCACACATAGTTTCATTAAATATACCAACTAGTTTATGAACTGCTTAAAACCTGTTTCGTACCCTTCTAAATAATTGTGTAATTTAAAAATAAGCGAATTACAAATCGGTACTGTCATTGCTGACAGTTTATTGTTTATTTTCCGTCGGCCTATTTCTTCACACCGCACAGAGGGGCAGATCTTATAAAATTACGGACAAAATCTCAAAAAAAAAAATTCAAGATACGGTTTAAACACCATGACCAATCGAAAGTACATACCTGGCCCACTACAAATATGAAAGAAATACTGGAAAAGAGGCTATTTTCATCATGTAGTGAATAGGGGAAGTTGGGGTTTAAAATGTCTTAAAAATGTAACTTCAAACAATATCGAAGGAATTGAAGCTCGAAAAGATATTTAGACGATCTTTTAAATGTTAAACGCTCTGGGAATAGATAATATATGTAATTACTACTATAATTTATGAAGATTGACTCCAAATTATGAAAGTAGGCTTTGTTGCGAAGCCAAACAAAGAAACATTAAAAATCTCTGAATTTTCATATTTTGGGACAAATGGAAAAGTGTAAATATCGTGTAATTATGCGATATCGTTGCCATAGTCATCAAGATGTGATATGGTACTTCCCCACAATAACAAGTTTGGGACCCGCCAGGACCCGCCGAGTGAAATATTTACGAAATTATTTAGTGTGTGTTTTGTCATTTTTGAGGCCAACAATTTATTGGTTCAACTTGAATCTCTCTCTCTTTTTCAGTCTATTTCTCTATCCTTCCTTCTCTTCTATTGTTTACCTTCGTTTTCAATCTATTTCTCCTCTTTTAGCAGTACAGTTGGGTTTCCTACTACATAATGGGTGGTGCTGACCTCCCACTGAGGTTTCTCATCAAGGAATGTAGGCATACGACGAAGACATTTTTTGATCGTAATCAAAAATGGTTAGTGAAAGAGGTTGAAATTGTCAATCCTTTAATGAAAAGAGTCGAGTCGAGCAGGTAAACTATGATGCCAACATTCAGCGTTATAAAAATTAAAAACAGATTTTTTAAAAACATATTAGTAAAATAATATTGCATAATTTAATTTACCAGGCGGTCGCCCCACATTGGATTTTGCAGCTATTAGTATTCGCTCGAAGAGGAGAAAAGTAGAAGATTTGCGGAAGGCTGTTCCAACTCCAGAGCTTACTCTTGCTGCAGAAATGAATCTTCGCGTCCAAGGTAAGAAAGTTGAGGCAGAACTAGTGAAAGAAATTTTACATACTACCCCTACTCGAGCTTCTCGGATTTCTAAAGCATGGGGAAGCTCCAATAAAGCGTTCGACATACAGTCATTCACTCCAACAGAAGCCCTAGAATCAATGCTAGACACTGACATTTCTAGACAGGGCTACCAGATTTTGAGGACGCAGTCCAAGAATAAGGGTGCTGATATTTATCCTTCCTATAAAAAAAATTCAAGATGAGAAAAAGTTGTGCTACCCTTCTTCCAGCGCTATCGAAGTCAGTGAAAGTAAGGCAGAAGTAAAGCTTTAGACTTTACTAGATCATACTACACAACGTATTTCCAAAATTATTGAGGACGTTTCAGAAAAAACTAATGGAAATATTGTTAAATTTTGTACTCTGCTGTCAAAATGGGGACTAGATGGGAGTGGATCACAATCTACGTACAAACAGGTCAAGCATGGACATGATTATAATGATTCTCATTTGTTAATGACGTGCTTTGTACCTCTGCAATTATTTTGTGGAGATGGTGAATCGAAAGAAATTTTGTGGCATAATCCGACGCCTTCTTCGACCCGTTATTGTCGACCAATAAAACTTGAATTTGTGAAAGAAACATACGAGATAATAAGGAAAGAAGAAATTCATGTTTCTGACCAAATTTCTAAGCTCATGCCAACAATTATCCACACGACTGTTGGAGAAATCAAAGTACATCATAAACTGACATTATCAATGGTTGACGGGAAGGTTATTAATAGCTTGACAGGTACAAAATCAGCACAAAAGTGTAATTTGTGCTCTGCTGGCCCGGCTGAAATGAATAAAATTGATAAAGTTATGCAAAGGAAGATTGATGTAAAGGCATTGGAACTGGGCTTATCAACATTGCATGCATACTTACGCTTCATGCATTGGTTACTTCAAGTCAGCTACAAACTGGACACTAAACGATATTATAAGACCAGCGATAATAAACTTCAAATTGAAAAGCGAAAAGCTGATATTCAGAATGAGTTCAAGAAAGAATGTGGCCTTCTTGTTGATTTTGTCAAAGGAAACTTCGGTACAACTAATGATGGAAATAGTGCTCGCCGCTTCTTTCAAGATCCAGCAACATCCAGCCGAATTACTGGCATCGATAAAGGCCTTATCGACCGATATGACACGATCTTGCGCGCTTTATCTTCTAGATACGCAGTTAACGTCGAAGCTTTCAAACACTTTGCCAATGAGACAGCTCGACTATACGTCAAACTGTACGAATGGTATCCAATGCCGGCCAGCGTGCATAAAGTTTTAATACACGGATCAGAAGCGATCCAAGTCGCTTTCTTACCAATCGGAATGCTGAGTGAGAGATTTTCGAAAGTTCCGAGAGCATAAAGCCGCAAAATAAGCAGAACTGATACCATGAAAGATGTGTTCAATATGATGATGATAACTTCGGACCCATTCATTAGTACCATTCGTACCAGTCCTCGAAAACGGAAGCCGGACGAAGAAGATGAAACGGATGAAGAAGAGAAAACGGACGATGAAGAGGAAGCGGATAAAGAAGAGGAAACGGATGCAGAGTGATGGACAGTCCAAACAAGATGAATGAAGCAACAGATGATGAAAAGGAATCGCTTGAAATAAAGGAGCTTTGGATGATGAAGAGTATAAAAACAAGAATGGAGGAAACACCAGATGAAGAATCTGAAAAAAGAAGAGGAACTTTGAATGTAGAAGAGGATGATCGAGATAAACATTAATTGAATACAAATAAAAATCAAATAAATGCATTGTTTAGTATAACAGTATAACAGTTTTTAGACAATGTGACAGAAGTTATCTAGATAAAAAAAAACAAGTGATGATAAATAATATAATCCATCCACAGATTTCCCATCGATAGAAGGCTTCTATCGAAAAATAAAACTTATCTAGATCAAAATTTAGTGATCTAGATAAGTTTTAATGATTTCAAAAGCTAGCTCATATCCATCTGGCAAACTTCATCAAACATTTTGCTTTAATGGCGTGCTTCTCTCTAAACACAATGCTGATCTAGATAAATTATAGTGATCTAGATCAAAACTAATCATGGCAAACGGTAGATAATACAAATATGACCAACTTTTCCGAAAACATCAAATCGTTATCTCTTGAATGAAAGAAGTTAAGAGGTTTTGTCCGTACTTTGACAGGATCTGCCCCAGTGTGCACCGTAGTGACAACCACCGACATCAGGAAGACGACTCCACCACCTGGGCCTACATATTGAAACCATCAACGAAGGAAGACGTGATCAGAGATTTTTCGTTTCCGAAAATCCCATCGACAATGGAATTGATACCAGACCTACTGGGGTGAAAGACAACCACGCTAACCATTAAACCACCACTAACGCCGTCAAGCAGAGCGTAGTTTCCCACATCTTAATTCGGGGAGATTATCATATAGCAATATATTCTGATTTTTTTTCTAGAATATAAAACGATTGACCGATAACAAAGGAAATAAGGCTACAACTCATGGATTTCAAATAGAAACAAATATCTCACAGTTGAAACGAGATACGGACTATTGAACGGAGAGTCAGTTTTGAATAATTGAACAACCTATGGTTGATAACACATATTTTCCTATAGCAATGACAGAAATAGATGCTAGAGAATCATATCAAATTCCTCTATCTTTGGCTGTCTTAGCAGTCAAAGAGCTTCGCATCCTAATATGACTATTTATTGGAAGAGCAAGATTTTTTCAAATAAACTAACAAATTAATGATTCGTACAGCGCATTCAAAATATTATGTAAGAGACACTTAAATTTTTCGGATTTCAGAAGAAAAAACAACCTGTGTTTACATCCATTACACCCAAATAGAACCGTCACTTCCCTATCTGTGTTGCCCTAAATCACGATGGCCGGCGTGGAACGTATATGGGGTAGTATCCATTGGCCGGTCGGTAGCACGTGAAACGAACCATGAAACAAACTTTTGCCAAGATAAACTTTACTGCATGACCATTTTCTCGCTTCGGCTCTATCACCTCGATGACCCGTGGTCAAAAGGGCAGAAAAAATAACGTCATCCTCGGTGTTGGGGGTGGCGAAAAGAGAGCATGTATAAAGCAAAGGTCAAATGAGTGCTCCGATGGTGTTGCGGAGGTCAGGTGAGCCTCCGTGGACCAATTAAAGCAGCACCGTCCAGTGGAATCTATAGGTAAGGGAGTGCTGTATACAACCACACCTGTTTTATGGCTACACTTTGTTTCAATGGACCGAACATGTTCTTCGGTCATCCCTGCCTTGCTTCGTCCGCACTATCTACTCTCTGGCGGAAATGTTTTGTGGCTTTCGTACCCCACTGTTCTGCATTGCAAAGCAGTCACAGAGGGAGTGGACGACAACTTTGCCACAATAGTGTCAGTGTCATATCATATTTATGAGAGTCGGTCGTAAACTGATACCTGGAGAAAGTTCAAGTAGTTTTTTATGTTTCGTGATGGTATTTTTTGGATGCAGGAGGATTTGAATATCTATTAGTTTACGTTTGTTTGTATCATCTTTCCAGCAAGATCAAAATGAAACCTAACCAAATACCACCTGCGTAATCTAAAGTTCATCCAATTATTCCACTTCGTTACTTCTTCGACAGAAGAGACATTTCTTCGAACCGACTTCATTTACCGAGCAATTTTCCTTATTTGAATTCGCTTTCACACCCAATAGACATTCTAAATATCCAAAGTGCTCCTTTCCCAATTGCTCCACCAAGTACCGTACCGGCAAACCACCCTTGAAAGTACTATCATCTAGTCTCTTTCGTTAAACTGCTCCTCCACCGTACGGTTTGCCCCTCCGGCACTCCACCCGGTGACAATAGCAAATTATGGAAATTGAAAAGGAAGCCCATGAAATTTGATTTCCTTAATCAAGTTGTTGTTATTTATTTGCCTTTTGCTTCCGGTATATTCTTGCCAAGAAGGATACATGAGGGAAAGCGTTCCTTTATCAATACTGGGTAGGGATTTTCCAGCATGACACGTTGGCAAAGCACGGGCCACCTTCACCGCAAACAAGTGGCATCACCATCATCAGCAGCACATGATGTCTTCCCTGGCTTCAGTCAGTTGACGATGGAAAAGTTGCAGTCTGATGAATGGGACACCTTAACGTAACCACGTACATCCGGCCGTCAGTGATCATTCCTTATCCAGCTACACCGCGGCACTAGAAACGGAAGTCAGGTGTAGATAGTCCCCACAGTCAACACCACAGATATGGCATACTGGCAGCAGCTTAACGACTTCCGTTACAATGAGTTAGAATATTAATCCAATTAGAGATTAATTCCATGGTTTTAAACTGAGCAATTCTAACCTCTCGGTTAACGAGTAGATAGCATCTATGTATTGGAATGCGATGGTGATGGAAATTTAACAGCAAAGATTGAATGAACTTGAAAGTCTAATGATTTGTTTTAATAAACTCTTTGATTAAGGTATGCGCACAGCAAAATCTAGCCAAAGAAAAACTCACAGCATAACATTATCTATATTTATGTCGAAATCCGAACAAATCATCGTACTAAAAGGTTAATTTATAACTCTTTTATATCAAAATATTATTGTTCGTACGTGTTATATCCGTATGCTCTAACTTTACGTTTGATAACATCCTTTAAGTTCTGTACAGTGTCCTCAGTCTCCTTTCTGGAAGCATTTTTCCACTGTTTAGCAAAATCATTCTCGTTATTTGGTTCTTCTTTCGATTTCCCAAGGTTTCGCTTCACAATGACCTAGTATCATTCAATTGGACGAAGTTCTGGGCTGTTCGGAGGATTACAGTCCTTTGGTACAATGTTGACATTTGGATTTTGGATGAATAGTAGTAACCGTTTTTGCAGACACTCGTTGAGGTACACTTGTTGGTTAATCGTACCTGTAGTTATGAAGAGTTTGCTCTTCAAACCACCAGTCAAATTTTCTTGTTTTCGAACTGGTTTCCTGCTTCTCGTTCCTGTGTGGGGTTTTTTTTTTTATTAACTTGAACGACCGCTTTCTTCACTTTTTGAACAAAAGAATACGATAGTTTGACCTTGTCAGCCACATCTCGGATGGAAAGGTTTGTCGTTCCGCTTGCCGCCAGATCCTGGTATCCAACCGAGAGTCAACCGATCCTAGAAGCGTTTCAAAACGCTACTTACTGTTGAATAAGGGACTCCGAGTGATTTTGCTATGTCATGATGCGACATAGACGGATTTTCCACACTTTGGTGCAAAATTTTTTCACGCACTTGTTGTTTTTTCGACTCCATTTTCAATACAATGCTTTTGTGACAGCAAACAGTGTGTCAAAACGTTCACGCACACAATGTTATTGCGTTAGTGGTTTTAGTGACAGCTTTATATTGACAAATAAAAAAGATGTGGCTAATAAACCATGGCTGGATTTAGCTGTGCGCATACCTATAGGAATTTTTTTTTTTCGATTATTATTATTATTAATTTGTAACTTATGCTGGTGTTCTGAACATACTGACAGTGAAAACAGTCTTGTAAAAGATCCAGTACAACATTATCCTCAATAAAGTTCTAAATGATATGGGTGTTGTTCGTTGCATTTTTTTTTTCATCGATCTGTAGTAGACCAATTCATATCAAATACTTAACTGCATACCTAAATGATCAATGCCTGACCAATCTCAAAAAGAATGTTTGCCAAAGAGTTATTCTTTTTATTGTTTTATCAATTGTTTCACAATTTGCATTGTAGTAAGGCATCATTATGTTTAAAGGCCTATTTTTGGCATAGTTTGTTCTCTAATTGCTAATCATCCTTAAGCATCACAGGGAAACCATCTAAATGAAGACTGTACATGAGCAACAATTTTCGGTGAGATCTATTTGATTATAACTAAATTTGAACGGTACTGCTAAATACGTTCCACCCTAAATACAATAAGAGTTGATGATGGAAGTGTATGCAAAGTACCTATATCCATTTGATGTTCGTACTGTGTCTATGCGGGGCTTGTTGTAAGTGAAAGTGACCTCGAAATGGACGTGAGTAACCAGGCATTCGCAAATGGGTCACTCGAACCCAACAGAGCGATCACCTTCCAACTCCCGGGCTAAAAATGTTTGTCGAGTCGACAACAGTTCGTTTAACTGCAAATTCATCTTCGATTATTTTTCTTCGATAAAAACACTGCCGGACGGTGGGCGTTGGATTGCACACACAAACACACACACACACACACACACACACACACACACACACACACACACACACACACACACACAGTTTAAGGGCAGCAGGGACTGCGAGGACGCGTCCAGGGACTTAACGACCCCCCACTCTGCGAGTTAACGTGGTGGGAGCTCGGATTACCCAGCGCCTACCCCACCCAGGAGAGCCAACCGTCACATTAGGATCAAAGCCAGTGAGATCCTAAATTACAGCATACTGGTCATAGCATCGAATAAGGAAACGACATGGATCAACGGATTGGACTTGACGCGCAGGGCTGGTAGTCGGGCTATTCTGCTTCCTCAGTATGGAAGAGTGACACCTTCCAGAAATGGCAAGTGGGCTAATGGTGTGGCTGCCCCCGTCCCGGTAAAACAGGCCTCCGGATACGTTCGAAGTTTGTCACCTTAAGTGGTGGCTGATGTTACATTCTTGACTTACGCCGATCCGACTCTGAACACGGTCCCCATGAAGGACCGTGTCAACCCTAGCATGGCTTCCCTGATTCAAAGATAACCATGAGATCACGATAGGCTACTATCTACATCGTGTGGAGATAGGGGGATGATGGACCCAACAAAATGGAGAACAACGGAGGAAAAATAAAGGCGACAAAGAAAAAAAAACAAAAAAAAATTAAACGACGATGGCAAAACGCCAGACAACGGAGACGGAGGTGCGATAGTGTTCGCAAGAAGTGGAAAGCTACAAAGGTCACCAGAGCCGAATTCGGAGACCACTGCAAGAAACACAAGAAGTCACAGGGGTTCCTGACCCAGCTATTCACCCCGCAACGCAGCAGTAGCACAACTCGAGGGAACAGTGTCGGGAAGAAAGAAGCGATGGAGGTAGTAAGAAACCGGATCGACGAACTCTATGATTATGTAAAGGACAGGCACAACGTCCACAAGGAAATCAAAGAGATGATGACGCGTGTTAAATCGGCCGTGATTGCAGCCGAACGCGAACAGAACGCACTGAGGACGAGAGCAGAGACTGCCGAAAAGTTGCTTGAGGACAGCCAAAAAGCAACGGAAAAGGCAATGGTTGATGCACTGAAGGACGCAGAAGGAACCCCAGAATCCACGCTCGGAGAAAAGGAAAAGAGTCACACCAGGAGATGAGTAGGAGCTGAAAAAGCTTAAAAACGACGAGGAGAGAGGTGGTATGAAACCAACGGGATTCAGTTTATACCGAAAGAATTCAACCCACCAAACTGTCCCCAGCTCAGACCGATAGAGAGATTTTGGGCTATTATGAAGAGGAAGCTGAAGGTGAAAGGCATTGTCGTCAAAAGCATCAATGAACTGAGAACCAAGTGGAATAAGATTGCCAAAACGATGGATGAGAATAATGTGCGCCGGTTGATGAAAGGTATTCCGGGAAAAGTCCGCAAATTTCTTCGAAATCAAGATGATAATTTTTTTTTTGTATTTTCCCTCTACAGTTCACATAAAATCAAACATTTTAGTTGAAACAGAATACTATTTTGTATATGTTTATCCGAAATATGCGCAATAGTCTATGTTCCATTTTTATCTGGGCCACACCTTAATATAATTGATAGAGAGTAAGATATTTGATAGGATGCAGTGCATACCATATAATTCCTAGTGAGTATTAAGGATAAAAAAAAATATGATATGTATTCGCGGATCGAATATGCGGCACAGTTCAACCCACATTTGGACGTATGATAATAAAATCATAAAACAGAAACGAGCTATGAATAGCAATGCACTTCCCTTCATTACCTCATTCCTCGATGAACCAGGAAGTAAAGAAATCTCCGCCCATAATGATAAAGTCCGGAGAGAATACACTTCCGGCGCCTCACCCGCAAATAATACCCATAACCTTACGAAGCTCTACTGCGTGTAGTCAAGCAGCTATGATTCGGCTCATGGCAGACAGAAAGAAGCATCTCTATTCGCTATGTTAACAGCCATAGAATAATGAAATACTTTTGCCTTACCGCCTATTTTGGGCCTATTGAGCAGGAAATATAGAAACGAGACTCTTGTACTTATAGTTGGCTACATTTGTTAAACAACTACCATGTTTTTTTTTTCTCAAAACCAATTTTTTATTTCAATCTGTTTTTGAAAGGCTAAATTTGATTATTATTTTCAATCTATGAGCTTTGTTTAATACTTTCTGAATAGTACACTCAGCGAAATAAACTTTCGATATTCATAAGATTGCATTATGATTATTTGCTACAAGAAATCGTTATGAATTCCATCAATTTACCTTATGAAATATAATGATGTTGAAAAAATAAAAATATGGAGCAATCTGGATTCGAACCTAGTATACATCAACACCTGTAAATAGGAAAGCTTACAGACGAACAACAACAACGTCGTGTAAAACAAAATCCATTCATAAATCAACCAAATTTAAAGCATCGTTCATAAGTTGAACCTTATGAAATTCTTAAGATTATTTGGCTGAGTGTAAGATTTTCGCCAGTATCTCAAATCGGTTAAAGTTTGTATGGAAAGATATGAAAATTTGATCGTCACGTGTTTTGTATACGTTTATTTTGTTTATTTTAACTATGTAGAAAAGGTCATTTTGAGCAGTCCCAAAACAAGTTCTAAACCCTAGTAGTATCAGTAGTTTGCTGGGACGAGCAGCCCAAGCAGCCAACAAGTTGTTTTCAGGAGGCGAATTTAATTATTGTATGTTGAATAAAATTCCAAGCAAAATCAATTATGGTTCACTCTGGCAGTGGCAGCGTCGGTGGCTGCGCATGGAAACAAAGAAGCCTAAAATACCCAAGCAAGCCTTTCGAAGAACTGCTTTGAATAGAGCTGGAATGGGATTCGGGTGATATGGAAGGCGGTCGGAGTTTTCCATTTCAAGTGAAGCAGAATGTAATAGCTAAAATATTTCCTTGCAGAATGCTGCTGTTTGGTAGCATGGTTGTGTTTCGTGCTGTGGAAATCGTATGCATGAGGATAGGCGCTTGCCACCAACCCGGGTCGGAACGCTGAGTTGATGGTTCCCGGGGGTGTTCCTATTCATTTGTTTCATGATGCGCTTCATTAGCTCCTGTAATTGTTTACAGTGCTTGCATATTGACTTCGAACAAACTGTGGCGTTAGAATATTCACATTTTTTTTATTCTTATGAGAAATCTGGTTGAACGCTAATTTTTGAAGGTTATTTTTCAGTAGACCTCGTAGATTATTTTGGATCGAAACAATTTGAATGACACGTCAGCATATTTCGGATCAATCAACTAACAAATAGATATTTTGCCGAAAGGTTAATCATAAGAAAGGAACAAATCCAATGTTAACTTTTTTTAACATCTTAATCTTAATGTTAATCTTTGCACTTCTATAAAAATAATCTATAAGGTCTTGAATCCTCAGTGGGTAAAGGCAATGCTCAAAATATGGGACCAATGTCTAGTTCCAGTCCAGGATTTCATCGGATTGATTTTTTTTTTTTTTTTGGGTTCCTGAGCATATCGTATAATTAATCATTCCACACAATTCTCCTGATGCCTTAACTGGATATGGGATTAAATCCCAACTATTTCAAAATTCTTCCGAAATGTCGAATACCTATAGAGCTTCATGCGTAATATTTTCCAAAAATATATGCTCTTCTCAACTTTTTCATTAGACAAGAAACTTTTTTTAAAAACATATTTTTGTACGTGTTAGTACTACGATTGTTATTGGAAAACAAAAAAAAATTAACGAAAAATTAACTTGATCACTTTTTAAAAAGAAATATCTAAAAAAAACTGAAACACTTTTTCAAACAATGACTAGTAAATGCAAGCAATATCCGTTAAATTCCACTATAGAAAGCTTATCCTTTGACAGACAGGCCTATTTCGTCTGCGACTTACAGACTTCTTCAGTGTCGACTGCTCGACGTTTGTTTTGTTTGGTTCTTGATTTACAGTCTCAAAAGTGATGATAACCCTAACCTAACACATCGGTCAATAAGTCCCGGGCCTAAGTAGGAAAACAGCTTTTTTTTACCAAAATTCATTTTTATTCTTCAATATAATCTCCTTTTAGAGTGATACAATGATTCCAACGTTTCTCTAGCTTTTCGATACCACCGGGGTAGAACGATTTATCGAGGCCTTCAAAATATGCTTCAGTTTCAGCAATCACTTCCTCATCTGAGCCAAATCTCTTTCCACGGAGCATCTTTTTGAGTTCTCCGAAGAGCCAGTGATCGCTGAACAATACGGTGGGTTGCTACCGCACCCGCCGTATTGGCCAGGTCTGAACAATACGGTGGGTGCGGTAGCAATTCAAAACCCAATTCGACAATTTTTGCGGCTGTTTTTATTAACTTGTGACACGGTGCATTGTCTTGGTGAAAGTGCACCTTTTTCTTCTTCAAATGAGGCCTTTTCTGGGCGATTTCGGCCTTCAAACGATCCAAAAAACCGATATAATAATCGCTGTTGGTGTTCCAAGTAGTCAATGAATTTTAATTCCATGCGCATCCCAAATTACAGAGGCCATTACCTTCCCAGCCGATATTTGAGTCTTTGGACGCTTTGAACGGCTTTCTCCGTCTGCACGCCACTCAGCAGACTGCCGATTTGATTCCGGAGTGAAGTGGTGAATCCATGTTTCACCCATTGTGATTTATCGACGCAAAAACTCCTTCTTATTTCGCGTGAACATCTTCAAACAGCTCTTTGAATCATCGACTCGTCAATTGGGGGCGACCTCGGCGTAATGGTTCACATCCATACCTCTCACGCCAAAGTGACGAGTTCAAATCTCGACTCCGGACAAGTTACGAAAAAACACACAAAAGGGTGTTTGAGTGACTACGACCGGAGATGAACCAGCCCGAGGCTAAAAATCTCAATAATACAGAAACAAACAAACAAAAATCATCGACTCGTTGTTGTTTTTGCTCTGGTGTGAGCAAACGCGGCACCCATTTGTAAAACAGCTTTTTCGTATCCAAATATTCGTGTATGATTGTGTAAACACTACCTTTTGATACCTTCAGAGTGTCAGCTATATCTTGCAATTTCACTTTGTGATTGCCCATGATGATTTTCAGGGTTTTTTCAATATTTTCCGGAATAACTGCCTCATTTGGCCGACCAGGGCTTACAGCATCATCGGTGTCCGTACGACCACGTTTTTATTTTTTGTATTTTTTGATTTGCATGAAACCTTGCATACAAGTTTTTGGGGAAGAAAAACGCCGTTTTGCATACTTGGTTCGCCATTTTGAATCTAGCCTTACTTATGAGAAGGGCCTATGAAAAATGCACATGATATCTTCAAAAAACTGCACCTCGGAAACGGTTTGTCCGATTGGTTTGGAGTCTTCGGCGAAGTTTTAGACAATTGTTGGTGCTATATGAAAAAAATATGCACGGTAAAAAAAAAGTTTTTTTTTGTGTTTTAAACTAAAATATAGATTTTTCCTTAAAAGTTACATGTCAATAATTTTTTAATTATCCTCATGTTATAGCTGACTGAAAATGCAATCTAGTGCACAGTGGGTTGTTCTGGAGAAAAATAGGTTACAATGAAAAAAATTTTTAAAAAAAAATTACAATTTTCAAAAAAGCTATTAAGAAAAGTCAAAAAAGTTTGTTATCCAAATTTTATGAAAGTTCATCAAATTTGCAAGCAAAAAGTACTTCGGTAACATTTTTCTAAGATGCACCGTTTAGAAGATATTACTGATTTAATATTGATTTTTTTGATATTTTAATAAGTTTTGGCCCTTTTCGGACGTATTCCGTGTTTTTCCAGTTTCAAAAGTATTTTTTTCGGAAAGATTGGAAAATTTTTAGTTAAAATGACACTAACAACTTAAAGATTGGAGTGAAATTCTCTGCCTTAAAAGTATTTTGAAAAACAAGTTACAAAATCCCACTATCAGGAACAATGATTTCTTCAAGTGATTTTTGGTGCGTTGTGCTGAAAACGTGCTAACAAGTATTAGATACAGGTAATTAGATACCAGTTAGCTGTACTACGTACAGTTGGTGATTGTAAACATGGTCTTTGTTGGAACTAGTCCACCATGGCCACGCTGGCCATAACGAGGCCAGCTCCGTCGATGACCGTTTCTTAATAATAAATAAAAAGAACGCAGTCTTAGTCACCTTCCATCAAACTAGACGGCTGCCGACTGATACCTCAATCAACAACTGCCGCACTCTTTATTCATTCCTGGTATATACAATTTACAATCTTCTTCAATAACAATATACCTACGCCAGCAAATCTACCTCGCTCCAACTCTCCAAACTCGTACCTGAAGGTTCGACGATACCTGAGCGTTCAACTCTACCCATCTTCCAACAGTCTTTACCCAGCATTCTATGATTTCTACCCGTGAGCTGTATAATAATGTCTCACTCTACCACTCTACCAAACAGTAAATGCAGAAAGGTTGCTAGTAGCATAGTGATTATAGTAATTTCAGCTCATAATCCTGTATTTTTGAACGAGATCCAGTGTTGTTTGATAACATAATAATTGTAAAGGAAAGTGTAACACGTTTTGGTGCAAAGGTAAGTTTTAAATACACATTTTAATTATATGTTTTGTGATATTTTCGTACAAAACTAACAATTGGAAAATATTTTCTATGTTACAGATTACAAAATGAGTAAAATAAGATGTATTCGCCCATTCAAAGACATTCAGTGTTCGAAAGAGCTGCGATATCTCACGGATGGTATCATCCAAAAACTAAAATCAATTGGATTTTCCAAGATATCCACACTGAACACCAAGGATTTTCGTATTTGTTCGTCTTGCCGTCTACATATTGATTCAAGAGCTCACCTCACCCAAAACGAAGAACAAAGCGTAGCCGGCGGCTTAAGGATGCCAACTGTTCAGACCATACCTGATGTACCTGATTCGCAAAGCTATGAAAGTTTGGTCACGATACCATCAGCGTCAACGCTAAGCACAATTCAATCAAATGAAGACTTCACGATGCCTGTAGACGTCGAAATATTCAACCGAGGAATAGCAGCTATTCGTGTTTCGCCTATAGATTTAGGTAAGGTTAAAAATGTTCACTATCCTGAAAAAAAGTGCGCTGAAATCGTCGAAGGTGTACGAAGAAATTTTTTAAAATTCGACGCTAAAACAGAAAAAGCAAACGAGTGTGATGAAGTCATAGAAAATATGAAAATTAAATTTTTAAATTCAGCCACAAGGCAAGAAAAACTATCAATTTTATCATTGTTACCAAAATCATGGTCAGTACAAAAAATTGTAGACGAATTTAAAACCAGTAGAAATATGGCATCAGATGCAAGAAAGGAAAGAGATAATGTATTTGATTCATCTCAAGGTTCAAGCTCTGGAAAAGCTTTGAGTAATGAAACAAAAGAACTGGTTTTGAGTTTTTTTGAGGACGATGATATAAGCCGTGCAATGCCAGACCAAAGAGATTTTGTTAGCGTAAAGACAGGAAATAAGAGATTAGCTGTTCAGAAAAGATTGATAATGATGACATTGAGAGAAGCTTTTAATCGCTTTAATGAAATGTACGTCAATGTAAAAATAGGGTTTTCATCATTTGCAAGCCTCCGGCCAAGGCAATGTAAACTATTGACTATCACAGGAACACATAATGTTTGCTTTTGCGTTTGAAAATGTCAATTTAATTCTACATAGCTTAAAAAAATACAATGTCTTGAATGATCTAAAATCATTAACGAATAGATTACTTTGCGAAAATAAGACAACTCATTGCCATCTACGAAGATGTAAAAACTGCCCAGATACCTCAGTTTTAGGAGACAGTTTATTGAAACAACTGGAAGAAAACTTTGTTGAAAAGCTTTCATTCGAACAATGGGTTACCACTGACAGATGTGATTTACAAACTATTGTAAAGCAAACCGATGAGTTTGTTTCATTTTTCAGCTCAAAATTAGAAAGTTTGATTCCGCATGATTTTGTAAAAACCGAACAATCCAATTTTTTGAAAACTACAAAACAAAACTTGCAAGATGGTGAATTTTTAGCTATTTGTGACTTTTCTGAAAATTACAGCTTCATTTTGCAGGATGAAGTTCAATCACACCATTGGGACGTGCAACAGGCCACAATCCATCCTTTCGTAATATATTATACTGAAAATATGCAAATTAAACATTTTAGCTTCATTATAATTTCTGAAGAACTAAGACATGATTCAGTCGCTGTTAATTTGTTTATTGATAAAATGATAAACTTTTTACAAATAGATCAAAATAAAAACATGAAAATTTTTATTTTATGTCAGATGGTGCTGCTTCACAGAATAAAAACCGAAAAAACTTTTCTAGCCTTTGTAAATTTAAGTCAAAGTATGGTATTGACGCTGAATGGCATTTCTTCGCAACATCGCACGGAAAAGGTCCATGCGATGCTATTTGAGGTACGATAAAACGCATGGCTACCAGAGCAAGTTTAGCCTAAGAACGCGAACACCCGATAAAGAGAGTTGTTTAATTGGGCAAACAAACGAAAAGAAGAAGAACTTACAAAGTTGTCATTTTGTTATTCTACTACAGAAGAATACGAAAATATGTCTTTGCAGCTAAATAATCAATATAATAATGCAAAAACAATTCAAGGAACTCAAAAATTCCACTCATTTCTTCCTCTATCAGAAAATACAATAAAGGCAAAGCTTTATTCAAACTGTCCTGACAATGATGCCAAAATATTCGATATTGTTAAGAAAGTTGTGTAAACAATAATTTTATAAAAATACAGGAATAAAAATAAACTGATGATATCCAACATATAATGTTATTTTTTATTGCGCACAATCACCATCCCTGAAAAATAAGCTTAATTCGCTCTTTTGAATCTTGCTAATTGAGGAGCTTGCATTTGCAGTTCTCAAAAAGGTGTATCTTGAAATCGAGTTGTCTCATCGGTTTGATGTCTGTGACGATGTTCGGCAATAGAGAGAAAATATGCACAGTATAAACACATCCAGTTTAAATGGATTAAACTGTTAGGCGATATGCAAGAGTTGAATGCACATTTTCAACACAATACACCAAAAATAACTGGAAGAAATCATTGTTCCTGATAGTGGGATTTTGTAACTTGTTTTTCAAAATACTTTTAAGGCAGAGAAATTCACTCGAATCTTTAAGCTGTCAGTGTCATTTTAACTCAAAATTTTCCAATCTTTCCGAAAAAAATACTTTTGAAACTGGAAAAATACGGAGTACATCCGAAAAGGGCCAAAACTTATTAAAATATCAAAAAAATCAATATTAAATCAGTAATATCTTCTAAACGGTGCATCTTAGAAAAATGTTACCGAAGTACTTTTTGCTTGCAAATTTAATGAACTTTCATAAAATTAGGATGACAAACTTTTTTGACTTTTCTTAATAGCTTTTTTGAAAATTGTAATTTTTTTTTCAAATTTTTTTTTCATTGTAACCTATTTTTCTCCAGAACAACCCACTGTGCACTAGATAGTATTTTCAGTCAACTATAACATAAGAATAATTAAAAAATTATTGACATGTAACTTTTAAGGGAAAATCTATATTTTAGTTCAAAACACAAAAACCAAACTTTTTTTTACCGTGCATATTTTTTTCATATAGCACCAACAATTGTCTAAAACTTCGCCCAAGACACCAAACCAATCGGACAAACCGTTTCCGAGATACAATTTTTTGAAGATATCATGTGCATTTTTCATAGGCCCTTCTCATAAGTAAGGCTAGATTCAAAATGGCGAACCAAGTATGCAAAACGGCGTTTTTCTTCCCCAAAAACTTGTATGCAAGGTTTCTTGCAAATCAAAAAGTATGAAAATTACTCGTTGCTGAAATGATATGGAACCGCTCTGTTTTCTAATGCCTTCTCTTATTTCTACCCTCTCCTGTTCTCTTGTTCTCTTCTCTATTCAATAACCACTACACGGCGGGACAATTTAACTCAATTTTTAATCGTTTTTGACTCACTTTCGTCATAAGTGGAGTCACACATGTATGAGTAAATGTGACTAGAATTGACATGTCGACATATCTAAGACACCGACTTAAATAAGATCGATGTTTTATATATGTCGACTGATCAATCCTAGTCACATTTACTCATATATGAGTGACTTTACTTTTGACGAAAGTGAGTCAAAAACGATTGAAAGGAACCGAGTATGTCCCCCAGCAGGGACCTTAAGAAACTTTTGGGGCGAAGATCAAACGGAGGATCTACTCCAAAAATCTCGTGCCCAAAAGTGGGGAGCAGCTGATCGCCAAAGTCACGAAAAAGCTAAAAAAAAAAACATGCTGAAATCCATCTTTTCCTCGGCGGGGGATAAAATGCCGGCGACGTCCGGGAACACCCCCCGGGGGGGCAATAAATATTTTGGGAAAAGTGAAAAAAAAAATAAATGAAAAAAAAAAATATTCTATATATTTTTTTAAAAAAAAAAAAAAAAAAATAAAAATAAAAAAAAAAAGAAAAATAAAATCAGCAAAACTTTTGTTGGGCCGGCGGGGGGGGGGGGGGTAGAGTACCGGCCGGGCCTCCACCCGGCCGGCCCCGCCCACACACCCCACAAACAGGTACGCGGGGGGGGTGAAGCAATAGGCAACAAACACAACGACGAAGAAAAGGGTGTTCCGATCAAAATTTGGTAAAATAGTAATGTGTGTGAGTCGATCAATCAATATGTCAAATTCTTTTTCTTTTTCAAGTTCAGTTAATACAGAATACAGGAGAAATGTTCAGCTAAGCTTCCTTTTTTACCGAATGTGAATTGCCAGGTCTTTCGTTTAACATCTGCCATAAGATTTTGTACAGTCTCGTTGTCCACTTTATTCGCTGCAGAACGCCAGTTAACCTTGAACTTTTTCTCGCTCACAACAGCTTTTTTAGTCTTCTTAATGTTCCGCTTGACGATGGCCCAATATTGTTCAATTGAGCGGAACTCTGGTGTGTTTGGAGGGTTCTTGTCCTTGGGCACCACTTGAAAGTTGTTGGCAGCATACCACTTCATGGCCTTTTTTCCGTAATGGCAAGATGCCAAATCCGGCCAAAATAGAACTATTGTGTCGCTTCAGGAAAGACAGTAGACGTTTTTGTAGGCACTTGTTCAGATAAATTTCCTGGTTGACGGTTCCGGTCGCAATGTAAACGTTGCTCTTCGAGCCACAGGTACAGATGGCCTGCCACACCAGATATTTCTTCGCGAACTTTGACAGTTTAATGTGTTTGAAAATATTTGCTACCTTTCCTCGTCCGGTTGCCGTATAAAATTCCTGTCCAGGAAGCTGTTTAAAGTCTGCCTTGACGTAAGTTTCATCGTCCTGTACCACACAATCAAACTTCGTCAGCATCGTCGTGTACAAATTTCGCGATCGTGCTTTGGCCAACGTGTTTTGTTTATCGTCGCGATTTGGAGTCATCACTTTCTTGCAAGTCGACAGTCCAGCTCGTTTTTTAGCTCTATCCACGGTTGAAGGCGCCACTCCCAGCTTCTTTACGACATCTCGGATGGAGAGGTTGGGGTTCCGCTCGAAACAGCTGGCAACTCTTTTTGTTCTCACTGTGGCCTCCGGCTTTCGATTTCCCCCCGATCCAGCTTTCCTGGCTGTCGTCAAACGTTCACACTTTTAATACGTTGGTAACAGTTGATTAAACCACATTCAACAATTTCGCCAACTTGGCGTGAGAGTAGTTTCGATTTTCGCCATGCACGTGCAAAATTTTGATGCGTTGCTTCACTTCCTTCGACGACATTTTGATAACTGAAGTGCTAATCTCAAAATCAAAATAGAGACATGATGCTACACGCACACATCGCACAGGGGTGTGCAAAATTTTTTAATGCACGATGAAAGGAAATGCGTCAAGTTTAAGTCGACCAAATTTTGATCAAAACACCTTTTATCTGAATAACTTATAGATGAATAGGTAAATAGGGATTGGTTGTAAATGAAGAAAAATAATGTATTTGATCGGAGGCTTTCCGGTGGGGGTTTTTTTTTTTTGAGGAGGTGGGTGGTGGGGGGGAGAAAAAAGAGGAGAAAAAAAAATGTAAAAAGAGTTTGTGGTGTAAAGGGGGGTGGGGGGGGGTCTTTGGGCCGTTTTTGAAAAAAAAAGTGTTGTGTGTGGGGGGGGTGGGGGAGTTTAGTAGTTTTTTTTTTTTTTGGTGTGGGTGGGTTTTTTTTTTTTTTTGTGTGTGTGTGTGGGGGGGGGGGTGGGGGTGTTGTTTTTTTTTTGTAATTGATTTTTTTTTTTATTAAAAAATTTTTTTTGTTTTTGTGTTATGCGATAACAACGCATGTGGTGAAATACTAGTGGTACTCATCGGTTTCAAAACGCTCCACACAATATGTTATCCATTACTTCACTCTTCCATCTGAATCTCTTTTAAACTCTGGGATGGAATAGTGAGACTTTTGAAAACGTTTATAATTTGTCCCTTTATTAGTGATATTCATTTTCTATCACGTGATTTACTGCAGGATGGAGCCTTTCACCTATATAAGTAGATAAAAATATACAAGACTTCTTAGAATCCATATATTACATCTGTTTTCCCACAAGCAGTAACTGCTTATAAACGAATGGAATGCTCGGTGTGGTTTTTAGTGTTTATCCTCATGCATACATATTTGATCATTCAATTTAAACATTAAAACCATATCGGAGGCTAGAATCACCATCACATAAAACAATTCCGACAACTACCCATATGGCACACACAGTTTAACAATACTCCGAAACTCTAGTTCACAATTTTGATTTACGACCATTTACTCATGGCAAGTACCCAAACAGCTGGATGTCAATGGGCTCTTAGTCAGAACTTTACACCCACCCATTCCAAAAACATAAACCACGCACGTAACCGTAAGCTAAAAACTACGCTCGAATTTTCCACCATCCAACAGGTTATGGCATAGCAATTGATTTTCATGGCACCAATTCTACGCTCACTCTTAACGGCCTTCAAAAAAACACCATGTCAGTGGCAGGAAAGAAAACTGCAAAGCTAGCAAATGCTCCACGTAACCGCACCTCTTTAAGTGGTTTAACTTCAATGTATGATCATTATGCATTTGTTTAGGAATGGAGAAGAATTCCTTTTGTTTCCTGACTTGCAAATGCCCTAGCATTTCGCATTGCTCCTCTACTCGGTTGCTTCCTCGATATTGTGTTTTTGCATTGAATAGAGAACAGTGGAATGTTTGCAGTGTGAATTTTTGAATAGGAAATTCACAGCAACAAGCACCGCTAAGCCTCTTCGGCTAAATGCAACGGAGGGAGGAAGCTGTGGTTTTATTCTGATTATTTATATTTGTACTAAAACTATTAAAAGTTACACATGGTACCTGCAGAAGTCACGGTTTGTAAGGGTGGAGGGTATCAGCCTCATCCACAACCGCCGGTGGTGGTTTACCATTCGCACATTATCCTACATTGCAGAAACGGAAACCAAACATTTCCTCTATATCAAGTAGGGTCTGGATATGATTTGAGTCGTTCTGGGAATAACTCGCTGTAAGAGTTGTTGTATTGCGATATAATTTATATCACAAAATTAGCTTCAGATGTTAAGAAAAACATAGCTTCCGCTTGATCTGGTTAAGAAGCCACTATTTTTTGGTAAAGTTCACGTAATTTAATTAATCTCACTTGGCTAAGCCGGAAGAATCGCTGCTTCAAAACAAGACCATGCTAGTGATATCTGAGTTCGTTTCCCAGCCCTGGTGTAGGAATTCTTAGGAAAGGAAAATGTCTTGACTTCCCACGGTATAGAGTACAATTGATCTACACAACTATGCGCTGATTTTCTAAATTTCAACTCCTATCAGCTCATTTTATCCACTATCTAAGCCTGTAGTAAATCTTATTTTATCGGTGATTTTAGAACTATCATAGGATAACAATGAGAAACTCAAAGTTTCATATCTTTTTGTTTTAATTTATGTTATTGTGTAGAATTTAGTACCAAATGTTGCGGGGTGAATTTGATGGCGACAATTATCATCTAGGACCTAGCATAGGTAGTCGTGTCTGATTTTCCAAGAGGAGGAAATGAACGTTAGTTTCAATTCTGTCCCGCAAATTTATTTATTTATTTATTTATTTATTTATGTATTCGTCCACAGATAAAAATGTTTATCCCAATGACAACTAGATAACACATAACTACATACAATAACTAGCACATACATCTTCGGAAACAACGCTTATTAACATCACGGGATACATTAAAGTTAAACAAGTTATAACAGCTGTTGAAAACGCGACACATGCTTAGCATAGGTTCGTGTTTGCCGTAGTTGGTCCTTGAGTGCCGGTTTATAAAGAAAGAATGTAAACGTAGGTTTCGTCGTCGAGTGTTGATGTTCAAGAGACCAAGTAAAGTGGAACAGTCGATGTTTCCCTGAAGGAGGTCACCAACGAAACACGCTTTGGCCACCATGCGCCTTCCTTCCAACAATTCCAGGCTGATGAGCTTACACCGACTTTCATAACTTGGCAATCTGCGAGGGTCTTGCCAACGAAGATGTCGCAAAGCAAAGCGTATAAACCTTCGCTGAACGGCTTCGATCCTCTGGACTGCATTTTGGTAGAAAGGGGACCAAACGACAGCACAGTACTCCAAAAAAGGACGAACCAAAGAGCAGTATAGTGCCTTCAGACAATAATCGTCTTTGAAGTTTAGTATAGTTGGCATATTCGGAGTACATAACTTGACTCAATCGTTTCCGACATTCTTAATTTAATAAAGCTCGCCGGTGGTAACCCCATGCTTAATTCCAAAAAAATATTAATTTATCAAATAAGCAAAACCAGTACGACCAGCAGATGCACATTAATAATGAGATCTCCCAAGATAAATAAGAAATAAAGTGATAAATGGTTCAGTTTATTGATAAAATTCTTCATAAATTTTCAGATTGAATAATACCAGGCATTAAGTAGTAGGTCACCTTCTGAATAAGACTACCGCAAGAATCGGGTAGCATCTATTGATCGAAAACAAAGTTTGAATACAGATTGCTTCGTTTTGTTTATTTTAACCTTTTTACAGTGCACTTTGGTATTTGTCGGAAATTGTAGGACAACCTTGATTCGCTTCAAATTACATTAAGTTATTCAAATTTACTCGTTTCGAAAAATGATTTTTTGGAGTTGCCCAAGGGTGTACTATAGGGTGTTCAATAAGTTCAAATACAACTTTTCATCGTTGTTTCCGCCATGTGCATTCTGTGTACTGGCATTGGTGTCAACTTTAGCTTCATATATAGGCTAACCGACGCGCACGGTGTCGACTTGCTGCCATTTGTTGTTTATTTACCGCGCACAATGAAGGAGTACCGCGACGTCATAGTAAAGTTGTATGCGAGAGGTGAGCAACCCAGCGACATATTCCGGCGGTTGAAATCCCACTGGGTGAAGCGGATTTTCATCTTTACCATCATCCATCGGTACCGGGAGACGGGTTCGGCCAAGGACCGTGCTATATCCGGGTGGCCGCGTTCGACGAGGACGACAGCAGCCATCAAGGTGGTTGGGGAGCGGGTTCGTTGAAAAATTAACCGCTCGATCCGGAAGACCGCTGCTGTCGACCGGATGTGTCGATCGGGACTGCCCACACCATCATGACGAAGGACCTGGAATACAAGCCGTACAAGAAACGCAAGGTTCACGGGGTAACGGAAGCTACAACCAAGAAGAGGCTCGACAGAACCAAACTGATACTTTTGCGGCACGCAGGTCAGAAGTTCGTGCTTTTTGATGAGAAACTCTTTGTCTTGCAACAGCCGCACAATGTCCAAAATGATCGGCTAATGGTGCTAACGTTGGCCCGCCAGCATCCTCCCATCCCACATAAACATCCCGCGGTTCCAGAGCACCACGTCGGTGATGATTTCGGGGCCGTATCTAGGTGTGGGAAGATCCCACTGGTGTTTATCGAGAAAAACGTGAAAATTAACGCCACGTACTATAAGACCGAGGTTCTGGAGAAGGTTGTGGCTCCGGTACTTCGGGACTTCTAGGGGAAGGACCCTTACGTCTTTCAACAGTACGGCGCACCGGCCCACATGGCGAATATCGTCCAAGCGTGGTGTCGGGAGAATTTGACTGATTTTCTCGGTAAGACTTTCTGGCCTCCCAGCTCCCCAGACCTTAATCCCTTGGACTTTTATGTATGGTCGTACATGCTGATCAAACAGGGCGAACACCAAGTGAGCACTATGGACCAATATAAGAAGCTCCAAGATCTGGGACGAGATGCCGATGGTTGTTTTGGATGATTGATTGTTTTGTTTACGCTATAAACATGGACGCAAAACGAGATCTTATCGTAGATTTATATTTGAAGAAATTTTGTCCTTGTGAATTCTTGAGACAGCTTTAACACATCTCTGTGAACGAAAGATTTACCTTCCGCACTATAAAAAGATACAATGAGACGGGTACGTACATAATCAACCAATGGTTAGGACCAAAATGATGATGAAACGCGTAAGGAAGCGAATTCGCCGAAATCCGACACAATCAAGACGACCGAAGGCCTAGTACCTGATGATTTCTCATACGTCGATCCAAAATATCATCACCCATGATTTGAAACACAAAGCGTATGAAAAATCGCGAATTCACGGATGAACAGAAATACATAAGAAGGTTCGCGTGATTTTAAGTAGGGAGTTACTGCAGCGGCACGCTGATTGCGATATTCTCTTTTCTGATGAAAAAATGTTTCTGTTGCAAGATACTCACAATCAACGCAATGATATAATATAAGGAGTGTATCGAAAAGTAGTTATAAACATTCGATGCGTTATTACGCATAAACTACTGTATATATTTTTAGCGTGTAAGCGCCATTTGCTTTGTTTACATGTCAAAAATGATTATTCGGTTCATTCATTTCCGTTGATAAAGTTGTATTCAAAATGTCGCGAATTGAATTTGAGACTAAAAAGAAAATTCTGCACACTTGGTGCACCGAAAAGGGTGTTACTTACAACCAGATTGCGAAAAGAGTAAATGTTCACCCGGCAAGTGTAAAACGCATCATCGAAAAGTTTGGTAAGGAGTGCTCCCTCAAGGATTTACCAAGAAGTGGCCGGAAACCCGGCTCCAGCAACCCCGATTTGGACCAAAAAGTTGTGGATTATATTCAACGGAACAAATCTGCCTCTACTCGCGATCTAGCCAAGAAGTTCAGGACCAGCATCGGAATGATTCAACGTATCAAGCGCAGGAATGACTTGAAGACGTACAAAAAGCAGAAAGTGCCCAAACAAACTCCGGAACAAAAGTCTCGTGCCAAAACCAGGGCTCGAAAGCTGTACAGCTGCATTTTGGACAATGTCGACCAGTGCATTTTGATGGATGACGAAACATACGTTAAAGAAGATTCAAGAACGCTACCGGGGCGGCAGTTTTATACTAAATCTGTTGGGGAACGTGTGCCAACCGCAGATACGACTGTTGCGATGGAGAAATTCGGTCAGAAGGTGCTCATTTGGCAAGCTATTTGCACATGTGGCTTGCGTTCTTCAATTTTCTATACAGAAGGAACTATAAATGCTGAGATTTATCAAAAGGAATGTTTGAAGAACAGGTTGCTACCATTTTATAGAAAGCACCAGTCCCCTCCTCTCTTCTGGCCAGATTTGGCATCGGCACATTACGCCAAATCCACTCTACAGTGGCTGACGGATAATAACATCAAGTTCGTAGAAAAAGACATCAACCCACCAAACTGTCCCCAGTTGCGACCGATCGAACGCTATTGGGCAATAGTCAAGCGTATATTTAAGAAGGATGGTACAGTGTCCCAAAACATGACCGATTTTAAGAAAAATTGGGCAGCGGCATCCAGGAAGTGCACAAAGGTCACTGTGCAGAATTTGATGGCAGGTGTCAAATCAAAGGTACGGGCATTCTACAGAAATGAACATGATGACTAGTTTTTCCGTTTGGATCTTTTGTAAACATGTTAAGCTATAATAAACTGAAATAGTATGTTAATTTTAACCATGTTTTCATGCCTATTTTATTATTTGGAAGTTTATAACTACTTTTCGATACACTCCTTATTCAGCGAAGCTTGCAGATATTCTCAAAGATAGTTTGGCTGTGCAGCGGTTCCAAAATGTGTCGAGGTTAATGTTATAGGGCGAAAATTTAGAAAACGCCAGGTTCCCACTACTTTCCATCGAGTCAGGAGTAAAAATCATCAATTGACTTTAAGCCATTCGTTGTGTTCATAAACATTTATTTTACTGACAAGCATCCGTTGCCAGCTTGTAAAAGTAAGCAACCAGGGTTTTTAAAGTCAACATTTGTGCGAGCCTGCATTTACGGCTATTATCGAAATTTGCATAACAGATGTTAACGAAACAGGCACTAGATGTTGACGGATAACATTCATGTTCGTAACCTAATACCTAATTTTTTTTTCTTAAACACTATGTGTATACAGAACAGCAACCTTACTGGTAGATTGAATTGGTACGCAAATTCAACAATGCCATTCAACATCTGTAGACTGTAGGTCTAATATAGAATAACAGGAAATACCAATAAAAATACAGTTTTATTTGAAAATCAGTGTACGCTCGAAAACATCGTCAACTTTTAGCACAGAGTTAATTGAGAGATTTCTATGCCAGTACCACTTGTATGTTTGTATGGCACGTAAAATCATACCCTATGCCAGAGCACCGAGAAATTTTTCATCATCGAATGACTCCTTCACCAAAACAACATATGCATTCTGTATCTTTCATATTAAAAAGTATTGGAAAAAATGTGGTTTTATTATTACCTTCGTAATTACCAGTACCGACCATAGCTAAAGAAATTTCAAATTTTGGACAAAATAAGATTATATTTATATTACTATGCTATGTTATCAAACACTTTTTTATCAATATAGTTATATTAAGTAAACATAAGTAAGGAGTTTTCGTAATAAGTATTGATCAGAGTTTCTGTACTGCAATGGTTTATTATAGTAGGTTCAATATAAAAAAACACAGGGAGATATTTAACTGTGAAATCGTTTGCCGAAGCATAATTTCAATTGTTTCCAAACCCCCTTTAAGGATATTCCGGTAAATAAATCTTTGAAATATGTTAGGCAGAACGTTTATTGATAAATTCCTGTAAAAAAAAAATGTTGCTTATCGCAGGAGAGCATTGAATAAATTTATAATGATTTGATGTTTCCGCTCAGAATGAACATTTATGTCGACAAGGTTCGCTACCCTAGTGGAAAATAAACATAGAGAGCAAGAGCGTGTAGCACCTGTGGAAAGTGCGATAAAGAGCCATAAACGTTAACGTTTATTGATATTTACTTCTATTTGCCTTCCAGCACATGAGATGCTGACACGGAGAACTGTTTTTCCAAACGCTGGTGTTTGAAATGAAGCTTTGGCGTTTTGACTAAGGCGTTGCAGTGGTGGTGGTGGTGGTGGCAATGATACTACTGGCTGGGTAATGAATTGTTTTTCATGAAATGAAAAACACCGAAGTATTGGTTTTTTCAACAGTTACCAACCGTTTGAAAGTGGTCAGAAGCAGAGGATATGATTAAAATTATTCGAATTTTCAATGATATTACCATAACTCGGTGAAATACAATTAGCATAAAAAACTTCACTGACTTTCACTGAACCAAAGGTACTAGAAATCCTCAGAGTCTGAGATACGAGATACGAGATACTTGAATTCATAATATAACACTGGTCGACAAAATCCGTGTCTTGTGACCCAGAGCTCCATACCAGTTTCTGATAGCTTTGGTCCCAAAACCACCGAATATCATATTTGACCCCATGCGATTTGCATTTTTATTCACAAATTGGCAACAAAAATTGAAATTTTGATATATTCTGAAAACCACTCAAATAACTGCCTCAGCTCAAATGTTAATGCTCCAGAAGCAGTTTTTAGAATTATCTCAGACTTTAACAAACAACTTTGCAGAAGAAAGTGTGTCGATCGGACTTCACCAGAAAATGTTATGACCGTTGAAAGGCAGCATATTTTAGCAAAAAAACAGCATAGTACAGTAAACCCCCCGACATGCGCGGATTCCCTTTATGGTGGTCTCAAATGATATATGGGCATTGGCCTTTGTTGTTTCATCAGAAAATATCTCGTGATCCTTCGTATATAGGAAGTTACATTGTTCCGCAAAATTGTTCATTAGACCAAGGCCTTCAGGATGGAAAACTTAAAAATTCAGAATTATCTCACAACGTGGCGTTACTGTGCATGTAAACTTACTTTATAACCAGAATCTCGAGATCCTTGACATATAACTTGTTGGCGTCTTTAATAAAGATGTTTGGTTGATTCAGGCCTTTAGGATGGTGTTAACATCAGTTCAGAACTCGTCCGCTTTGTGGCACTAGTGTACATGTGAACTTTGTGAATTACCTGTATTTTGATATCTAGATCGTGTATAAATTTATTGTTTTCAGGAAAGTTAGTTGTAAAAGTATGAGCTTTCAGACGCTCGACTAAACAGTACAGGATTATCTCACTCCGTGGCGCTAGTATGCATGTAAACTTACTGTATAATCTGGATCTCCATGCGGACTCCATCCTAATCTTTAGTTAACTTCAAGGAAATTCAGCAGAGAACTTCAGAGAAATTCTTTACAAAACTGTGGGTAAGTCCTTCAGAGAACTTCATGGAAGTCTTCAGAGCACTTCAGTGAAGTTCTTGAGGGAACTTAAGGGAAGTTCTGCAAAGAACTTCAGGGAAGTTCTGCAAAGAACTTCAGGGAAGCTTTGCAGAAAACTTTAGGGAAGGTCTGAAGAGAACTTCAGAAAAGTTCTGCAGAGAACTTCAGGGATGTTCTCCAGAGAACTTCAGGAAAGTTGTGCAGAGCACTTCAGGGAAGTTCTTCATAGAACTTCAGGAAAGTTCTTCAGAGAACTTCAGGGAAGTTCTTCAGAGAAATTCAGAGAAATTCTTTAGCAAACTTCAGGTAAGGATGAAATTTGATATTAATATGCGAGGAATAAATCAAATATTTAAACCAGTTTAATGTTAAAATTTGTGTATGTCATGTTCGCTGCAGCACCTATTTGCTCTTTAAAGATTCGACAAAAAAATGTCGTTTGCCAAATATTGCTCACCCTTATATGAAATGCATGCAAAATTAACATCCCTCACGTTGAAGACCCATGAGAAAAGTGATCATTTTAAAATCCCCATTCACTACCCAACAATATTTTGAATAACACAAGAAATCCGGTAACAGTTTAGTACTGTCTTAATTTTTCTTCAGCAATTTGGAATGTGCTACTGGAATAAAAAGATGTTTATTACCATTACACAGGAAGACAGCTTTCAAACTTTTTGACGAGCTAACGATGAACAGTCGCCACTCTTTTGGTTCGTGTTTAAAGCCCATTTCGTTAAACAAACCACCACCGTCATGACAAAAGCAAAGTCCATCCTATGTCAAAAGTTATGAATAGGACTCATGCCAGTTCCATTGTGCAGTATTTTTAACGTCACCATCGAGGAGATTCAATTCTTTGAGACTTAAAACTTTCTTGAAGTTCTCTGCACAATTTCCCTGAAGTTCTCTGAAGAACATCCCTGTAGTTCTCTGCAAAATTTCCGTGAAGTTCTCTGAAGAATTTCCCTGAAGTTCTCTATAAAATTTCCATGAAATTTTCTGAAGAACTTCCCAGAAGTTTTCTGAAGTTCTCTGAAAAATTTCCCTGAAGTTCTCTATAAAACTTCCCTGGAGTTCTCTGAAGAATTTCACTGAAGTTCTTTCAGCACTTCCCTGAAGTTCTCTGGAGAACTTCCTCAAAGCTTTCTGCAGAACTTCCCTGAGGTTCTCTGTAGAACTTCCATGAAGTTCACTGAAGACTTCCCACAAAGTTCTCTGAGAACTTCCATGGAGTTCTCTGAAAAACTTCCCTGAATTTCTCTGAAAGACTTTTCTGCAGTTTTCTGAAGAACTTCCCTGAAGTTCTCGGAAAGACTTCCCTGAAATTCTCTGCAGAACTTCCCTGAAATTTTCTCAAGAACTTCCCTGCAATTCTCTGAAAAACTTCCCTGAAGTTCTCTGAAAGACTGCCCTAAATTTCTCTAAAGAACTTGCCTGTAGTTCGCAGAAAAACTTACCTGAAGTTCTCTGAAGAACTTCCTAGAAGTTTTCTGAAGAATTTCTCTGAACTTCTCTGCAGAACTTCCCTGAAGTTCTCTGTAAAACTTCCCTGAAGTTCTTTGAAGAACTTTCATGAAGTGTTATAAAGAACTTCCATGAAGTTCTTTTAAAAATTTGCCTCAATTCTCTGCAGAACTTCCGTGAAGTTCTTTGAGGGACTTATCCGATTTTTTGTGAAAAACTTCTCTAACGTTCTCATAGGAACTTCCCTGATGTTCTCTGAAAAACATCCGTGAAGTTCTCTAAAGATCTTTCCAGAAGTATAAATTTTTCTGAAGTATAAGAAGCAAAATTTCTCTGAAGTTCTCTGCAAAACTTCCTGGAAATTCTCTGAAGAATTTCTCTGAAGTTCTCTAAAAAACTTTCCAGAAGTTCTCTGCAAAATTTCCCAGAAGTTCTCTGAACAACTTTCCTGAAGTTCTCTGAAAGACTTCCCAGAAGTTCACTGCAGAATTTCTCTGAAGTTCTCTGCCAAACTTCCCGGAAGTTCTCTGAAGAATTTCTCTGAAGTTCTCTAGAGAACATCCCTGAAGTTCTCTGCAGAATTTTCCTGAGGTTCTCTGAAGAACTTTCATGAAGTTCTTTGAAGAACTTCCATGAAGTTCTCTGAAGAACTTCCCTGAAGTTCTCAGTAGAACTTCCATGAAGTTCACTGAAAAATTTCTCTGAAGTTCTCTGAGCAACTTCCCTGAAGTTCTCTGACAAACTTCCCTGAAGTTCTCTCAAGAACTTTTCGGAACTTCTCTGCAAAATTTCCATGAAGTTCTCTGAAAGACTTTTCTGAAGTTTTCTGCAGAACTTCCCAGAAGTTCTTTGTAGTATTTCTCTGAAGTTCTCTGACGAATTTCCCTGAAGTTCTCTGCAAAACTTCCCGGAAGTTTTCTGAAGAATTTCTTTGATGTTCTCTGAAAAACTTCCCTTAAATTATCAGAAGAACTTCCCTGAAGTTCTCTGCAGAACGTTCCTCAGGTTCTTTGAAGAACTTTCATGAAGTTCACTGTAGAACTTTCATGAAGTTCTCTGAAGAATTTGCCTGAAGTTCTTTGCAGAACTTCCCTGAAGTTCTCTGAAGAACTTCCATGAAGTTCACTGTAGAACTTTCATGAAGTTCTCTGAAGAATTTGCCTGAAATTCTTTGCAGAACTTCCCTGAAGTTCTCTGAAGAACTTCCATGAAGTTCTCTGAAGGACTTACCCGAAGTTTTGTGAAGAACTTCTCTGAAGGACTAACGCGAAATTGTCAGAAGAACGTACCAAAAATACTCATATTGGAGTAATCAGCCTCTTTTGTGCACTAGCGATAAACATTCATTACATAGTTCACAAGCAGACCAGTGCCACACAGTGAAATAATTCTGTACTATGAAGTCGACCGCCTGGAAGATCATGATTACTCGAATAATGTTCCTGAAAACAATGAATTCATACATGATTTAGATATCAAAATACAGATATTACAAAAAGTTCACATGATCACTAGCGCCACGTAGCTGACGAGTTCTGATCAAATGTGTACACCATTCAAACAGCACTGACCCCTCGAAAATCTTTTTTGAAGATGCCATCTGGCTTTATGTTAATAATCTCGAGATCCAGATTATACAGTCAGTTAACATGCACAATAGCGCCACGGAGTGAGATAATTCTGTACTGTTGAGTCAAGCATGTTATATGTCAAGGATCTGGTCAAGATTCTGGTTATAAAGTAAGTTTACATGCACAGTAACGCCACGTTGAGAGATATTCTGAACTTTCCAATTTACTATCCTGAAGGCCTTGATCTAATGAACATCTTCCTATAGTAACTTTCTATATACGAAGGATCACGAGATATTTTCTGATGAAACAACAAAGGCCAATGCCCATATATCATTTGAGACCACCATAAAGGGAATCCGCGCATGTCGGGGGGTTTACTGTACTATGCTGTTTTTTTTTTTGCTAAAATATGCTGCCTTTCAACGGTCATAACATTTTCTGGTTAAGTCCGATCGACACACTTTCTTCTGCAAAGTTGTTTGTTAAAGTCTGAAAAAATTCTAAAAACTGCTTCTGGAGCATTAACATTTGAGCTGAGGCAGTTGTTTGAGTGGTTTCAATTCAAAATTTCAATTTTTGCTGCCAATTTGTGAAGCAAAATGCAAATCGCATGAGGTCATAATACGATATTCGGTAGTTTTGGGACCAAAACTTGCGGAAACTGGCATGAAGCTCTGTGTCTAAAAATCTCTGTCGACCAGTGTATTCAAGCAGAGATTATTGACGAATCAAACATAGGTGCCAAATCTTCCACGCTTTTCTTACTTTGAGGATTTCTATGAAGTTCTAGCGATTTTGTTAACATAAATTATGAAATATTTAGCAGTCTTACGTGTTATGTGAAAATCAGCTGATCTCAGCAGTCTTATGAAATGCGTTAATAATTTAAAAATGTGCGCACTTAAAATAAGCATTCCGGCACAGTGCCAGCAATGAAGATTCTCATAAAATTAAGGCTAAATAAATGCAGCCCGTTCAGTTTTGGCGATTTTTGCAAACCATCGTACTTTTTATAATATTAAGCGTTTTTTTTTCTATTCAAATGAAAGATACAGGATGGCAAGGTAGAAATGATAGACTTGAAAATTAATATAAAACTAAAACAGGATTGAATTTTTCACTCATTAAAGTTACATTGTGTTTAGTGAAGTTCAATCCCTCTCCTTTATATATAATCAAGGCTCGAAGACAAATTCATAATTTGTGCTTCAAGTCAAACTCATGTGCTTCAAGTCGCCCAGCTTTCTTAGCATGTATCCCAGAATACTGAGGTCTAGTGTGTTCAAATCAGGAGACGATGCAGATCAATCAGAGGAACTGATAAAACAGTGGTTGCTTACACCACTACTGAACAACTACTGCCGCATGCGCTAGAGCTAAATCCTGTTGGAAACACAAACTTTCCTCTCCTAAAAGAGTCTTAGCACAGGGAAGTAGGTGGTCTTTGAGAACGTATTGTAAATAATACTCTTTGTTTATTTTCACGCCCCTGTCTATGAACAACAGGGGTATTTTGCATTCTGATGATATGGCACCACATCCATCACCACAGATGCACTTTGGTATCGTTCAACCCCTCGTTTTTCAGCTGGTAACAATTTTTCATTCGAAAGAATTATATGGTATGACCAGCGTGCGTCTTAAGCAGCACCCGAAATCTGGCCGCTCCGTAGGCAATATTCTTGCGTGTAAATCCGTTAATCCTCTGTTTTTTAAAAGCCCCATATCCAAGGTCCCGTTTCAATATATTTTGCATGGTATGTGCTTCTTTTTCATTTCATACGCCAATTTTCTCGCCAACCTAGCTGGATTTTTTCGAATTCGCTCTTGCACTGCTTTGGCGGATGAGGGATTGCGTACACTGCGTTTCTTACCGGGTTTTGTCTTAGAAAAAACAGTGCCAGTATTTTAGAAAGGTTTAATGGTCCTGTACCGTGTACACAAACAGTCTGCTCAACTTCAAATGTGACAGCATCCGTCTGATTCCCATGTTTGTGAATCCGTCAAGATGCAGGATCCGAATTTGTTCTCTACATGAATCAATTTTTGTTTCCATGATTTAGAGAACACAAATTCAGTTTGTTGTTTACAAATAAACTGACAACAAGTCACTGTTTCAAAACGTACACATGGGGCTCACCGATAATAGCATAAATTGTACCGAAAGAATCACGATTGTATCACTTTCATGTTACCACCCTTTATTTTGCTACAAAGAATGATTTTGTCAATTGTTCTTTTTATTTATTTTTTTGAAGCAGTCAACTAATTACGCAGATATGACCGGATTGCCAATCGTAGCCACCCTGTTGTATAGGTTGTCCCAGTAAGTCTAAGTACGATTTGTAATTAACACTTCGAGCTCGGTTTTTGAGTAAATCGAGGTTTTATTGCACTTTTATGTTCTCCACAATGTTCTTCTACAGTTCAACGTGACATTTCCACCAGTCAGGTTTTAATCTGGCTCATGGAGCTGGGCCATTGACTTTATGGTATAGACATTTACTGTTGGCAAAATTATTTCATATAATGATGTCATAACTATGTTATTCTTTTCTAGTCAAAAGGTTTTACTAGCCTTACAAATGAACAGAACAAATAAACTCTTAACGTATAGAGTCGATTCACAACAACATTCGTTTCATCAAATTTAAACAACATACATCGAACGCTTCCGTCAGCATATATTTCACCCGACATGCGTGACATCAACGCATTTAATCTCTTTTATGAGTTATGTATACAGATTTGTTTTAAATAGCCGTGTTGCAATATACTGCATCATTGTTAAAATCGCATTTTATTTCAGCAAAGCTCGGCTTTTACTAGCTCAGCCTCATCCCGATGTGTATGAATTTGTGCAGCTCCACATTTGTTGATTTATGCTACCATCTGCAGTGGTTGGTTTTTGTTTGCCGTTAGTAAATACGGTGGAGTTACTGTGATCGAATTTTGAATGGCCACTGAAAGATCGATTAACTATCGAAGCTACTGCTGCCATGTGCCATGTGGATTAAAACTGCAACAGAAATGGGTAAAATTCACATACACTGTTTTGCAAAATTATGAACATTAAGTGTGCAACGTAGAATTAACATTACAATTTTCCTTGCATGCTAAGAAAAATCATATGTTCAACGACGCCCAGTATTATCATTTTTCATAATTCTCTTGCATTCTTCACAGAAATGCAAACATGCAAAACGCTCGCAACGTATGAAACGTAAAAGCTTCGGTTGAACCACTAAAAAAAAGTTTTTTTTTATTCGGCAAAAAGTTCCACCTCAAATATCAGCTTCTGCAAACTGGCTCACTGCTGGTTGGTTGGCTAAAGGGTAACTTTTTTTTCGATATTGATCTTGGTTGGACAGTGAGAGAGTTGTGAATTCAAAGGACATACTCGAGCCTGTTCGATTATTCAACGAACGCCCAAGATGGCTGTAGATTTTCGTGTTACTTTTATAATCATCTCTAGATTTATTAAAAGGGCCTGTTTTGATAAATGTATCGAATTTCTGAGAGAGTTACATCATCGTGGTGGATTTTTGTGCTGCCTTATAAGATGTGCTTCTAAAAGAGGGAATAGACACGAGTTCCCAATTCCCAAGCGAAAAACGACACGAATCAATAACTGTGAGGTAGGCAGCAATTCACCGACTAGAATGGAGACAACTTAAATGTATATCAAACACTTTTTATTGAGTTTATTAGCTGTCAATCTATCTATATTTATCATGTATTTGGTATAGAAATTGTTAAACATCAAAACGCGTGTCTATATTAACGAGTTGTTCCAAACTTTGACATTTCATTTCAAGGCATTATAAATCGTATAACACGTACCCCTTTCCGACGTTAGAATCAACTCATTTTTCGAGCCACCTGGAACCCACTGTCCAACATTTCACACCACCAACGTCGTCATTGTCGTCTTCGACGCACGTGGGTATGATTCAATATTGCACACTCAATTTGCGATTATCATGCATGCATGCTTGCATATCCCACCATGCATCCTTGCGCCCAGCTACCACCATACATGCTTGAATAGAACTGGTGTTTCACGGCAGTGCCTCGACGGGGGTGGTAGAATGCAAAAGCGATTGCTTTTCGGATTTGCCGAACAATGCAGGCGATTTCAGTCTTCGATATCGTTGCGCTTGTGAAACCCAACCGAAGTTGAGCTGCATTGGCTTTTGCTGCTATGCGATATGCAATACATTCAGCCATAAGCAGAGATATGCAAACGCGAAGGGGTACTATTCTGAGGATATGTGCATATTTGTTTGAAAATATTTTCGTTATGTGGGAGTACAAGTGTGTTCCGGTATGCTGAAACAAAGATGATGCGCTGTGCTTCCGGTAGTTAAGCCAACTACCGGAAAAATGGAGAAATTGAGATGCATTGAATCGTGCATCCAACTTCCCTGGATTTGTAGCATTTTGGCTGGAAAATATGGTCATTTTTTGCGATGGTTATCTCATGCGGAAAGCATGCATTCAATTCTCTTGTACACCCTTGGAAGTCGATAGATCTTATATGAAATTTTAAAATAAAGAATGGAAAATATTGGTTGAGCATAGTAAGTTTCCTGCGTGGACGAATTATTACATCTATTTTAGATCTATGTCTTATCGGTTCCTCGTTTAGATCAGTCGGTAAAGGCGCAGCTATAGGATGTCCCAGTAAATCTAAGCACGATTTGAATAATGCTATACGAGCTTGGGTTTTGAGCCAATTTAATTTCACTTTCATGTTCCCTTGCGCTGAACTGGGCTCAGTAGGGATCCTTTGTCAAGACCCGGAGCTATAAGTCAGTTCCATTGTGGTAATGTCACAGCACTTTGTTTTTCCACTGTATTTATCCACTCAGCCAAATAATCTTAAGAATTTCATAAGTCACTTTAACAAAAATAAAAATAAAATATTGAAGCACTTTTTCAAAATTATCACTAGTAAACGCGAGCAAATTCCTTTAAATTCCACTATAGGAAGCTTCTCTTTGGACAGATAGGCCTATTTCGTCTGCGACTTACAGACTTCTTCAGGGTCGAGTGCTCGACTTGAAGGGAACATCACAGTAGGTCTAGTATTTATAGTAGGTTTGTTCGGAAAATAATAATAATAATAATCAAATTTTATCTGCTCCAAGGTTACAAGGAAGATAATTCCAGGTAAGAGAGATATTTAATTCCATTGTATCATAAGGTATATTTCTATTGTAAATCAATCATTGGATATTGTTTTATTTTATGTTTGAATTTAGTAAATGCTCTTCGTTTTTTTTTTTTATTGTTTCATGAGTAATTAAATTTTTTATGTTTTACTTAATTGCAATATGACCTTCAAATTCCAGAGTTTTATTAATCTGCCACTGATTGAGCTGTAAAGAGGCACCAAGCTGCATATTATTATCATATGCCTGTTATTATTATTTTAACAATTTTATCACATTATTTCATTATATTCATTCACTATATTATTTTTCATTATAATATTCATTCACTATATTTTTATAATTATAATATTAATTCACTATATTTTATACATTACTATATGACATAAAATATATATTGGGAAGGGAGGGAGCATCATTGTATCACTCAAGCTGGAATTGGACAATGGAGTGGTATGACAACCGGCGTCTAGGAGGGAACGAACAGTATCATTTTCTTTATCCTACCGATTCGATTGTGATGCTGTGAATTCTATTCCAACAGTTTCAGTGAGAGTGATGCGCCCTTCTTAACAAGCCATCCCGTAGAAAGCTTAATAAGTATTGCGAATTGGGTTATTCGATTTGTTGGATCGTATCGTTGGAAGGAGATTCTTATGTTCCCGCGGGTTTCGCGTAAGTGTCTCTGCTTACGGGTCCGCCCCACCGTTTTTGGCCCTTCATACAGCGTTACTGTGAATACAACCCGGCAACTCAATTTGATCTTGCTATTAAGTGGAGCTGCATACATGACAAGGTCTTAGAAGGGATGGTGGCTACCTTACATACATACATACAATTTTATCACATTATTTCATTTATAATCATATTGAAATTACAGGATGATTAATTCAGACCATGACATAATTAAATTTAATATTTTTGTATATTTTATTGCTCTATTACATACCCTTGCGCTGAACTCGCCCGGCTTGACGTGCCGCAAGGGCTCAGTAGGGATCAGGCCCGAAGCTAAGAGTCAGTTCCACTGTGGTTAAATCACATTTATTAGCAGAGCAGGACATCGAAATTTTAGGTTCATTATTCTTTATATGCTATACAATCTCAGATCATCAATAGATATCCCAAGTTTTGTAAAATAGTTTTAAATCATTTTTTTTTTCGAGACTATGATAAATTTTCTAAGCTTTCAGGTTCATGGTGGATGCGCAGGTCCATATACAATTGCAGCAGAACCACAATCTGCAGACATGTAAATACAAATAAAATTACCTACGTAATGAATTTGAAAAGATAGGAAGGTTTTAAATGTTTTTTTAGAAAAGATCATATTCGAAAAATTCTACTTGAAAAAAGCTCTTTCCTTCTTCATCAAAAATATATATTAATTCAAAACCCATCAGTTAACAATCATTCATTTCCTATTTTACAGACATAAAGAAAAATGGTCATAAAGGTCCAGGAGCAAAAACCAACCAGCATCCAGCAGTTCCGGCAGGTAATCTCAACTGAATGGGACAAAATCAACCCGGAAACAACTGCTAAGCTTGTTGAGTCGATGCCACGACGATGCCGAGCAGTTATTGAAGCCAAAGATGGTCCAACGAAGTACTAAAACTTTGTGAGCCAGAAGGGTGGATATACTTTTTTTGCGTTATATTTTAACATTTCTTTTAACATCATGTCTCAAATACAAGAGAATTATTTTGAACTCGCATGAATTGGCTTTGTTTTTACATAAATAATAATAGAAAGAACAACAACTAACCGTGTTTTGATTTTCTGGTGGGTTTTTTGGAAGAAATCTAATTTTTCTCTGGGGGTGGATAAACTTGTTTTGCTTACTGTAAGTGCCTTTTAATGAACTAAAGTTATTAAATCGTTCCAATTTTGGGATAATAGTTCGCTATTGATGTTCCACCAAAATGCAAATTAACACTATTATTGGCATGCATGAAAATTCATGGCTAATGTGAAGCCACGCACTACCCTGACTACAACTCTCTAATGACATCTAACCACAATTCAATAACCACGGTTCAGGCTGACCTTCATCCCGTCCATCCATGCCCGTCTAGTTCCAACGTATCGATTGGCTTGATTTCTCTAGTGGTCGGCACGGTTGAAACCCACTTAAAATGCGACGCAACAGCATCCCATTCGTATCCGGGAATGAAATATTATTACTTCTCCGATATATAGCCAACCCAAAAGAACTGCCATTAGCCCCGGGTCGGAACGGGATGTGTCACAGTGGTAAGCAACTGGGCATACAGAATAAAACAGACTGGGCGGAAGAACGTATAAAAGGTTATTATATTTCATGTAGTGCTGCTGCCCACTATTATTACATCGATGATGGATTCGGATTGGATTAAGTCGGAAAAAGTTGGATTCGCAGAGACGAAAGGCCAGGGAAAAAGTATTCGAAAGAAGATGTAAGAAGGGGCACATTTATACGATGCCAGCTTCGCTGCTGGTTACGAATCGTAAAATTTATTTTCCTTTTTACTAGTACCATGCTTCGGAAGGGTATCCACGTCTAGGGCACAGAGTTTGGAAACTATTTGATAATATCCATTGCTAGAGGCTTAAAGTTTATTAAATTGCAATATTCTTTTTTATTTAACGATCAAAATTTAGACGGATAAAAGGATAAATCTTGCATGAAAAATAGATAAGAAGGTTCGATTGAATGTGAGTATGTTAAATTGAGTAAAGATAGTTATGACAGAAATGGTATCTCGGATATCAAATCAGTAAAGGAACAGGACTACCAAATCCAAGACAGCAGGTTTGATTTCCGGTTAAGGAAATCGTCCTAGTTTGATATGTTCTTGACATCCCTGGACATTGATTTTCACTGTGCTTGCCACGTAATATACACTGCCATGCATTTGTGTTAGCATCGAATGCTTTTAATTAATAACTGGGGAAATGCATTAAGAACACTGAGTTGAGAGCCACCAAAAACTCACTACCGAAGCCTTGAAATCCAATATGAAGAACATAAATAGTAATAAGTAGAAGAAGAACAAAAAGAAGATAACTATATAACATTAAGTTTCAGACATTACCTTGCACTCATAAGCAAAACTTAGTGCAGTTTCCATTTCTACTTTTCATTTGTATTCCATCGCCACTGCACCGTATTCGGAATATGAAACCCGAACAATATGCAACCGAACCCTGCTGTCCGGAACGTTATAATGGAGTTTACCGATTACTCGTCTTGTTACTTACTTTCAAATGGAAACGGTATCCTGACCCCCATAATCCATAATCTTCCTCTCTTATCCCCATTTCTCGGCATACTGCCAACACCCACTTCTGAGAACATACTTTTATTCTCTCCAGACGCTGATCCGCACATAGAGCCACTCCCACATCACGGAGTATAAGGGTAATAACACTGAACGTTATCCCGTCGCGTGCTTGAAACTTGCTGACACAATGGATACTGCTCGGTAATTTGGAGCTGATTGCATGTACGATCAGCTTGTAGCACTTCAAATTCTAGCAGAGAGGCGTAAATTTTACGATCAACACACCGAAATAAAATGTCGAAATATTATATTGGTAACACTTGAGTTATGAGTCGCTCCGGTTAAGTGGGCATCATGAACGTAAAAAAGGATGAAATTCATGTGGCTTCGATTTTTGGTTTAACACGATGAATGTGGTATGTGGTATGATACACATCGTTTGAGGTTGTTGGTACCCACTGATGATTATTAATGTGAGTTGGAATGAATAATAGAACACAAGAACCGAGGTCGAGTCTCGGTTGTGTCTAAATACACGAAGGTTTTTTTTTTACACGGGGGATACGTTCCACTTTTACTATGAAACCGTGTAAAAAAGACTGAATAGAGTTCATAAATTCACATGCCTAAACATTTTAAATTGCTTCGATTTTGTTTGCAAGTGTTACCTTTCCATGCAATAATCAAAAAACCGTTTTTAAAATTTTGAGTATTTAATGAATTTTTTGAAAAACTGCCATATGATTACTTTTTGCCCTAAACGTAAAATGTGATTCGAATTAGGTCGATAAGTTGTTACGTTCTGGAGTTATCGCTGAAAACAAACCGGGTATAAAAGACCTTAGAGTAATACAATGCGAAAACTTCATTGTGAATTGTGTAAGATTATAAACAGGTTCTTGGCCTATTGAATGTAATTTTTGAATTATCCCGTTTTTTTGTTCGAAGGGATAACAAAGATGTAATTTTTCTTGCTTTAGATGAGTTTGAAATTTGCTCACCTAGCTATAAGTATGTTTCGGTTGTTTGTGAAATAACAAATTGTTGAGATTTTGTGTAAACATCCTTGTTAATTTGCAGACTATGTCTACTGATTTCTTCTGGCCGCAAACACAAACATAAAGTGTGATGGTGGTTTCCATTACAAAAACAAGATAATTTGTAATTACGCTTGAGATTTTAGATCGAGTTATACCAACAGTGGTTTACTTGTTCCAAGACATGGTGGCCTGGCGAGCGAATAATATGGATCACAATTAATTATGACCCCCACCACCGGCCCACCACACCTGACGGAACACCACATCTCACCGGGAAGCTGCTTTATTGTTTTCTCTCGATCACTCGTGCCACCGAACAATATATAACCGAACCAATAGGTAACGCGATATGCCCGATAGCAAAATAATGCACAACAAATCATCGACACAACCGTTCACATCCGATGCTCGACGTTCACTCTTTGTTTCTCGTGAACTTGCACTTTGTACAACTACATTCTACAAACTATTTTACTAGTGGAACTAATATTTGCAAGAAGCAAGTTGAACGTCCTAAAGAGCAATCTATATCGTAAATTGCGATTGAAGAATTTGTTGAAATTTGCCTCCCTATACGCATTTCGTGCCTTCTGGAAGCTTTATGCTTCATTATGTCTCGGAACAAAATTGACCATGGTCCGGTATCCGGGAGTTGTTCCGGGTTTCCGGAGGGGCTATTTTACATGTTGACTTTGCGATGAATTTTCGTACAAGATGACGTTGTCAGACATTTTTTTTCAGTAAACACACGAAAAAACGAAACATTTCCCAAGCGAATGAAAGGTCGATCACAGGAATCGGCCTTAAATTGACCGAGACATGGCTATTTCCGTGAAACAGGTTCTGATGAAGGGTCCTGGATGCGGTCAGTTCTTTATTTTACTCAAAACATGCTATGTCACAGCTTATTTTCTTGTTTTTTTTTCTTGTTTTTTACCACAAAGCTTATTATAAACGAAAAGTGGATCTTTGGCAATATTGGCCCCTCCCGGAACCACCGGAACGACCCCGGGGGAACCTGTAGTAGGGGCCAATTATGATTTTACTCGAAAGCATGCCGTGCAGCAGCTCTATCTTCATGATTTTTCATAAGTATGATTTTTATACACTTGAGAAGGCTATTGGCTACATTGGCCACTCCCTGGACCACCGGAACGACCCCGGGGGAACCTGTAGTAGGGGCCAATTACGATTTTACTCGAAAGCATGCCGTGCAGCAGCTCCATCTTCATGATTTTTCATAAGTATGATTTTTATACACTTGAGAAGGAAATTGGCTACATTAGCCACTCCCTGGAGCCCACCGGAAAGACCCCGGGGGAACCTGTAGTAGGTGCCAATTAAGATTTTACTCCAAAACATATAAACAAGCCAACTGAACTATCAAATGATGTAATGAGCAATGTTCTACACCAAATCCTTTTTACACGTATTTTTTTGCTCATTTTTTACGCGAGTCTACGAAATAAAAAAACATGTAAACAAGCTACCTGAACTGTCAATTTTTTTGCTCTTTACACAGTTCACAGTAACACAGTTCACGATGGCTACGATTCTTACCGAGTTTCAACGTGGTCGGATCGTTGGTGCGCGAGAGGCAGGAGCTTCGATTGCCGAAACGTGCAAAATAGTCGGCGTTTCTAAAACCACCGTTTGTCGAATCATGGCGGAGTATGAGGCCGGAAAAAATTCACCCGGTAAAAGTACTGGACGGAGACGAAAGCTTGGTAGTCGACAGCAACGGGCGTTGAAACGGATTGTTAAGGCGGATAGAAGGATTTCGGCTTTTAAAGCAACAGTAGCCTTGAACGACTCAATTGAAGAACCTGTATCAACAAGGACTGTCCGGAGGGAGCTGCACAGGATGAACCTGCGTGGGCGGGCAGCAATTGCCAAGCCGCTTATAAAGCCAGCGAATGCAACGAAGAGGAAGCGCTGGTGTAAGCTCTATGCCGCTTGGACAGAAGCCCAGTGGAGGAATGTAGTCTATTCAGATGAATCCTCTTTCACGCTCTTCCCAACAACCGGGCGGGTGTACGTGTGGCGTTCTCCTGGAGAGGAGTACGACAAAGATTGCCTGCTTCCCAATGTGAAGCATGGTGGGGGATCAGTAATGGTCTGGGGCGCGATTTCCTGGCATGGGGTTGGTCCAATTGTCGCTGTAAAAGGCAAAATGAAGGCTGATCACTACAGGACTATATTGGATAAGCAGGTATTTCAACTGTTGGTGACATATGTACACTACAAAGAGTTATTATTTTTAAATTTCAACTAGGTGCTTCCCATGAAGCGATCCATTTTCCCAGAAGGGAACGGCGTCTTCCAGGATGACAACGCTCCCATCCACACAGCTCAGTCACCGGACATTAATATTATTGAACCATTGTGGTCAACATTGGAAGCAAGGGTGCGAAATGTTTTCCCACCAACTTCGTCTTTGAAGGAACTGGAGAAAACTTTGATCGACGAGTGGTATAAAATACCTGTAGACGTGATTCAAAACCTCTACAGCTCCATCTCAAGGCGGATTGAAGCCGTTCTTGATGCGGACGGAGGACCCACTCGCTACTAATAAAACCCACTCTTCCCTATACTTCATCAAATTATTTCTTGCATATCCGAACCAAAGCTAAATAAATTGATCCTTGAAGCTACCAGGAAGCTGGTTCAGGCTAGCTAGTGAATCTTATAGTTCACATTTTGGAGTAAAATCGTTATTGGCCCCTGCTACAGGTTCTCCCGAGAGCCGTTCCAGCGATCCAGGGAATGGCTAATGTAGCCAATGGCCTACCCAAGTCCATCGAAACCATGTTTACGAAAAATCATGAAGATATAGCTGCTGTACGGCATGCTCTGGAGTAAAATCTTAATTGGCCCCTACTACAGGTTCCCCCGGGGTCGTTCCGGTGGTTTCGGGAGGGGCCAATATTGCCAAAGATCCACTTTTCGTTTATAATAAGCTTTGTGGTAAAAAACAAGAAAAAAAACAAGAAAAAAAGCGGTGACATAGCCTGTTTTGAGTAAAATAAAGAACTGACCGCATCCAGGACCCTTCATAAGAACCTGTTTCACGGAAATGGCCATACCTCGGTCAATTTAAGGCCGATTCCTGTGATCGACCTTTCATTCGCTTGAGAAATGTTTCGTTTTTTCGTGTGTTTACTGAAAAAAAAAGTTTGACAACGTCATCTTGTACGAAAATTCATCGCAAAGTCAACATGTAAAATAGCCCCTCCGGAAACCCGGAACAACTCCGGTATCCGATGACCATGGCCAATTTTGTTACCGAGACATAAAATTACATTGAATTTCCCGTCGAATGCTTCTTAGACAATTGAAATCGGATAATATTTCATGAAGTTAGAGCACTGCAAAGTTGATCAAAAATTTGCCTGTCCCGATCATTTTGCCTATCCTTGTCTATGTCTATCTATCCGAAAGCAGCACTGTCAAAGCAAGTTACCCGAGTTAAGGGTAAATATCCAAGCCTCCACTAACCGGTTAGTCGTTGCGCCTTCCGACTAAAAAAGCACCCGGTTAGTCTTCCGGCAAAAAGGCACCGGTCAGACATCCGGTCAAAAGTCACCAACAAGTTGAGAAGTAAGAGAATAAGACCAATGCGATTGCCCGAGGAGAGAGTCCGTACTGGAGCTGGTCCTGGGACGGGGGACAGAGCGACCGACCAGCGCACTGTGGTCCAGGGAGAAAAATTAGGTGGAATAAATTAATAACTCAAGGAATATAAGAGATAGCGTATTGATGTCTTCTGAACAGTTTCTAGTTAGTCTTCTATATGAAGCTTTTATGCACCAAATTAACGTTGAGTTTTTCTCCGGATACTTTTTCTATTCAAATTCCAACAAATCTTTTTCTTTAGCTCCCTTCATTAGAAGGGAGATGAGAACGGTCAGGGGAATTGCTGATGAATTAAAATTCGCGTTATTGAAATAACAATGCTCAAACAACCAATTTACCTACCTTGTTTCATTTTGAAAGCACGTAACAATTTTGAGCCAAAAAAAGCAAAGCTTATTTTGATTTGATCCTCAGTGGATTATAGTAACCCTCAGAATACGGAGATATGCGGCAGCGGCCATCTTGAGCCAACCAACCAGCAAGAACTGCCAAAATCTGAGCCAAACGAGCATGTTTACTGTTTGCTGAAATGCTTCGATTGCTTAGTATTGCAATGGAGTTAAAATAAATGGCTTATATTTATTACCCTTTAAAAATCAAAAATAAAACATTCGTATTCTGCAGAACTCGTGGTGTTACTAAAATGATGTAATATTTTGTTATTCTCTGTGTCTAATAATGTTTCTTGTGTTGCTGAGATGAAACGTAGTATGAGATCGAATGTTCATGGCAATAACAGAATAATGCGAGGTCGTAGTTTGGAGCGTAAATTCACGGAATGGTTTTCGCACAATGTGCATGGAGCGCTGTTCTCCATCTGTATGTTCTTGTTTTACAACCTGGTAAACCTGTGATAGCTTCAGGCATTTTCATGATTTACAACTGCATGTGCTCGAAATGATGCTGAAAAAAAAACATAAGGTTAACAAACAACCACTAAATGGCTTTCACAATCATATACACTACACCCTTAGAAAATATGAATTTTACACTAGACGTAATTTATGTTTGTAAAAAAATTTCAAAGATTTCATGTAAAATTATGTCTCCTTGAACTGAAAAATACGCAATTCGACAAAAGATGTGTTAGATGAAATTTATTTTCTCATCTCTTTTAACTCATTCTTATGTGCTAAAGGACGCTTGCATGTGTTGGTCTCAGGGGACAGACAGAAATTTACACGACATCTTGGTAGTGTTTACACAGACGCATAAAATCTATAGTACGAGGGAAAATCCGGTGCTAAGCCACAGAACATCAGCCATATTTTTCGGTGTTCGGCATTCTTAGGAAATCGGAGAACGCAGTTAGATTTAACACCTCCCCGGTAGCGCAAAACTTTGTTATACACTTCATAGTTGATAATTTTATAAATACTCATAATAAATCACTTGTACGTTATAAATGTTAACAACAGTGGAAGCTGACAACGACGAAGTCACGCACAAAGTTGTAACCTTTTACTCTGATGAAGTTTTGGCAACCTTTGTAAACAAAACAAACACCTTTGCCAAACCGTCGGATTGAATTTCCGCATATCTCTGTACTCTGAGGATTACTAGTGGAATACTGTTGGATATTTGCGGCATAAAAAACGATATTTTCAACGTGCTGCTATCAAGCAAAATAAAAAAAAAAAACAATTCCCAAATTTAGTTTGAATGTCCTTTGGGATATACTTATTCAACTGGTATATATTACTATCGGTTTCACTAGCTCCTTTTGAAATGTAACGCTTGAATATATGGGTTATAAAACTACAAAACTGATGATAACTTATCACAGAAAAGTTGTACGGGTATGATGTCTTCGGAGTATGTGTATTTTTATATTAACTACAATCACTGTGAACACAGTAGGCTAGAAAAATTCAAAATATGACAGAAATTCTGATTTTTGGCTTTTGTTTCTTTCAGTGCGCTATATCTCAAAAAATAGAAGAGATAGACAAAATAATCTTCTACAAAGTTTCAATGCTTTTTAAACTCCATAACGTTATTGAACATTTTGTTTCTATCTATCAAAACAAAGAAGTTTGACAGTGAATTACTTTATTGATGAAATTAGGCGTGTAGAACATTTTTGCAAACAACGAAGCATAAGCTAAATAGAAACTGTTCAGAAGACATCAATATCTCTTATATTCTTTGAGTTATTAATTCATTCCACCTAATTTTTCTCCCTGGACCACAGTGCAGCGGCTGGAGGAAGATGAGGTGCAACCCGTACAGCCAACGGGCTCAGCCCGTAACTCATACGCAAAACAGAACTGGCAGCAATACACAACACCAAGACAATGCTGCACCTCAATCGCTTTGGCAGGACAATTTTGCATTAGTATGGTTGTGTGGTAAGTCCAATCATACCCTAGGCCCAGGGAGTCGAGAAATTTTCCTTAACAAAACAAATCCTAGACCAGACCGGGAATCGAACCCAGCCACCTCCAGCATGGTGGTGATTTGTAGCTGTGCCTGACTGAGCTTAGGGAGTCCTCCTACAGATTCCTTCTGACAATAAATCAGTAAGTAACCGTGTGCTGAATCTGTTTTCAAGAACAAGAAAAATTCGAAGATATTAACGCTTACTCGGCATGAAAATTGACAAACATTTTGATAAAAAAAATTTGTGGGGAATTTCATTCTGAAGAGATTGGCAGTAAAATTTCCAAAATCAGTTGAATCGACGAAAAAGAATTTCGTTCAGAACTAGGCTTTTCATGAACGAACTTCTTATTTTTAGAAAATACGCCTTCAATTCATTTGCACCACCTCTAAATCTTAATATATGTGGCTCAAACTCGGTATGAATTCTATTTATATCATTTGAATTCAGAAAAATATAAGCATTTCAGGCTTCAAGAACAATTGAAAAATATGCCGTTCCCCTTGTAAACATTTATGTATTTCACACATATCATATTGTAGCTTTTGAATGGGAGTATCTTTCCAAATGTAAAGCTAAATTGATAACGTTGATAACTTCAGCTTTTCCGGCACAATGGTCCGAAAATTGGCCAATGGGAAAATGTAGTTCTCTTACAACCTTATACTTATTTACAATTTTAATTTCAAAGAAAAAACTGGTTCATAACACATTGGTCAATAAGTCCCAGGCCTAACTACCATATGGCGCCACTAATAAAATATCCATATAATTTTTCGAAAGTACCAACCTTCAAAAGATTACTGTCAAAATTTCATGACGTTTGATTTATTATTTATCGAGTTACAGGAGCTTGTGACGCTACTTTTGTGATTCTTAAAAACGATGGATTCCTAGCAATTTCGTGTGTTGATATATCATTAACTTTTGATGCGAAGAAACACCGTTCAAGCCCAAGCTTGGCTTGAAAAATGTTATCCGGACTCTGCCCCATCGAATTCGACCATCAAACGATGGTTTGGGTCTAATATCGAAACACTTGAAGAATTTAAGCTTTGACTAGACCACTTAATTTTTTATACGAGCACAGATAAACTTTTTAGTTTTTACTTCAAAAGATTATTCCTTATGAATCCATTGTCTTTCTGTGAGGCTTCTGTATCCAATCGTTTGCAAGCGCTCTGATTGTAACCTCTTTATTTTTAATTGAGTGCTTTCGATGTAAATAATATTAACACGATGCCGATAATACTATTATCACATATATATTCATTGCTCAGTGAAATCGAAAGACTTTCCTCAAGACCAAAATCTTCAAGGCCCATAATCGAAACCCATACATCAGACCCAGATCCAATAACAGGGGCTGGACAGTCAAAAAGCATGTTTACAGGGCCAATAACAAAATTCAAATCTACTGTTTATGACTTTATATACATTAAAACCAGCTATTATATATTATTATTATACCTCATTAATTATTCGTCCATGCAACAAATCACTTTTTTAGAATGTGTGAGACGTATTGTGTATTATTTGAACCTACACTTTGGGCAGGTTTTCCATGAGGCATGCATACACTCTCGTTTCACTTTTCTTAGAGACTAGGTAACATTGTATTGTTTTCTCTTTATCTGATACGGAAATGTTATTTTATTTTATTCCCATGAAAGAGCAACTCAAAAATCTACTTTTTATGAAAATTGAGTCGGTGAGAATAGAAAATGGATGAAGGAGAGGGTCTTTTGAGCGTGAATCTTTTATAAGTTAAGCCACCAACAATTCATCCACAAAATGACCCGACATGATCGCAAAATAAAATAAGAATCATCACGCTAGCTACCGTCATCGCGGGAGCATTCACTCTTTCTCCCTCACACCACTCAATGGGCAATATATGTGACAAATGCAAAAAAAATGTCATACACACGCAAAAAAAAAAGCAACGCTCCAAACGAATGGTGCACAACTAAACATATACGTTATGGAGAACGTTTTATGGAATTTCGCAGCCAGTCGGTTTTGTGACTGATGGGAAAAAATGCCACGAGTTGGAAAATTGTTCCATTCATTTTTTTTTTGCAGGGTTTCGACCTCCCCTCCGCCTACTTACATGGTCTGCTTTTCTCATCGTTCTGCAGGGGGTGGCTCACACGTGCTTTTACTGCTGTTTCGATTGTGTTTTCCACTCGCTCGCTTGCTTTTCTCTCAGTCCCTCTGCCTGGATGGCTTTGCCTCAGCACGTCCCGAATATTGTGTACATTCTTAATTCGTCATTGTTGTATGGTAATGTTTCATATCAAACAGAATTAACTTTTTATCCTCAGCTGTCACAAGCAGCTTTGTGTGGAGTGTATTTTAGTTGCTGTGAGTAAATTTTGCTGTGCGTTGCAGGTTTTTTTGGCATGGTGGAAGTGATCGATGGGAAATAGTATTATGTGCAAGGAAAGGGATAAAGTTAACCTCGTGGTGATTTACATGCAATCTGCACTCTGCGAGTGCTCTGCAAAAGAGAGTTTTGCGAATGGAGGGTTTACAGCTTACCACATGAATTGCTGTGAGGCAAATTTTCGTTCGTTTGATAGTACTTGAAGTCACTAATATATTTTCAGCAAAGCACCAAGGATTTCAATCTTCACCACGACCTAATAACAAATCTTTATCAAGCCCTAATAACAACAAGCCGCTACTTACCGTTTCAAGATCAGTTAGAGAGATCTAGTCAACAGAGTCTAGCATGTATTGCTTTGGGCAAATAGCTACACTCAGTAGCAAAAAAAGCTAAGCAAAATTTTTCTTCCATAATTATCAACATTTTTGACTGAAAATTTTACAGCACTATTTCAAAAATACGTACTTTTGTGAAAAATTAAGGAAGCATAAAAAAAAATTTACCGACAACTTTGACGCCAGCTGTGGTCCAAACCACTTTATGGAAACAGTTCAAATTTTGTCCACATTATTTTTTATTCTATTTTAGGCTATGATGAAATTTATAATATGCTATATAAACGTTTCACAGAAATACGGTTTTTTGAAATTGGTATGATTAAAAACTTGTTTTTTCACATATGTTATCAAAACTTCAAATTTATATACCTTATCAACATGACATAAGGTCAATATATTTATTGTAGTGTTATTTTATTTTTATTTAATAAAAATTATAATTAAAAAGAGAGAGGTGAGGGAACTTGACGTTTGTGGATGTAAAATTTGGGTTGGTTTTTTTTGTGTAGGAGAAGAAAAAAAAAAAAAAAACAGAGCAAATACAAAAAAAAAAAATATATTTTATATATAATATATTTTAAGTTTGGGGTATGTATATAAATTTGGTATTGAGAGTGGGGGGGGGGAAAGGAAAAAAAAAAAAAAAAAAGGAGAAGCATGGACGCCGCTGCGTGTTTAATTTTATTTTTTTTTTTAACTCTTTATTTGTTCCAAATTTATTCATATTTACATTTCATGTTAATCTAGGTGCTCCAGCTACTACCGTAACGTATCAACCTTAATTGATAAAATATGTATCTAATTTTGTTTACATTGTTCATGCCTTAGCAGTTCAGTATTTTAAACAGGTTTTTATTCCTGCGTGTCAGTATAACAATAATAATCTTAAAACTAAAAACAAACTAAAATTAATCTTAATTAAGCATAAAGGGAATTAATCATTGCAATAGAAGATTGCAACGATTTTTGTCTGAAATTATTAATTATTTTGTTGGACATTTGTTCTAAAGTCTCAACATTCGAAATTCTATGCACTTCGTTAGTACTGTACCAAGAAGGCAGCTTCAAAATCATCTTCAGAACTTTGTTCTGAATCCTTTGAAGTATTTTTTCCTGGTAGCACAACAACTAGACCATATTGGAACAGCATAAAGCATGGCCGGTCTAAAAATTTGTTTAAATATTAGTAGTTTGTTCGTCAGACATAGTTTGGATTTTCTGTTTATAAGAGGATATAAACATTTTATATATTTATTACATTTGGCTTGAATGCCTTCAATGTGATTTTTAAAATTTAATTTTTGATTAATAAAAAAACCAAGGTTTTTCCTTTCGGTTGACCAGGAAATTGGAAAACCGTTGAAAGTAAGGGTGGGACTACTACTAGGTTTCAAAAAAAAATCTAGGTTTATGTGGGAATATTATTAGTTGAGTTTTGGAAGCGTTGGGAGAAATCTTCCATTTCTGTAAATAAGAAGAGAAAATGTCCAAACTTTTCTGCAGTCTTCTGCAAATGATACGAAGACTTCTTCCTTTAGCGGAGATGCCTGTGTCATCAGCAAACAAGGATTTCTGACAACCCTGAGGCAAATCAGGGAGGTCGGAAGTAAAAATGTTATATAGTATCGGCCCAAGAATGCTACCCTGAGGAACTCCAGCTATAACAGGTAGTCGATCAGATTTGGAATTCTGATAATTTACCTGCAGAGTTCTGTCATTTAAATCATTTTGAATTAATTTTATAATATAGAGCGGAAAATTAAAGTTTTTCAATTTAGTAATCAAACCTTCATGCCAAACACTGTCGAATGCTTTTTCTATGTCTATAAGAGCAACTCCAGTTGAGCAGCCTTCAGATTTGTTTGAACGAATTAAATTAGTAACTCTCAAAAGTTGATGAGTAGTTGAATGACCATGGCGAAATCCAAATTGCTCATCTGCAAAAATTGAGTTTGTATTGATGTGAAGCATCATTCTATTCAAAATTAGCTTTTCAAAAAGTTTACTGATTGAAGGAAGTAAACTTATTGGTCTGTAGCTAGAAGCTTCAGCTGGATTTTTCTCGGGCTTCAAAATTGGAACAACTTTGGCATTTTTCCATTTGCCAGGAAAGTATGACAACTGAAAACATTTATTAAATAATTTTACCATGAAAGACAAGGTACTCACTGGGAGTTTTTTGATGAGTATATAGAAAATTCCATCATCACCTGGAGCCTTCATATTTTTTAACTTTTTAGTTATAGTTTTTACTTCATCCAAATCAGTACCCCAGGATTCATCAAAAATATTTTCCCTTGAGGAAATATTCAGATAATCAAGAGAAACCTGATTCTCAATAGGACTAGTAAGACCCAAACTGAAATTATGGGAACTCTCAAACTGCTCAGCAAGTTTTTGAGCTTTTTCCACATTTGTTAGCAATATTTGATCACCTTCTTTGAGCGCTGGAATAGGCTTTTGAGGTTTCTTTAAAATTTTGGAGAGTTTCCAAAAAGGTTTGGAGCTCGGCTCTAATTTTGACACATTATTTTCAAATTGTTTGTTCCTCAGGGCAGAGAAACGTTTTTTAATTTGTTTTTGCAAATCTCGCCAGATAACTTTCATGGCGGGATCGCGTGTTCTTTGATATTGTCTTCTACGGATATTTTTCAGACGGATCAAAAGCTGAAGATCGTCGTCTATTATAATTGTATTGAACTTTACCTCGCATTTTGGAACTGAGACAGCTCTTGCTTCAACTATGGAAGTAGTCAGAGAGTCAAGAGCATTATCGATATCATTTTTAGTTTCCAAAGGAATATTAGGATGAACGTTATATTCCATGAATGTTTGATATTGGTTCCAATCAGCTCTATGATAATTGAAAGTAGAACTGTTGGGATTAGAAATTATTTCTTGAGATATTTCAAAAGTTACTGGAAGGTGATCCGAACCGAAGTCAGCATGGGTAACCAATTGGCTACAAAGTTGACATGAATCAGTTAAGACCAAATCAATAGTTGAGGGATTTCTGGCAGAAGAAAAGCAAGTTGGGCTGTTTGGGTATTGGATAGTGTAATAACCCGCAGAACAATTATCAAATAGTATATTACCATTGGAATTACTTTGAGCATTATTCCACGATCGGTGTTTTGCATTAAAATCACCAATAATGAAGAATTTTGACCTATTACGGGTAAGCTTCTGTAGGTCACCCTTAAGAAGATTCTTTTGCTGACCTACGCATTGGAATGGTAAATAGGTAGCTAATAGTGTAAGTTGACCAAATTTTGTTTCAACAGAAACCCCCAAAGTTTCAAAAACTTTGGTATCAAATGAAGAAAGAATTTGATGTTTGATACGCCTATGAACAATTATGGCAACGCCACCACCTGGACTTTCAAGACGATCATTGCGGTGTACGAAATAATTAGGATCCCTTTTTATTTTATCACCTGGTTTAAGAAAAGTTTCAGTTACAACGGTAATATGCACGTTATGAACTCGTAAAAAGTTAAACAGCTCGTCTTCATTATTTTTAAGAGATCGAGCATTCCAATTTAAAATATTCAGTGTCTTAATACCCATTGCTGAATTTCAGGGTCATGACAATATTGTTTGCAAATTTTATACCAGTTTGAATTGCATCAAACATGGAGTTTGTATTTAACATTCCATTAATCATATCGATTAATGATTTCTGTAAAAAAACCATTTTTGGAGCGGTTATGCTACCTAAGTCAAAATCTTCAACATTTCTGGTAGAATTTTGGTTTCTACCGGCTGTAACGGCAGCGTAGGAAGCTCCATTACCTAGCTGTACATTGCTACCAGCAGGTAAGAATTGAGCATTGAAAACTTGTGCTCTGTTTGTACTTACGGGTACATTTGTACTTCGCTGACCATTGTTAACAGCAGATAGCAGGGGAAAATTTGACGGTTGGGCATTGATCGTACCTTCCGGTACGAATGTTGGATTTCCTAATCGATGACCGTTGTTAACAGCCGAGGAATAATTACCTGGTCGGGAACGTGAAGCGGTCCCTACCTGATGCTTAGCACGAGAATTCAAGATCGCTTTGCGAGTCTTGCATTCCCAAAAATTGGATTTGTGGTTTCCACCACAATTCGCACATTTAAAATTTTTGGGATCCTTCACAGGAAAGTTGTCCTTGGCGTGAGAGGAATCGCCACAATGCATGCATTTGGCATCCATGTGACAATTTTTCGTCCCGTGACCCCATCCCTGGCATTTACGGCACTGGGTGAGGTGTTGAGAATTTCCTCCAGTCTTTCTGAAGTGTTCCCACTTCACTCTGACATGGAGCATAAGGCTGGCTTTTTCCAATGCCTTGAGGTTGTTCAGTTCATTTGATTTAAAATGAACTAAATAAAAATCGTTAGAAATCTCATTGCGAGAATCGCCAGGTTGGGATTTCTTTTTCATCTTTATCACTTGAACTGGTGTAACTCCAAGCAATTTGATAATTTCTTGTTTGATCTCATCCAGGGATTCACCACTGGCTAGACCTTTTAAGACCACCTTGAACAGACGTTCAGTTTTGGTGTCATGTGTAAAGAATTTGATGCCTCTTTGAGCAAGATACTCCACGAGAAGTTTAAATCCGATCAAGGTTTCAGCCAATACACGGCATTCACCCCGACGACCAATTTGAAAGGAAAATTTCGAATCTTTTATGAAATTCGTGAGTTCCTTACGGAGCCCATGAAAATCAGATGTTGTTACCACAATAGGTGGAACCTTTTCTTTCCCTGCATTAATTCGGGAATGCTTCGAAGATTTTTGCCTGACTGATGGATCATTCTCATCATCAGTCAGAATATCGAATTGATTGCTCAAATCAATATTGTTAGAAGGGGAATCCAGAGATTGTCCCTTTCTTTTGCGTTTAGGCGCCATTTTCTCCAAAATGATTAGAATTTATACGTTTTCTCCTAATCAACTTCCAAGCAGATTCTACAAGAATCCGAAGGGTCAAAGAGGAATTTTCCAAATCGATATCCAAGTCGGATTACCTCGCGTAGGGTCCAGACAAGGATCGAAAAGGAATAAGGGTAAAAAATAAAAATTGTGCAGGTAATGTTAAGCACTGAAAAGTGCTGTTGGATTTTGTTATAGCTTTAGGTAGCAAAAATACTTCCTTCAGCAAAAGAAAATAGAACCGTACGGCATGAGAGCTCGATGCGGACTGTGCCGATGTTTAATTTCATTGTAAATATAACTCTTTGGCCGCCGGCGTCGGTGGTGTAGTGGTAAGCGTGACTGCTACTTGGCACCCCAGTGGGTGTGGGTTCAATCCCAGTCGACGTCGGTGGTTTTTATGAGGCGAAAAAATCTTGTCACGTCTTCCTTCGGAAGGGAAGTAAAGCTGTGGTCCCGGCTCATATTCATGAGTCGTTAGGTAGGGTCCAGGTGTGGAGTCGTCTTCCTGGCGTCGGTGATTGTCACCATGTGAGGAAGTAGGCCGACGTAAAATAAAGAAGAAAAAAAAAATAACTCTTTGGCCGTTATTTGATGGTTTTTGATAAACCTTTGCATGCCAATAAGGTGTGGCCCAGTTAGAATTAGAACAAAGACTATTGCGCATATTTCGGATAAACATTAACAAAATAGTATTCTGTTTTAACTAAAATGTTCGACTTCATGTGAACTTTAGAGGGAAAATACTAAAAAAAAATAATCATCTCGATTTAAAAACAAATTTGCGGACTTTTCCCGGAATACGTTTCATCAACCGGTGCACATTATTCTCATCCATCGTTTTGGCAATCTTATTCCACTTGGTTCTCAATTCATTGATGCTTTTGACGACACTGCCATTTACCTTCAGCTTCCTCTTCATAATAGCCCAAAATCTCTCTATTGGTCTGAGCTGGGGACAGTTTGGAGGGTTGAGTTCTTTCTGGTGGAGTTAAACTGAATCCCGTTGGTTTCATACCACTGTAGCACTGTTTTACTGTAATGACAACTTGCAAGATCTGGCCATAACATGACAGGTTCATTGTTGGATCTGATGAATGGCAATATTCGCTTTTGGAGACATTCCTGTACAGCTCTGAATTAAATATCTTATCTGTGATGAAAACCTTGGTCTTCCTACCGCAGCTACAGATGCCTTGCCAAATCATATATTTACGTACAAATTTAACTGCAAACACAAACTTGAATTTGGCAGAAACATCTCCTCGAGCCGTAGCCAAGTAAAATGTTTGTCCTGGTAGCTGTTTGAAATCGGCCTTAACATTGGTTTCATCATCCATGAGGAGACAGCCTTTGAATTTTGTCAACACCTGATCATACAGTCTTCTGGCACGGATTCTGGCCACATTGTTCTGCTTTTGAACCCTATTTTGTTGACTACAGGCACGGTATGACTTAAAGCCTTCCCGGAGACGAATCCGTTGCATGGTACTGCGTGCGGCGTGAAACTTTTTGGCCAAATCGCGGTATGGGAGTTGGGGTTTGCCTTAATGTTCTTGATGACTTTGTTCCGCAGTTGACGGTTGACAGTATCCGCCCGACGCTTGCTTCGAGGCTTGCGATCCGTCGACAAAGTTTCTCTTTCCTTTTTGCAAAACACGCCACACAGTATTTCGGGGAAAACCCAACACTTTAGCAAGTTTTGACCCAGACCACGAAGTTTTCCAAATGATTGCGCACAATTATGTTTCTTCTTTCTTCTTCCACTATGTATTTTTCTGAAACACATTCGAACTGCACCGCGGAAAAAAAAACTGCTGATGTTGTTATTGTTATAGGAAACACATAAGATGTCATAGTTCATAAATCCGACCACTCGGGTCGCTGTAAGAATCAAAAATGTTTGTTCCAATACTAAAAGGGGCCACATCTTACTCAAAAATAGTCGCGAAATTTTTCAACTGCATGATGCAAAAATCTCGAAAGTCTATCGAGAATAGCTTGAGCTATTAGCGTTAAGGTTTTAATTTTTCGTGAAGATCGCCAGTTTTGACGTAGGTCTATGTCTGTCTTTTCAATATTGGGGTACACGTTGTGAGTGCGGAAAGCTCCACGTCACGAAATTTATTCAGATTTTGAACGTTAATAACTTGTCCATTTCACGATCGATTTGCAAAAATGGAACTTTCGATCGGGATATTCATTACGCGTCTATTTCAATATTGAAAACTATTGATTTCAGACATACTTTTAAAAATATAATAAATGTGAAGCACCATCAAATCAAGAATCAACCAATCATGTGCATTTGAACGGTTGTTTCCCAACACGACAGAGTTATAGACTAACCGGTTTGGGCGCATATGTGTGCATATGTGCCGAATCCCTAATGTTTTGGACATTTGCACATTTGGCAGCGTTGTACACACATAGTCACAGTAAAAACCGTATGCAATTGGTGATAACTGAAGCCCGTCTCTTGTGGTAAAAGTATCCCAAATGATTAGGATGTTTAGTGTATGGGAGTGCAATACAAAATTCATGAGTTCATCATTCATCGTTAGATTTTAAACAAAACCAATTGCAGCCACCCTTTGAACATTTAAGCGATCTAGATTTGTGCAATCATATACCGATCATCATTTTTATTGTGAAAAACATCAAAACTCTACATGACTTCGCTTTTCTCCGTTTCACCGATGAAATTTGCAAAAGTAGCACTCGTTTCTCAACTGTGTGGCACAGGACGGCAAGTCCTGGAAAAGAGAAACCATCGCTAACGGGTGTCCACTAAAAAATGAGAATGATTTCAATACTTTTCCATCAAAACAAAAACGGCCGCATAGAAATGTCACTTTAGATGAATGAATCATTGCTCTCTCCAGAAAATTTTCATACACTCTTATTTCACTCTAACATGTTCAGTCGTGTTCAGCATGCCGTCGAAACAGGAAGAACTGCGCGCGCGCGTTGTACAATTCTTTCAAGCGAACGAAGATCGTGGAAAAAAATACATGGTGGACCATTTTTGTCGTGAAAAAGTTCCGGTATCCACCGTATACCGTATCCTGGCATGCATGAGAGTAACCCGGAAGAAAGGTTGCGGCCGTCCAGCGAAAATAATGAATGAGAAAACGCTCCGCTCGCTGCGCAGCATGTTCAACAACAAGGATTCGGTAAGTCAACGGGAAGCAGCCCGAAAGTTCCATTGTTCGAAGTCACTCATCTGCAAGACGCTAAAAAAAGAAGGAATAGTGTGTAGAAAGAAAACCAGATCCCCAGAGTACACAGATGAGCAGATTCAAACCGTGAAATCCCAATGCCGCTGGATGACTCGGAATTACGGCGGAAAATCTTTCGTTCTGGACGACGAAAGCTACTTTCCTCTTTCGAAGTCTCAGATACCGGGAAACGACCGATTCTACACTAAGGACAAATCTACTACTCCTCCAAAAGTAATGTATAAGTTCAAGCACAAATTTGAATCGAAGGTTATGTTATACATCGTAATATCCGATAAGGGTATTTCGAAGCCGTGGTTCAAACCAAGCGGTTTGGCCATCAACCAGGAGGTGTACCAAAGAGAGTGTTTGCAGAAAATACTCATCCCATTTCTTAAACAACATCACTCGGATGGCAAATACGTGTTTTGGCCGGACAAGGCATCATCGCACTACGCAAAAAAAACGCTAACGTTTTTGGAGAGCCAAAATATACCATATGTCCCAAAAGACCGGAATCCGACAAATTTGCCACAGTGCCGTCCTATCGAGGATTTCTTCGGTCTTTTGAGCTCCATGGTATACAAGGATAATTGGAAGGCCAAGAACACCAAGCAACTTACCAACAGGATCAAAAGCTGCATCCGAAAAATCGATGTGGCTGCCGTCCAACGGTCATGTTCCAGCATAACGACTAAGCTGCGCCGCACGGCGGACCACGGACCATATGACAATATTCACTAAACTTAGTTTGAAGATTTAAGTTGACCCTTTTAATAAAATAAATCAGTTTGAACAAAACTTCACTGGTATTTTTTTCCTGACCCATTCTTTTCGTTCTCATTATTTAGTGGACACCCGTTAGTACACAATTTGGTACGGATAAGATGGCTTGAAGGTGACGCTTGAGTCGCTAGCACAGAAAGAGGAAAACAAATTTCGATCCGATTTTCTCATCATTCTTCGTTTGACTTTCCCTCCCTTCCCCTTGGCCTTCATCCTCGGGTGGCCATCCCGGTCCCACCGTGGGGCCCCAAAAACGCCCCCCCACGGGGGGGGGAAAAAGGGGCAGCACCGCCGAAAAAGGCGGGGGGGGGGGGGAAAAAAAAAAAAAAAACAACAACACCGCCGGAGGGCGGAAACGGGTCAACCCGGATACTGCCGCCCCCCCAAAAAGAAAAAAAAAAATAAGAACAGCCACAGAAAGGGGGGAAAAAAGGAATCTTACGTCGCGGGAAATTCAAACTGCCATTCGACCACTACTGCCGGGAGAGATAGCCAAACACGTCGTTTCCGAGCAAACCAAAGCCAAGGAAAACCAGCTTCATGAAGAAGTAAGGTTGTGGCGGTAGCTGTCTCCCTGAACCCAATACGGCGCTTTTTAGAGCCACCAAACTAAGTGGAAAAGAGTGTTGACATGTTTTTGGGAGTTCTGGGTGCTGTACTTCGGGGTGATCGGCCGCAAAAAATATCGTTTATGTGCCGAAGCCGTAATGTCTTGGACATATGCAGATTTGGCAGCAATATAGACACATGGGCCTTGTAAAAATCGTATAACGAAGCCCGTCTTCTTGGGTTAAAGTGTCCTAATGACTGAGACAATTAGTGTATGGGAGTGTAATCCAGAATATGAATATCGTTATATTTTGAACAAAACCAATTTCAGCCACCCTTTGAACATTTAAGCGATCTAGATTAAACATTGCTACGTAGTCCTACGTCACCTGTGCGTACAACCACATGGGGCTGTCCCTTGTAGTTTTTAAATATCCTTCCAACATATTGACATAAGCTTACTAGATGATCATATCTGCCCTTTCGAACAATATAGGAACCGTTTAAACTTCCAAGCCATGTTTGCTACTGGACACTTTGCTTAAGGTATGCGCCTAATGAAGCAATGCCAACACTTTTTCTTAACCACCACTGACTGCCAACTGACGAGAATATGCATCGGTAAGTTAGAAGAAATCAAGAAAAATTCCAAGAAAACAAACTCTTGAGCTGAGAATACCATATTGGTCGTTCTGATTTTGAATGGTGAGCTTGAATTTAAGCCTTCTTCTTCTTAAACAATTAACTCACCTTCTGACCGCTACAACAAGTGCGAGTATTGAGAGCTACATTTTTTTGTGAACAAAGGTGCACTTGACAGCTACTCTCGAATTTATCTCGGTATACGACGGCACACTCCTAGTGTAGCTACACTGCAAAAAGAAAAACTACATAAGTTAAAAAAAACTTCCAATCAAACAAAATTTTTAGCTGAGATCGAATTGGTCGTCGTGAAATGGACGGATTTGGATAATAAGTACGAACTGCGATTGAATTTAAGCCTAATATGGAAATGGAGGTAATTTCACTTCTCATCGTTGTACCTTTCTGGTTGGCTGGATATCCATCACTGGCTCCAATATCTATCGGCTGCTGAGCCATCAGTTACTCAGCTATCATCTTGGCCATCGAGCTCAGCCATCTTTCTCAAAATTCAAAAATTAACGAATTAATTTAACCTTTAATTTGTGTCATTTTTAATAGTGCAAAAGGAATATTAATTGACTATTTAATAAAATGCATTAAAAGATTTCCCATCGATATACGCAAGCACTTAGAAAGTTTAACGAGGAATGAATAAGTTATTAACATTGAAAAGCGGAAGTGAAATCAATCAACATATGGCATAACAAAAATCAGAATATAAAAAGTAAAACTAGCCAAAGAAGCACTACAGCTAAAGAATCGCACTGAATGCTTCTGAAACAATCTTTTAGCACAAATCAACGAGTTTTTTGGGCTACATTCTAAGAAGATTTAATGCATCACACATGATCAAAAACACCAATGATGGATTTCATAATTTTTCCATTCCCTCCTCTACTCTCCTTCTTTCGAGTGAATGTGCTTCCCTCTTTAATTTTCGTTACTACGAATGAACACTCGCACAGAATGTCTTAGACGATTACTTGTTTTTCTTTCTCCAATTTTGTCTAAGAATGTGATGTTCTATTTCTTATAAATCTACCATAAGAGCACTACATTTATATATTTATCGTCATTCGTCATTCCAAAATCGAACATGTTCGAGACCTCGATGAAACAATTACAACAGACGTCCAGTGGGTTGTTCATTTCATGAGCGGAACAACGGTGGTTGAATCGGCGGAAAAACTCGTGTTGACGTGTGACTCGGGACGGTGCGTTTAAACGAACAGGACGACAGGACATCAAAACCGAGCACTCGTTGAAGAAACACTCGTCTTTTCGACAGAGTAGGAAGATCAATCAACGTACAACGGCTTTAGCAGGTTCGTCGTATCCCTCAAGCTAAGACCTCGAAGAGCATACCGAAGAACATGCTTTTGAAATCGCACGCTCCTACTGATGTGAACTGCATGGAATGGAGCCCAAACTGGCACCGCATATTACAATACACTGCATACGAGCGATTAATATACTGTCTATAGGCTTTAGACATCATTGAAGTGTTTCGTGTTTCATTTCAGAAAGCCCAGCATAGAATTTGCTTTAGCCGTTACAGCAAGAATGTGCTCTACAAACCTTAGTCAACAAAAATTCCCAAATCTTGAACGGTGCTTGTAGGTTTCAGATCAGATGTTGCCATTGTGTACCCAAATAAAATAGGTGTACGTGATCGACTGAAAGCAACCACACAGTGACACAACATTTGTTGAGATTGGCTTCCATCTCATTCGAGCGTTTTCGTTTTAAATGAGAAGAGCGATAAGTAGTTTCCATTTCATTCCAACTACCTTTATTGCTTACCCTGACAGATACTCGTATTTCTACAATATGCAGATTTCATCAGTGTCGCACTAATACACGACTTAAATCGGGTTCGGGTTAGAAAACCTAGTCCCACTGTCCCTGCAATCAAGAGAGAGGTAAGGGATAATTTCGAGCAACATCCTTCAGCATCAGTGCGAGATGAGGCTACAAAGCTAGGTAACGTTTGCATTAAAAAAAAAAATGGACGAAAATTGCCGATTTTTCATGGGTTTACCTTCACCCGCGCTGACAAAACTACCAATGTAGCATCAATCATAGTAACCCATGAGTCAGCAGACAAAATTTGACAGCTCTGTCAGTCGAACTCTAACCGTGATGGCAAAAACAGTGAAGCAACTCCGTTCAGAAGTGTGCGCGTTCAAAGAACGGCACCCCGCCGCGTCGAAAACGGACATCGTGCGGCACATTGTGGACGCCGGATACGCCCGTTCCGCCATCTACAACATCTTGGCACTATTAGACAACAATCAAAGCATCGAAAGAAAGCCCGGTTCCGGACGGCCGACGACCCTGAGCGACAAGAAACTCCAAAGGATGCTGAAGAGGAAGTCCGAGGGAAAAGTGGCTACATCGCTGCGTGCGCTTGGCCGGGAGGTTGGTTCAACCGGCCAAGCAGTGAAAAAGTACCTGGCGAACATAAACATACATATCAGGAAGCGGAAGTCGCGTCCACTGGTATCAGAGCTGCAGGCAATGACGCAGCGGCAGCGGCTGAATAAGATGGTCAACACGATTTTCCCGGAAAATCGTGACGTGGCGGTGGTGATGGACGACGAAACCTATCTCACCTTGAATGGCAACGACTGGCAGGGCACTTCGTATTTTACTTCCCCCACGAAGGAATTGAGCTCCGAGGTGAAGTTCATTTCACACCAAGTTCCCCAATAAGGTGCTGCTGTGGCTGACAATCAGCGTGAAGGGGACGTCAAAGCACGGACTGGCCGTGAACGGGGAAATTTATAGTACGAAATGCCTGCCGGAAGTTGCGTCGTTCATCAAGAAATACCATAAGGGCGAAACGCGGTGTTCTGGATCTGGCGTCGGCCCACTACTCGAAGCGATCGTTGGAGGAGATGGAGCGTCTGAATATCGATGTAATACCCAAGTCGACGAACCCACCCAACGTCCCCCAGCTGCGTCTCATCGAGAATTTCTGGGCCAACCTGAAGCGTAAGATCTACTCCAACAATTTTGTCGTAAAAAATGAGGAGGAATTGATAAATAAAACGAAGAAAGAACTCAAAAACATGCCTACACGCATGTTTTCGTCCGCCATGGCGAATGTTCCAGGTAACTTTCGTCCGCCATGGCGAATGTTCCAGGTAACTACCGGAAGGCCACTTGCAAGGGCTTAGAATCTTTTTGGAAGCAAGCTTAAATAATTACCTTCCATGGGAAATTTATCAAAAGCAATTATCTGTCTTAGCTTTTTTTTTATCACCATCCGAAAAAAAAGTCCATTATTTTAAATGCAAACGTTACTAATGTTAGGTGAGAATGGACTTGTCGAAGCATCAAACAGGCTGAATCTATTAAACCGAGTGCTCGGGAGCTGTACAACAAACTACTGAACATATGTTCGGGATGTGTTATCGCAATGTGTGATGTAACCTACAAAACTCTGCCGGAGCCGCAGTTTTGCAGATGTGGAAAACTACCTTGTTCATTCATTACGACATAAATAATGAATGGTAAAATGGTCGAACAATGTCGTATTTGCACCAAAGGCGATGAATACTCCAAACTGCCCAGTGTCTCACTGTACTGAAACTTTCTGGGCTTTTACGAAGGTAAAGATGATCAGCAAATAATGTTAAAAACTTTTAAAAACAATTGGCCAAAGAGGTAGGAGAAATGAAGCTTATGAGTAGTGTTAAGGGAAAGGTTAGAGAACTCACCTATGAAGAATCCAGCAAACTGAAATGAAAAAGGTAAAAGGAAACATTGTTATTTAATATGTTTAAGAATAAAATTATCAAAAATATACAGTGTGGTTTTTTTATTCGAGGAAGAAAATGTCTTTATATTTTCTGAACAGTTTACTACAGTTTCCATTTACTATGGATTATGAATGGAGCATACAATCATTTAGTAGGTTCCGGTGTTATTAGTGCTCTCACGCTAAAAGAAACAAGAGTATGAACAATATACTATTGGACAAAGTTGTAAGATAAACCGAGCGGTAAGACACAGACCATATTTTGAAATTCAACATCTGAAATGTGCTACCGATAAAGGAGTCAAACTTATACTAAATAAACGAATAGTCCTATCTTTGAGCGCTTCTTAGGTGGCGGACCAATTCTCGCCATACCTCACTATTGTTCGTCCACTATACATATTCATAACATAAAGTCATTTTGAGTACGGCATAATATCAGCGGTGAACGAAGGGAATCGATTCGCTGCCAAATTAGTGCTCCACCCTAATATTCATGATACCATGAACTATTGTTTTTTTTTGTTCCTTGATTATCGAGATATTCATCCCAGGGCTGGTTCATCTCCCATCGTACCCTCCCATCAAATACCTTTTGGGTATTTTCGTAACTTGTGCGGGGGTGAGATTCGAACTCGTGATTTTGGCCGGGGTCGCCCCTCCCCCTGAACTATTCTTCCATCATAATAGAAAAACCCATGAGCTTAATTCCTGAAACTGAAAGCTTTATACAAATCCAGTTCATTGACGGTAGGCTTTCTGAACAGTTTAGTGTTCTGTTGCGCTCAAAGTAACATAACATCTGGTAACATAGATAACGCTTCATAACTTCATAATCTGAATATGTATACCTTTGACATCTTTCTAAAATAGTAAAGGGTGAACACAAAATTATTGCAACACTTTCAACTGGCTGTAACTTTATTTTCAGTGGACAGAAATTAACCAAATTTTTCACAGTTCTTCTTTAAAATGCATTGTTAACATCATTAGAATAACGTAGTTATTTGCCTGTTGCAGCCAAGATGGAAGTGAGTCAAGTGGAGACCAGTGAAAAAAAATGTACGCTCACATGGAAAATCCGGACCTCTCCTACCAAGCTTTGGGTGGAATGCTGCAAATCTGTAATCCAACCGTCTCAGGAGTACCAAAAAGGTTAAACAACCGGTTGACTATGGATCACAAGTGGGGAGCAGTAAGCAAACCGGAAGCAGCATACAAGAAGACGGAGGGAAAGCATAAGGGTAATTTCAACCGACATCCCAACATTTCAACTCGTGATGTTGCCAAAAAGGTTAACGTTTCGCAAAGTTACGTCCAGAAGGTCAAGGTAAGAGCTGGATTACGTGCATAAAAAGTTCAAAACTTTCAAAACCACGGTGAACGGCAGCAAACTGTTGCCAAGACCCGTCCTAGGAAGCTCTACACGGAAATGTTGAGCAGATACAGTTGATGTGTGAAGGATGACGAAACATACGTCAAAACTGACCTCCAACAAATGCCAGGGTACGAGTTTTACACCGGAAAAAAAAATAAATTTAAAGTAGATAATCGTTTTAAAAAGAAGAAAATGTCAAGATTTGCATTAAAATACCTCACATGGAAGGATATGTGAAGCTGTGGAACTTCTTATACCGGATTTACCTAACTATTCTAATAGCTCAAATGCTGGACCATGGTGGGCCATGGTAAACCGGAAACTCAGGAGAAAGTTAAGAATGCAAATGACATGCGTAAGAAGTGAACAAAAAGTGAGGAAAATGTACTGTATACGACCGCACAAGCTCATGTGGATGGCGTGAAGCGAAAGTGTCGAGAATTTTACCAAAAAACCTCCTATAATTGATCCAATGTATGTAAACTGAGCTTAATACATGTTTAAAACTGCCTTGCAAATTTGGATTTTATCCGAAAAAATACACGAGATTTTTCAGTAAATTAGCTGTATTGCAATAATTTTGTGATCCCCCTTTAGTAGCATTTTCTGCAATTTTGCTAAAACTACCAAGTGTCTAACGTAGTTTGATGAATAAATAATATTTTTATCTAAATTTAAGAAAATTACTACTGCTTACTATGCCAAGAGATGCGCATTTTTTATCATAACTTTTTTTCAAGAAATACTTATCCTCTCAATATGGAAGTTTGGGAGTTAGGGTAACGGGATGTAATGTCAGATGAGCTCCTTCATTGGGCCTGTACAATCAAACAATCGACAAAATTATGTTGGGATCATGTTGATCTATGTATCCTAAAGCATTTGGCATAATTCATCAATTCATAGTTATATACATGAGCGATTGGGAAGACTAGTTATATACATGAGCGAGATTTTCGATTTAAATCTAAGTTCGATTACAATTTCACTTGTTAAGCTGGCAGATTACCTTAACGATCTCCAATTACCTAAATTTGGCTAAATTGAATCGATGTGCCTAGCAAAGCATTCTAGAAACACATAGACATAGAAACATGAACAATGATTTCACAAGAATACCTTAAACCCAATTTTAGGGACACATTTTTTTCTATGTTTTCAACTTGTGCTTAATGTAATCATTACACAATAAATTGTATGTATTGCTAAATTTGATTGAAAATGTACAACCAAACCCAAATTAGAAGCCGAATTTAGTAGGAGTTATAATGTTTTGAAATGGAATGGCCGATCGAACATATTGAAAATAATTTCCGGGCGATTTAAAGTAGTTAAATTTTAATATGTCTTGTAAAATTATGTGTTGGCTATGGGAAATATTGTTCATAATGGAGAGCCTAAAATAATAATATAAATAAATTTTATGAAGATTGTGATTAACAATGAACCTGAACGATGAGATGATGTAACATCCTCTTATAGACCCAATATGGCGCTCATGAACCGACAATACATCCATATTTATCAACAATTTTAGTCTTTAAAAGTAAGTTTTAACTTGTTGTGGTTCAACACTGCAAAAGGTCTTATTAAGCTTATCTAAGCCGTCACTAATCAATACAGTCAAATCCTAATTTTATATCAAAAGATCCATTAAAAAAAACCCAAATTTAATACAAATCCAATCCAAATCCAATCCAAATCCAATCCAAATCCAATCCAAATCCAATCCAAATCCAATCCAAATCCAATCCAAATCCAATCCAATCCAAATCCAAATCTAAATACAATCCAAATCCAATCCAATTGCAATCCAAATATGATGTTATTTACATGCATTAACTTGTTCGAAAAAATGGTTTTATAAAAATTTTATTTAATATGTTTATAAAAGTAATCAAGTGAACTGTTAGTTTTAATTTTCCTAGTTTTCAGAAAGAATCTGTAAAAAATTTCAAATTAGTACAATTAGTACAAAATTAGTACAATCAAACTTTTTTAGTTTTAAGATGTTCTGAGTCATTTCTGAGATGCAGCATTTTGACATGAATAAGTCCGTATTTATCAATTTAATCTAAGGAACAGTATAGAACTGTAATTTTACAAATCAAATTTCTACAAAGTATTACAAAAACGTTAACAAAAGGGGTGGTCCCATAAAACAAAATGTTGTCTAATCGGCACAATAACTAGGATTTAGTCAAAAAGTCGCTTGATGAACAATTCTGTAAAGTTCGATTACAAGTGGAGTGGACACTTCGGGTGGAATGACGCAACTAAAATTAATCTTGTCAAGGAAATTCAACCTTCTTCTCTATCTGGCGCAAAACACAATTTGAACCAGCCACCGGCTGAAAGTCCATCAAATAAAGACAAGAAAGAAGACAATTGTTACATTATTAATTATGTTTTTATTGCAAACAGTACAAGATGGCGTATCTATCGGTCAAATCAAGCGGCAAAAAATCATTCTGGAAGCATGACCCAGAGTTCGAAGCGGCCCAGTTCACTTGTTTTATTCCAAAGACACCTGAAAAGCGGATGGATAAATGGGCAATATTCCGAAAATTTGGGGAAGTGGGGTAAAATCAACATTATCTCCGTTTCCCGACCCGTGCAGTGGCTACAACTACCTTCATTCGATTCCTAGGGAAATTCTACATAAGAATAAGCCTATTTTAACTACCGCAGACCCCTCCGAGCATAGATTAATCCGCAATATTCGAAATTACGGGGAGTTGGGGCAAAATAAGCCCAATATCTCTGTTTCCCGACTCGTGCGGTGACTGCAACCACCTCCCTTCAATTTTTAGGGACATTCTACATAAGAATAGGCCTATTTTGACTACCACAGACCCCTTCGATCATAGATTATTCAGCAATATTCGAAAATACTGGGAATTGGGGCAAAATAAGCCCAATATCTCTGTTTCCCAACTCGTGCGGTGGCTGCAACTACCTTCATTCGATTTCTAGGGAAATTCTACACAAGAATAGGCCTATTTTGACTACCACAGACCCCTTCGATCGTAGATTAATCAACAATATTCGAAAAATGGGGGAAGTGGAGTACAATCAGCAATATCTCTGCTACCCGACCCGTGCGGTGGCTGCAACTACCTTCATTCGATTTCTAGAAAAATTCTACATAAGAATAGGCCTATTTTGACTACCGCAGTTCAAGCATAGATTACAGGGCATTATTAAAAAATACGGGGAATTGAGGCAAAATAAACCCAATATCTCTGTTTTTCGACTCGTTCGGTAGCTGCAACTACCTTCATTCGATTTCTAGGGAAATTCTACATAATATTAGGCTTATTTTGACTACCGCAGACCCCTCCGACCATTGATTAATGAACAATATTTGAAAACACGGGGGAAGTGGGGTAAAATCAGCCATATCTCCGTTACCCGGCCCGTTTGGTGGCTGCAACTACCTCCATTCGATTTCTAGGGAAAATTTTCATAAGAATAGACCTACTCTAACTACCGCAGACCCCTCCAAACATAGATTACTGGGCATTATTCGAAAATACGGGGTAATTGGGGTAAAATAAGCCCAATATCTCCGTCCACTGAATTTTGCGGCAAGTGAGACTCCTTTCATTCGATTTCCCAGGAATTTTCACATGAAAAATGCTATTGTTCACTAACCTTGTGCTACTTGGAGCTGAATTATCGAGTTCTTTCGCGATTCATGTACTTTTTTTCCCACAGTGCATTAGTTCGAAATGGCGTTTCCCAATCAAATAAATGTACTATTTATTCAAAAGATGTCTCTTAAATATTTCTAAATTCTTGAGTGTGAGTAATGCTGGAATATGTATGAGTGCAGAGTGCAAAACATTTCTCTAGAAGTTTGAATTTGGGTCCTCTTTTGACTCAGTTGGTTAAGGCACTGCTGCTAAGTAAGGCCATGATGGTGGAATCTGGGTTAGAGTCTCGGTCAGGGTCTTGTAATTTTTTTGTGTATTATTGCTAATTACCACGCAAAACTCATTTAAAACAGTGATTAAATGTAGGTGATTCGAGACAATAAACTTAATGGTGATGGACAATTTTACCAAGGTTCTGTATGACTCGTGATCTTGTTGAAGTTCTTTCAGATAAACTCCACGCTTGTGGCTTTTCACCATTAATGAATAATTTTTTGTACAATTTGCTGTCAGAGAAACATATGAGCTTCTCTCATGGAACCTCTACAGCTTCACGATTTAGCTACATGGGTCTCCCGCACGGATCATATTTAAGCCCCCTTTTGTATGTTTTTTATGTCAAAGACATTGACGGTTGTCTAAGTGACAACTGTACGTTGAGACAACTTGCAGATGACGGTGTAGTGTCTGTCACGGGACCCAATGGGGTCGATCTTCAAGGACCCTTACAGGATACCTTGGACAATTTGTCTACTTGGGCTCTCGAGCTAGGTATCGAATTCTCTACGGAGAAAACTGAGTTGGTAGTTTTTTCTAGGAAGCATAACCCAGCACAACCGAAGCTTCACATTTGGGGTAAGCCGATAATTCATTCTATGTCATTTAAATATCTTGGGGTCTGGTTCGATTCTAAGTGCACCTGGAGATCCCATAATGAGTATCTGAAGCGAAAGTGCCAGCAGAGGGTCAATTTTTTCTGCACAATTACCGGGACCTGGTGGGGAGCTCATCATCAAGATCTTCTAATGTTGTACCGGACAACGGTTTTGTCGGTTATGGAATACGGAAGTTTTTGTTTTCAGTCAGCGGCTCGGTCTCACTTCATTAAACTGGAACGTATTCAGTATCGGTGTCTTCGTATCGCGTTAGGTTGCATGCACTCGACTCACACCATGAGTCTTGAAATGCTGGCTGGCATGTTGCCACTCTCGGATCGGTTTTCAGAATTATCTCTCCGGCTCCTCATCAGGTGTGAAGTTATGAACCCCCAGGTGATCGAAAATTTTGAGAAGCTCCTTGAGTTGAATACTCAAACCCGCTTCATGACCTTGTACCATTTGTACATAACACAGGATGTCAGCCCTTCGCCGAACATTTCCAATCGTGTTTGTTTCTCCGATTTCGACAATTCGGTTCATTTTGATTTATCCATGAAGCAGGAGCTTCATGGAATCCCAGAGCATCATCGTCCTATGATTGCTCCGGTAATATTTGCTGCAAAGTTTGGCCAAGTTGATTCCACTAAATCGTTTTTCACTGATGGATCTTTGATAGAGGAGTCAGCAGGCTTTGGTATATTTAATGAAATTTATAGCGCCAATCGTAAACTTCAATCTCCTTGTTCCGTATATGTCGCTGAATTAGCGGCAATACACCTTACGCTAGAAAATGTTGCCTCATTAACACCGGATCAATACTTCATTTTCACGGATAGTCTCAGTTCTATAGAGGCTATTCGCTCATTGAGGCCGGTAAAGCACTCCTTGTATTTTCTCATGAAAATACAGGAGCTTCTAAGTGCTTTATCTTCGCGTTATTTTATCATCACCTTTGTATGGGTCCCATCTCATTGTTCAATTCCGGGCAATGAGAAAGCGGACTCGCTTGCAAAGGTGGGCGCTATGGAAGGCGATATTTGTGATCGAAAAATCGCCTTCAACGAACTTTTTCCTATTTTTCGTCAAGAGTCACTCGTCAGCTGGAAGTATAAATGGAGTAAAGGAGATTTGGGGCGATGGCAACATTCTGTCATCCCAAAGGTGTCGAAGAAATCCTGGTTTAGGGGGATGGATGTGGGTCGAGACTTCATTCGTGTCATGTCTCGCCTCATGTCCAATCATTATTCTTTGAACGCTCATTTATACCGGGTTGGGCTGAGTGACAGCAATCTCTGCGAGTGTGGACAAGGCTATCAGGACGCAGATCACGTTGTGTGGTCTTGTGCTGAGCATCGTGGAGTCAGATCGGAGCTTTATGATTCCCTTCGGGCTCGAGGTAGACAACCCAATGTGCCAATTCGAGATATTTTGGCCGTACGTGATTTGGAGTACATGAAACTCATTTATGTGTTTTTGACTAACATTAGCCTTAGATTGTAGTTAGTTTAACCTGTATGTTTACTATAAGTTTTTTTTTCATCTGTGTATGTGTGTATGTGTGTTTTTTTTTTCTTTTTCAAAAAATGTTCAAGTCAAAAGTAAACCATAAATTGTATAGTTATAAGTTTTTAGATAATTAAGATTTTAAATTTAATGTGTTATGTAAACCATACTTTAAATTCTCACCCTCTTTTCCATCCGTAATTTGTAATTCCTATTAACCTCGAGACGGCCGCGAGTAATCGGCTCTATCCTCTTAACTTTAGTTTTAAGATAAATGATGTATATAAATATGAAAATTTGGCTCTGTAAAGTTGATTCGATTGAGCCTGTACATATAAACGATTATTTAAAAAAAAGTGAGATCGCTAGACCAGGGATGAAGAACACCAACATTCCAAACCACCGTACCATATATGTAAATTGAGCCAATTTACACAAATCGCTTTTCGTTCAATAGGGTTTCTAGAGAAAAAAAATATTAGGGTGAGGACCTACTGCGTATACTATGTCTTCGCATACTATGCGTTCGTATACTTTCGTCGTTCGCGTCAAAAACCGTGAAAACCAAAAACTTTTCACTGTTTTGTTCGAAAAAACTTTTGCAATCGGAGGATAAATCATTTGATGTTGAAACATTTGTACTAATCTTTGATTAGAGTGATTTTAATGTGACGAATCGAGACAAAATACGATGAAGTAGCACCCTACCCTAACTGTTAACTTTGGCATATTTCCTATCAACACAATACCGTGAAAAAAAACTTCCTAGTGCAACATAATTTTTGATTCTATTGAACTCAGCAAACGCCTTCGATTTCAACTAAGCTCCCATTTCAATGTTGCGCTGTGTCTCTTATTTTAAAATCCGAATAAACGACATCAATCAAAGGCAGCTCCACATAATCCAATCCACGTGGAATTGAAGGTTTATTGTGCAAGGTATTTTCAATTACATTTTGAATATTTTATCAAATAGGTACGTTGAACAATCGATACATTTCCCGCTTTGAATTGCCCGCCCATACCTCATGAATGCAATTGATAAAGCTGATTGAGCCAATTTACACCAAATTGGTCTTTATGTAGCTACGCGTTAGATCACCGACCAGAAGCTGCGAAACGGCTTTAGTCTATCGATGCTTCACTTCGATGATGATGATAATAATAATGATGATGATGACGATGATGATGAAAGCCCCTGCGGGCTATATCCCAGAGGCGATGACGGCAGGCAACTAGTTAACGGTTGGTTGCACTTGATTTAAATTTCATTTTCATGTTTGATTTCCACTTATTTACACCTCTCAAGCGCATTAGAGCATATAAACGCAACTCTCAACATGGTTATGATGCATTTCATTGTTTATGTTTGCGCTAGGCTCTAGCATGGATGTTCAACCACGCTGGTCATGTCTGTTGCAATCTCGATTTGGACAGGACTAATAAGTTCCGTATATAGCATAAACAACAACAACAACAACAACAACAACAACAATAGTGACCAAGACTAATCGATAGGTGAAGTTATGGGCCTCACCGGTAACCATGTGCCACATTGTTGATCCAACCGGCCACCACCCGGACATCCCACTAGCACTTGGCAGCTGTAGGTCAGCCGGCTGCTTTCTGATGGCGACGACCGGTAGGGGCAGGTATGGTTTGTTTATGCCCGCAGCAAATGGAATAAACTGTTTATGTGGCCACATTTTTGTTCAGTGGACATTTTAGCATCCGATATCGTCGGTGTTTGTTTGTGTCATGTTTATAATAAATGAATTAAATGAATTTTAATGCAAACAGTGAAAGCTCCTCTTTCTTTCCAGTGGAACTGATAATTTCACCATTACGATCAGCAAACGACCTCCAAAAATGAAATCCGTTTTCAATGGTTCTATAACATTCGTTAGAATTTCATTGCTGACACACACGCGTCCTGCAATTTATGGCAACTTGCTTTTTGATATCAAATATATTTCCTTAGCACGATTTCTGTTAATTTTTGTTACAGTGTTGGTTGCACCTATTTTCATAGCCCATTCTTTAAATTTACAGTACATTACTGACAACCGAATGTCCTTAATTCCTACCTGTTCGTTTCCCAGTAGTGCTATCATTTTTATAGCATTGTTGTCTCCATTCAAGAAGAGAAAGACACACATAATCTTACCAAAAAAAATGCTGACTCAACGATGTCCCAGTTCAACACAAGCGTAGAAATATGAGATGCCACTTTAAAATCACTCTGCGCCACTTCCACGTGGTGCTTCGAGGTGTGAGAAGCCCATTCGATGCAGTGATTCAATTAAATGTACATTTTTTCGTTGTCCCCCTCCACACCCACACCAGGGGAAGAAATCTCTTCGGACCGACTGAGATTCGGGATGGCATGCTGGTTATTCCCAAACTGCCACCGGCAAGAGGGAACGAAACTGCTTCTGAAGAAGGAATTTATGATCCGCAACGAGCAAGATAAAACTCTCACCATAATTCTTGCTCAGTTCACATAAATCTGGTATTTTCGTTTCCTTTGCGTTGGCTCTTTTCCTTGAAAGCAGGCTCAAGGCGGAAGCCCTCCAGATTGGCCCAAGCAATGATGCAAAGAGCAACAGCGAGCGCGCGTTTCTGGGTCGGACGACGGTCTGCCAAGCACGAACACCAGCTCCAGTCAACCATATTGGGAGTCATGTGCTGCTGAGTGGATTTGTTAATAGATCCACAACAGGGCAAAAGTGTAAGACTATTTCCGAGATACGTGTTGTGGTTCTCGGTTTTCTAGCATAGGACTGCAAGTGGTCCAAGACATGACATTATAGAGCTTAAATTCTCGGTTTGTCGCCGCGAGACTATATCGGAAATTTAACTGTATTCGCACAGAGATGATCAATTTCTTAGGAATGTTTTTGAAAAAAATCTCATTTAAGGTGAATTGCTGCTCCATGTATTTTTTTCCTATCATTTATCTCTATCTTGCAAACTTACCTCGCTATTTAAAATTTATACATCTCGATTGTTAGTGAATGAACATCGAATCGAATTCCATCAGATTGCTCACAGCAAGTAAATAACAAACTGATGTGATAATATATTCAATATCTAGTACAGATTCTGAGTTATATCAATTCTAAATTTTGAGGGAATGGCTGCCTTCGAGAATACTTCAGCGTAAGCCCTTAAGGTAACTAGAACTTCGTCTAGTCATTCATAAACTATGAGGAAGTCTCTCTACATCGATTTTTGCTTTGGCCTAATAAACATAAATCGATGTTTGAAGTTACAGGTCATACAAGGAATGACTTCCATTGAATCAGTTCTGTTGAAGATTACACGTTTATCATTGCAATTACGAATCATGACCAAAGCCCTTGCGCTGAACTGGCCGGCTTGTCGTGCCTCAAGGGCTCAGAAGGGATTCTTTGTCAATACCCGAAACTAAGAGTCAGTTCCATTGTGGTTATATTACATCAAGTAGTTTTTCCACCTGCTACAGAGGATCGTGTACCGGGAGGTCACATTGAGAATTTTACTATTCACATTAGGTTCGTAGTTGCAGCACGCTTTGGGATCATCCTTGTCTTAGATCCATCCTAAGAACATGGAAGGACATTACGGGAAATAGAGGCAAAATACATTTTTTAGCTTTTGTTGTTTTTGTGAGATGATAGTATATTATTGGATATAAATTGGTTTCAGGTTATCGAAATTTGGGATGTACTGTCTTTTGCATGATGTATTTCAGGTCTTCCAGGTCATCAGATATTGCAAAATAATTGAAGTTTTAAAATCCTTTTTTTCTGATGGCTGTAATACATTGTCAAAATTTTCTGGTTCGTAATAGATGCCCAAGTTTGTCTACAATTGCAACAAAACAGCAGTGGGCACACATGTAATTTTCAGTTCATATAATAATATCCTTTCTCTATATATATTATCTTATATGAAATTGTTTATTGATTACCATTACCATTCATCTTTATCATCATCATTTAAATTTTTATCATTATTTGTGTTTTCGTGAATTATATAAATATTAACATAAAAATAATTACTTATTGTTTTTTTATGTCCATATGTATTTAACTCCCTTTCAATTAAATCTTCCATGTATTCCTAACTCAGGAGCAATAACTATTTAGCCAGCAAAAATAAAAGCAGATTGCTGTTATAAAATCAGCATCAAGCAGCTAACAGTGACCATGGCAACAATAGATTAAAATGTATAAATTTTAGTTTTGTACATTTCAATAGATTTAACAAACTTTTTTGGGATACCTCAAGATTCTGGAGAACTGCTGCTATCGCTGAAAACCAACGAAACAGTGCTTAAGCGCGGAACCACAGAACTCTACACTTAAACACTTTACAACATTGTTGCATTTCAGGATCAATCGAATGAAGATCATTTATAATAGATACGAATGCTTGTAGTATTTTTCATTTACATAAATATCTACACTATTATATAAATATATCATGGGAATGGAAGGGACCATCAGGGCACCCGATTGAAGCACTCTGGAGATTGAAGCACTCCCCATTGCTAGCAGTTTGTGGATAGAGGACGGGCCCATTGGGGCATCCTCATGTTAGATAGCTCGCCTTTATGACCAATTGTTCAATCTTGTTGTTGGAAGGAGATTCTTTTTATCCCTGTGAAAACGTATAAGTGATGTTACCTATCGATCCACTCAACCCGTTTTGGCCCTTCGTACAATGGCATGATTAGGATAATCAGTGGTTATTAAAGCTTGATCAAGTCTAACTGAGAGAAGAGCCCATTGCTGTCGGACTTAGTTTCCGTGCTACAATGGGTGGTAGTACATATCATACATCATAAATTACGAATCATGACCAAAGCCATTAGTGATAATCTCCTATGACGCATTATCATCTCGCCAATTCAAACAAATGTTGACGATTTCAATGAATCTTTCTGGATATGTAGACTTTGTCACAAAAAGCTATTTGGCATGCTTAGTTGATTTATCTAGACTATCTTTTGAAAAAGACCTAAGATTTTTTACCGATTTTTTCCGAATGGATATTATCGAAATATGACAATTCCAACATAAAAGTGTGGTATGAGTGACCGTCAAAAAATAAGTCAAACTTTTGATTTAAAACATTGGTTATATCTAAATTGCGTCGTACACTGAAAATGAAAACGATTTTCAAAATTTTAAATCGTACAAAAAAAAACATTATTTTCTCAAAATAGGAAATTATATTCCCTACCAACCGTCGATACGTTCAAAGCTGGGCACTTTAAAGGAAAAACATGTTTTCCTAACAAAAACGAAAGGGTGAGTTATGTCAGTGACATAACTGCAAGGTTGACGTAGGACCGCTTGTTGATGTGAAGAAATTGATGTCATCGAATTGATAAATTTCTACTATATTTTATTCAGTCTAAAGAACCATGAAACCCTATGCTATCGGTGTGTAAGCCTCCGGTTTTTCTTCCGCTATTGGTTCATCACGAAAATTTATAGAAACTGCAGTTCGGCTCGAATTGACTGTTAATGATATTTTGTTTGTTAAATCAGCGCCAACATTAATTCACCCTAATTTGTATTTGTAAACAATGGCTTTCGGAGTCATTTGCTCTTGAACAAAAGGTCACAAATACAAATTAAGGAAGAAGAGCTTTATTTTTATCCGCTGATATATTCAATTTAAAGGAATTGTATTCAACTTCCGATAAATTAGCAGACAATGTGTTTGTTTACAAAAGCAGATTCACCCTAATCAAATGTTGGCGCTGAAATATCCAACGTGCTTGTAAGTGTGAAATGGATCCTGTGTTTACGGAGGGAACATGGCTCGCGATTGAAATGTTCTTATCAGTTTTCTTGGGCTGCAGGACAGCCTGAGTGTTTGGCGGCACGTGATACTACGATAAAAATAGGCATTTATACCGTCTTCAACTCGAGATTGTACGGACTGAAGATTGAACATACACCCAAAAGTTGAAACGGTGGCAAAAAATGCAATTGCAGATTTGCAATCATATCTTGAGAAATCCGCATGATTCAGAAAAGGCTATTTTGCCCATTTTGATCCACAAAGCGTTTTATGGTACAAATGAAGCCATGCAAGTGTGTGCAAGCGACTGGCAAGCAAAAATAGCTCGAAACAAATTTATCGCTGTAGGATCCTTATTCAATCATCACCAACATATCAATATACAATATGGATGAGTCGATATCACAAAATGCCGCAACGCTATTGGCCACTGTTGTATTGCCGCCGTCAAGTGTTTTATTTTTGTTCTCAATGATCATCGACAAAGCGTTTTATGAAATAAACAATGCCATGCGACTTTGTTGGCGACAGGTTGCACATAGCTTGGTGGAAAATATGTCCATTTGCTTCATTGCTGTACCCTGAATTCCTCGCCAAGTGAACTAACTGTTGGGTTTCTATTCCAATGCTCTTACTTTGTCAAATAGCTGAATGGTTGCCATCAAGAGCCGCCGCGCTAACGGTCCCGGTTTGAATCTCGATCTCATCAAAGACACATTTTATATGTGTGAGTCATCGGACTTTCGAACACTCATCTCTTACTCATCAACTAAATATCACTGCGACAACCTCACGCACATGTTCAATTTTTCATTGCGAATTGCTGTTGCTTTTTTGCCCACAACCAATGTTAGACTTTTCATCCAAGTTACGATCAACAGCGAGAAATAGAACAAAATCATGCGAAATTGTATTACAATCTTGCTTTCTTATTTTGGGTGCAGAGCGAATTACGAACAACTTAACCTAACACCAAGAAGGCCAATTTGGACATTATCGTTTTGCAAAAAGTTCCACTGGCTGGAGCGGGGAATCGAACCCTCAACTTCATGGCAACCGCTTGATTGACGCGCGACGCCGCTAACCACTTGACCATGAAGATGATGTTGGCGATTGATTTGGCCATTTTCTCCAGGACGCGGCATTTAAGCAACGCCATGTTGAGCCGGTGCGTGGTAATGAACATTTCGATGATCTCAAGAGAAATTTCAATCAAAAATACTCTTTAGTTGGCAAATTAATTTGGTTGTCCTGAAAAGTACGGATTTTAGTTGTTTACGGAGAGATGATTTTACGTCAGCGTCGACGTCGGGCTTCTTCTGCTTGCCTCGTCTAGCGGACGTACCAGCCACATCAGGCGGTGTTTACTCGATCTCTAGCCGCAGGGCAAAAATTCGGAAAAGCGCTTTTTTATCACGACAGCGGGATACACACATCTGAACGTGTCGATGATCCAATAACGATTGATATAATGGCATATACATGACATGCAGGAAGGAGGTATCAACGAAGGCAATGCGAATCAAATTTTACAAAAGGGGACGGGCCTCAGTTGTTACAACAGACAGCAGCGTGGAAATGAAATCATTAGTTTTCATTAGAGCGACGGGGGTTTCGGAGGTTAAATTCGCATCTTCTCAACTCAGGCAACAGAAAACCGGCCCTTGTCAGGGCCTCAGAACCCCATCCAAAGAGAGTTGAGATATGGGCACACTAACGTCTGAAACTGCAAAATAATTAAAGCAATTTTGATCAGAAAAATTAGAGCTACCAACCTAATCTTTTATCTGCAATTAATCCATCATGTACCTTTGAACACCTAGGAACTACAACGAAACTAACCTACCCCGTACACTGAATATGTTTACACATAATTGGCCTGCTGTGTTGCAGTTCGGCTCGAATTTACTGTTAATATTTCGTTTATTGAATGTCCAACGTGCTTGCTTGTGTTAATTTGGCGAATGAAGATTTATACACGGATAAAAAATCGTTCCGAAATACGTCAACCTCGAGTCACGAATTTCAGAACAAGTCAAAATTTCATTTACGAAAATACACCATGAACAAAAGTCATGAATACGTGAACCAAAGTCCGCAAAATTAATATATCGCTAGAGTAACGTAGTTGCATGCAACGTGTGTCATGAAAACGTGAAAACTTTTCTTGGTAATCATGATTTAGCTCACGTATTCATGATCAATATTTCCGAAATCGGATTTATATCGTGATACAGTTCACAAAAGCAGCCACGTAGTTCACAGACTGTATTTGGAACGACATTTTTGTACGTGAATTAGAACAAAATTCACGAATTTAAAAAATAACATGAGAGTATACTTTCGCATGAGGAGTAAAAAAATGCTAAAGGTATTCAAGTATATGCATGCATGCGTATTGCATTTTATTGTAAGTATTAATTAAAAACATATAAAAAGGAATAACCATTGAATCAAATTATCGTTAAACAAGAAAAGTTAAATTTAGGATTCTTTTAAATTATACATTCGGTTAGATATGGTCGTTTTGTTAAGAAATGCTTCTGATAACAGCTTGAGTCACCTTCGGCATTTCTAGAATTGAGGCATGTATCCCGAATAAATATGATTGTATGAGCATCCAGATTGTGCTACAATCCTGTGCATACTTAAGGCTTAATACGAACGATATTTGTAGGCATAAACATATAGCATGAAGAATATTATCGGCTTTGTATTCTGCGCCACCAAAGACAATAAAAAATCCAGCTGCTTTGTTCGGCGTACCAACCATCACCACCTGCAATTGTAAAGAAACACTTTCGAAATGTTTCTCTAGGTACTCAATTCAAAATCATTTCAACACTTTCACTTTCGTTTACACCTCACAACAATGACTGACTAAAGTTTTTACAAGCGTTACAATAAAATGACAGTTCATGAACAACGTTCACGAAAAGAGGAACCAAATCACGCAAATGGATTTAAGAGCTCACGTTATTATGATCGAGGATCATGATTCCCCATCTTTTTTATTATGTTAAGAAATGCCAAACAGACATGAATTGAGTTCACGACATCGTGATTCTTTTCATGGAAATAGGATTTTAGGAATCACGTTTATGAGTAGAAAGTCACATATTTGGAATTGATGTTAGTTCACGATGTTGTGATTTTTTGTTCTGGAAAATGAGAACGGATTTTTTTCCGTGTATATGGATACTAAATAAACACATTGGCCATTTTCTCCGGGACGTGGCTTTTCAAGCAACGCCATGGTGAGACGGTGCGTGGTAATGAAAATTCGATGAGCTCAAGAGAAATTTCAATCAAACATACTCTTTAGTTGGCAAATTAATTTGGTCGTCCTGAAAAGACCGGGTTTTGGTTGTTAACGGAGGGAACATTGTTCGCAATTGAAATTTTCTTCTCGGTTTTCTTGGGCAGCAGGATGGCCTGAGTGTTTGGCAGCACGTAATACTACGATAAAAAATGACATTTACAACGTCTTCCATTCGAGATTGTACAGACTGAACATTGACCATAGAGCGAATTACAACGAACAACTTAACTTAACACCCAGTGGATTAGACTGGGCATTTTCGTTTTGCAAAAAGTTCCACAGGCTGGAGCGGGAATCGAACCCTCACTTCATGGCAATCGCTTGAACGTCGGATGACACAGCTAACCACTTGACCACGAAGATGATGTGGGCGATGGATTTGGCCATTTTCTCCGGGACGCGGCTTTTTAAGCAACGCCATGTTGAACCGGTGCGTGGTAATGAACATTTCCATGAGCTCAAGAGAAATTTCAATCAAACATACTCTTTAATCGGTAAATTGATTTGATCGTCCTAAAAGGATGGATTTTAGTTGTTTACGGAGGGAACATGGTTCGCGATTGAAATTATCAGTCTTCTTGGTCTGCAGGACGTAATTTTTTTCACCTCTTCGTCGTTGGCAAGCTGCAGGTGACGTGGGATGATTCTGGTCTTCTTGTTTTCACGGGCGGCGTTTTCTACCAACGTGCTCCGAAAACACGTCTGTCGCATACGGATGCACAGCGAGAACTGATGATTGGTCGGTCGTCCCCACATGCCACATGTTTGATAATTGCTGGCGCGGTAACTGTGGCAGTATTAACCAATCAGAGCGTGGCACAAATATGATGTCATTTTCGACCAATAGCTTTATGCATTTAAACATTTTTCTTTAAAGTACTTTTTAATTAGTTTAAACAAATGTAATGAATTTAGTTATCAACCGGGATCCAGCTTTGATGTTCTACCTTTCGAATGAAATACTTATCGTAAAATTTCTGTGGGCCTGAGAGGAGATATTACCGTTCAAAGTCTCCAAACCCGCGTAACGCTTGCGATTTAAGAAATTTTAGAACGACGCCCCTATACAGGAATAGAAAAGATAGACGTAAGTCCTACGTAAAAACATTTTCTTGTCCAAACTGAAATTTCTTCAGTAGCTCTTATCTAAAACTAAACCGGGGAGGGTCATATTAATGGCTGGGGGGTGGAATTGATTTGTTTGAAAAAATATAGAAAAATTTGGGTGTGTTCAAAAAAAAGGAAAGGGGATAAACCCTTCTTTTTTGGGGGTCTTTTGTGAAAATACTTGGGGTGGGGGTGGGGGGGAGGGGGTGGGTTTTGTGTGGGGTGCGGGGGGGGGGGGTTGGGTGGTGGTTTGTTTGTTTTTTATTGTGTTTTTTTGGGTTGGGTTTGTTTTAAAAAAAAAAAAAAAAAAAAAAAAAAATGAAATTTAAACCCGTCAAAACTACCTCGAAGATTGCGGAGTGATGCTCCGCTATACAACTTGAAGAAACTTAAGACCCGTTAAAACAACCGGCAAGCGCTAACCAGAAGGTAAATACCTCCGATTGCATTATACCGGGCAAACGCATCTAAGGAGCATTTTTCCAAAGTTTAAGGAGCATTTCCCCAAAAAGAAGGGTGCATTTACCCTGCTGCCATTAAGAACTTGGATTTTCAATTCCAGATAAGTGAGTTTTCATTGGATAATATAAACTAAAGTGAGTGAGACAAAGCGAAGCACACACACTCATGCAACAACACTCATGAAGTACGAATGAATGTATAACATTAGGTCATGATCTTTTCACATGTGCTTTCCTACCTAAGAATCGTTTCCTACTTTTTCCCAATATCAATCCCAATCTACCCTAAGATCATTTGTGTTTATAACACATCGGCTGAAAAGTGTCTAACGTTGAAAACAAGTTTTGTTTTGTAAAATTTACCTTTATTCATCAACATAGTTTCCTTAGATACACTCAATCCAGCGTTTCTCTAAAATTTCTATTCCCCTCTTGTAGAAGGATTTATTTTTGGCATCAAATTAGGCGTTTGTTTCGTCGATTGCCTCTTGATTCGAGCTATATTTCTTTTCAGCGAGCATTTTTTTATGTCTGCGAACAGGTAGTAGTCACTTGGGGGGGGGGGGGGGGCAAATCTGGCGAATACAATGGGTGCGGAAGCAACTCGAAACGTAATTCGTGCAATGGTAGCCTTCAACTTTTGACACGGTGCGTTGTCTTGGTGGAAAAGCACTGTTTTCTTCTTGTTTACTCAGCTGTCTGCCAATTTGACTTAAGAGGATAGTAATGGATTCATGTTTTTTTTTTTATTATTATCACCGCCTTCGATATAAACAATCGTACATACTGAACTACTTAACGCTCTTGGTGCCTCATGGTGATGAGCGGACATCTCCTTCTACATCGTAATCGTCCACGTACGGAAAATACTGATATAACAATTATAGTACTTAATACTAGTTTTAAATAACTTAAAGTCTAAACAATTCTACATATTCCATTTTTTTTAAACATTTTTGGATATATCAAAGTCGAATTCGTCACATACAACATTAAAAGTGCGAAGACACAATTCTAACGGATTATTATATCCATAGTTAGTACGGTGATAAGGAACAGCAAGCATCGGATAATTTAGAAGTCGACGAGGAGGAAAGTTCAGTGAAATCTGCTGAAGCAGCGCAGGGTAGTCAATAACGCCGATTAGGATGTCAAAATCGGATTACCGATGTCGAACTTCTTCTGTACCCGTTCAATGGAAACGATGAGTGCCACATAATAAGGAGAAAAAACGGGGGCCGCATACTCAAGGATGCTCCGCACCGAACTGCAATAGAGTGATTTTAAAGCATAGATGTCAGTGAACTCAGAGGCGTGCCGTCGAATTAGCCCTAACACTGAGGCAGTCGTGATTCCTACATGCTGATTGAACTGTACCTTGGTATCGATGGAAACTCCCAGGTCGCAGAATGAAGCCACACTATCCAGATGCGCAGACCCCATGCTCTACTGGTGATGAGCGGGATTGTTGGAGCGAGTGAAGGATATAAATGTGCATTTATCGTTATTAACACGCGTGCCATTGTTGCTACACCAGATTAACAATGTGTTATTGTCCTCTTGTAAGGCGAAACAGTCGCAAGGAAACATATTACACGAACAAAATTTGAGATCATCGGCGAACGATAGTTTGAACGACGAGTGTCACAAGCACAAATCGTTAACGAAGATGTTAAATAACAGCGGGCCCAATAAGCTGCCTTGGGATACTCCTGACGTCATGTTGAGTTGACGAGATCTTGATGAATTGATCATTACGTGCGCTGTGCTGCCGGAGAGATATGATAAGAGTCACTTCGTTAGCCAGTGAGGATAGCCGATGCGTTTGAATTTGTCAATGATCAAAATATGAGGAACAGTGTCGTATGCATTAGCAAAATTGATATACACCACGTCCACTTGCCTTCCTAATTCAATTTCTCGTGACAGTGAGGTAACGTAGCACATCAAGTTTGTTGTTGTTGAGCGATGTTTTATGAAGCCGTGTTGATTATCGGAAATTATTGGTGCGGCTACAGTGTAGAGGACATTGTGCACCAGCTTTTCGAAAACTTTGCTCAAACAACACAGAATGGAAACACCGCGATAGTTTGTGACTCGGTTGACGTTTCCTGACTTTGTATGGAAACGATAGAAGCAGTCCTCCAAACGAAACGGTTCAGTAAAATCGTGACTGGGGCTGCGAGACATGGTACATGACACGACTTACTGAATACATTTTCGAAGAATTCGGCGTTAGCGGCTTCTGCGTTAGAGCTAGCATGAGCCTTCTCGTATGTAATGTTGCAAGGGATGCTAGCAGAGGATCTCAGTTTTCTAACGAAATCCCAGAAACGTGTTGGTTCCTGTTTGATGCTTGCTTGAATCTCGGATGTGCAGTCGTCGTGAGTGGATTGCAAAACAGATTTTAATGTTGTCTCAACTTATCTTAGAATGGTTTTGTCGGCTTCAGATTACGCGAGGAAATAGTGATTACGTGCCTTCCTGAGTAGATTGTGAAGATGCCGCAACTCAGAGGTCCACCACGGTTTATTGAAAGCCGAGTAAACCGCACATCGTTTGCGCGTTACAAAATTGCTGCAAATTTAGAAGAGCTTGTCGTAAAATGCTGCAGATGTTTTATCGATCGTTACGGTCCTCGCGAGAAAGCTCCAATCAACCTATTGGACACATCAACCTAATGCTATTTTTAACTGATCGAAATCAAACCTGTTAAAGTCGTAGCCAAAACTGTCAACATCATCATCGAGCGAGGTCGGAATAACGTCGCCCAAGGTCAAGGATTCGACTGTTAATGTTCTCGAAGTGGTTAACTTGCCGCAGGCCGGTAGCGAATAATGCTTCGATGAGAGACTGCTCGTGTTTTGGTGAAATGTTCGTAGGGATGTAACCCTTTAACTCTTCGTCCAACTGCCATCGCAAATTCGGGAGGTAGAAGTCACCCAAAGACAAAATGATATCCTCTGTTGACGCACTATTTACGAGACTCTGCACTGCATTTGCATAGTCAGATTACAAGTCAGCGGACGAGTTGGGGGAGGCATATAAATTGTGATGATGTAGAGGGAGCGGTGATCCAGACTCACCCGAACAGTTTCGTACATATTACATACCGACGCAAAAAAATCCTTTTTATTTCGCCAAAACAGCTTCAAACAGGACTCGGAATCATCGACTCGTTGTTGTTTTTGGTCCACTGTGAGCAAACGCGACACCCATTAAGTAAACAGCTTCTCATGGACAAGTGTTCATGCAAAATAAAGCTCACGCGTCCCTTCGAGATCTTCAAAGTGTCAGCTATTCCCTGCAACTTCACTTTACTTTCCGGTGTAACCACCTCTTTTGGACCAGACCGTAGCGCATCATCGGTGTCCTTACGACCGCGTTTAAACTCAGCATACCAGATGGTGGATTTTCCTGGTGCGGAATTCAAATAACACTTATCAAGCCAAGTTTTTGCTCCAATTGTATTTTTTCCCATCAAACAATTTTTTTATTTCCTTGATCATCGAGATTTTCAGCCCTGGGCTGTTTCATCTCCCGTCGTAGTCACTCAAATACCTTTTTGGGTATTTTCGTAACTTGTCCGGGGGCGAGATTCGAACTCGTGACTTTGGCGTGAGAGGTATGGATGTTAACCTCTACGCCGGGGTCGCCCACTTCCATCAAAAAAAAATTAATTAACACGCGAAACTCTTTTTTATCCATTGTCTTGAAAATCACATTAGCAGCGTGACTAAAACCACTGTAGCTTCTGAATGAATAGTCGGAATGCCAAAAAATGTTGACATCTATCTTTTGAAGTTGTTTTTTTAAAAAAAAAAAAAGACAATTTTTCAGTTGTGCCGCTTTCTGGGTGTCCATCCTGGAACTTTTCAGCCGATATGATACATACTGCTGTGTAAAAATATTGAATTTAAACTTCCCTGGTTTATCGATTCGTACAATTTTTTTTATTTTAAAGGTGACAGCACTGTTATTGACATCTGTGTAAATTTTTACATCAATTGGTTCATTGGTTTAGTAGTTGCGCTTGTTTTTGCGAACAAAGAAAAGTTGTTTCTTCGATTTTTATTCTTAACGGCTGAAATTATTCAACAAAGAAGAAGCATTAAATTTTGTGCACGTAATGAAATATCGCCTCCGAAACGTTCAGAATGTTGCAGAAGTCCTTTGTTGTGAACAAGTCAAGAGCAGGTGATTTTGATTGGCACACATTGTTCAAAGAAGGTCGAGAACGCATTGAAGACGGACCACATCAAAGACGATCAAGAATATCTACTGATGAGCTACACGTCAACAAAAATCTAAGACATTGGACGATTAACTACTAGAAAGCTGCTAGTTGATATTGTTGTAATTTCAAATGGATCAGTCAACACTATTTTAAAATACATTTTTCGCCTGAAAAAAGTCAAATCTTTATTGGTGCCAAAAACAGTCTGGTTAAGCACCGTGTGACTTCTGGTTGTTCAGAAAACTCAAAAGACCACTTTTGGGACACGGTTTTGATTCGATTGAAGATATAACAGCCGAATCGAAGAAGGAACTGATGGGCAATCTGGAAGACGAATATAAAAATTGTTTTGAAAATTGCGTTGCATCCGGTGGATTATTTTGAGGGGAATGAATAAGATTTAGAAGAATAAATAAAGCTTTCAAAAGATATAAATAAAGTCTTACTCAAATTTGTACACAGTAGTATAACAGTAGTATTAAGGTTAGATATCGATTTAAGGTAAGAAACGATTCTTAGGTAGTAACTACAGAAGCACGTGTGGAATGATACCTGTAACCATACTCCTTTACTCGATTCACTTATTTTAGCGATTTTCCAACTTCTTGATGCCGTCCGAAATGTATTTCCTCGCGTGAGCTGATTTTTTTTTATTGATGAGCCATTTGTTGAGGTTTGGGAACAGATAATAGCCCAAGGGAGCCAAATCGTATTCTCCCGATTTGGCTCCCTTGGATGCGGAAGAAATTGGAGCCGTAAGCCCTTGATTTTTTCCGTGGTTGTGATGTTCTTGTGCGCCGGCGCATTGTCTTGCAAAAACAAAATTGGTTTTTCTTTTCAGGTGAGGCCGTTTTGCAGCAATTTCGGCCTTCAATCGCTCCAATAATGCACAGTAATACTCGTTGTTGATGGTTTTATTCTTTTCGAGGTAGTCCACGAAGAGTATGCCATGACAATCCCAGAAAACCGACACCAAAATCTTTCCGACCCATTGAGCCTCTCTAGGCCGCTTCGGAGCACTCATGCCGGCTGCAGTCCATTACTATCCCCTTGACTGGATTTCCTCCTCTTGCCTATCTTGCATGGGGTAGTATGGTAGAGGGTTATGTGCCTGATCAGATACTACCGTTCAATAATGCCCTCCGCTCGTTTTCAAACTAGATCTTTCAATTTTCAAAGCCTGCCGTTGCCCTATACGGAACTATCAATACACTTTCTCTTCGTGTCTATTTCGTTCTAGCAATAAATTACTGTCCACTCCTAGCGCTTCGCATGGAGATGATAAATTCTAGGGTTTTTTTTTTTCATTAGGGCGAATCTACAATTGAGAGACTCTCTTTGGGCTCGCTCTCTTTCATTCATATTCCAATCACCTTTACGTTTTCCATTCTCCTATTTGTTGAGTATGCTAGCCAGCACTGTTGTGTTTCGATCTGTACTAAAGAATCCCTCGAAAGTTTTATAATGGCGATGTAATGAATGAAAGAGAGGGAGCCCAAAGATAATCTCTCAATTGTAGATTCGCCCTGATGAAAAAAAAACCCTAGAATTATCTACTTCTGACAAACTTCACCATAATAATTATCCAACTTTTTTTTTTTTTCTGGGGGTTTTTCTCTTTTAATATATTTTTTTTTGGGGGAAAAAAAAATTTTTTTTTTTATTTTTAATAAAGGGTAAAACACACACAAAAAATAAACCGGTATAAAAAAAAAAAAGAAGAGTGGCATTGAAATATGCCGGGTTTGGGTGATATATAAGGGTGGAAGGGATTAAATATCTTTTTTTGCATTGGCACGGCATTTTGGCGGTCAGGTTTGGCAGGTTACTTTTCACCCCACCTAGTAAATATCGCGTTCCATAACGTCCACCTTAGCAAGAAAGTTCGCTCTATCATTGCCCAGAATAAAAAAAAATGAGGAGGAACCTATACAAAGGCAATGATAAAATTAATCAAGCCGGTTGGTAATAGTTTATCCATCGCTGATATGATTTAGTTAGAATAGATTATAGTAAAATGTTTCATAACAATGTATATTGGGGTCATCTCTAAACAAATCTATTTGAAACAAATAGAGAACAAACTTCTGATAAATGTAGAACCTAGCACTGCCTTAGAAAGAATAAGCCGCACCTAGAACATGCTTTGCATGTTTTATGTTTTAAGTCCTTGTCAAACTGCATGTTTTTGTTTTCGTCATGTTACACACTTGGATTTTTTACAGAAATCTGTAAAATTTTATCTAATTCCCAACAGCTGAACGTTTGGAATCTGATTTAACGGATTTCGGTAACATTTTACAAATTCCGGATTTTTTTTTACAGATAACTGTGAAATTTCACCGAAATCCGTTAAATCGGATTAACGAACGTTCAGCTGTTGAGAATCCGGTAAAATTTTACAGATTTCTTCAAAAGAAATCGAAGTGTTAAGTTATTTTGTTTATTTATACGATGATTTACAAATAGAAAAAAAATATAACATCGATATGGGGTAGCATTGACCAGTATCTCAAATGCCTTGTAAGTAATTTAGCAGAAAAATTTTAATTTGAAGTTCTCAGAATCTGAATTATATGTTCAAATTTTTATATGAAGTGCAATTTAACAGAAATTATGAAAAGAATTTGTTAAAATGCATGATTACGACATAGTCTTTTCACAGAAAACCATTAATTTCTGTAGGATGGGATCATTTAACCGACATTATTCAAATGATTCATTTTAATGGATCATAGCCAGACAGAATAAAACTGCTCTGAAGTTAATAACAACAGTTGGTTATGACCGTTTGTTTTTCTATGCTGCTGCATGCCTTGTAAATAAAGTTATGACTTTTGCAGTAAAATCGGCTTTACGTACAATCATTCCATGAAGTCACATGAGAGCGTTTCCATTCAAAATGACCTACCGACCAACTTCGAGTGTCTCCGATTTAATTGAAAATTTGTACACACGTTTCACTCACGAAAGTAAGCTTTTCCACTGATGCAAAAAAAAATTTGGACTCAAGACTCAGTTTTTAAAAGGGCGTTAGCATTTTAAATAGCAATTCAATTAATAATTTGTAGCTCGAAAATCTTTGGTTGTGCAAAAAAACTGTGTAAGAACAAGTTGTGGCTCTATGTGTGAAGGTTGTGAAAAAAATATACAATAAATAATAAAAAATAAATTCAACCTTAAAATTTAAATATTTGCTTAAAATGCTTTGATTTTTTTGACTTTTTGACTTGAAGTTATTGCGCAAATTTAAACGAAGACTTTAGGATAGAGAAATGTCAGGAAAAAAGTTTCTAGAACATCAATTTTGGTATATTTCTCAAAATTTTAATATTCACACAAATAAACGTATTTTGATGATTTAATCCGATTTTTTAGGTATTTCATAATTTTCACCTCCCACATATGATCTTCGTATGAGCATCCGTTCTCGAGATATTTCTGATGTAATTTTATCATGTTCTAATAATATTCGAAAATACGACCTTTTCATAAATTATTCGCGTTTCTCCAGTAACCATTCGTTTTTCGAAACGTTTGTAAAGTTTCCTACAACTCTCTTTTTGACAGCAAGACGGTCACAGCATGAATGGTTCAAAAGATATGGGGTAAAATGGTTCAAACAGTATTTTTAAAATTTTCGTTTAACGTATGCCTATTTTGCTTCTTATTGTATACTTTATACATTGTGTGTAAAAACTTGAAGCTCTAACGTCAGTTTTGGAGAAAACTTCAGGGTTGAGAAAGATATTGCTCCATTCTGCAACTCCCTGTTCATAGTCTTCATAAGATACATAACAAAATGACATTTTCGTTAAGCAATCATTATTTTACTGATTGGCCCAATCATATAATTCTTTTGCATTTGTTGTTGGGTGTTCATGTGCTTTAGCTATACTTGCGTTTCTTGCCATTCATTTTAATGTGCCACCAAATGCATCGCATGGCCCCTTGACATGGGAAGTAGCGAAAAAATGCCATTCAGCATATGCTAAATTTTGATTTGAATTTACAAAGGCTTGCAAAAATTTTCCTATTTTTATATTGGGATGCAGCTCCATCAGACATAAATATTTCTTCAACTGCGTTAGTTTGTCTTTCAAAAAGCTCATTAGTTTTGAAATAAATATCTCATGTTCAAGTACTTCTGATAAAACGATAAAGCTAAGATTGGTCCAACATTTGAACAAAACAGATTATAAACTGTAGATGATCCATAGCGCTGACGTCGTTGGCAAAATATCTTTTCCTGGTTTTTATGTTGTGTATATGTGACAGTTAGGGTAACGGGATGTAATGTTAGCTTATCACCTTCATTCGGCCTAAAGCTTGCTTCAGATAGAATTGGAACAAAAACAATTGCCTGTATTTCAGTTATTTATTATTGAATTCAAGATCTTTTTTCATACAAATGTAGCGTTTTCTTCATACTTTTAAGAAAAAATACGGTAAAATTATTCGTCACGGTTTCGAAGGAATTCTCGAGTTTTTCCTGTAACACGGCTCATTAGGCGGCGCACACCTTCTTCGTCCATCGTTTTAGCTATCTTATTCCACCAGGTCTTCATCTGATTGATGTCTTTGACAACCTTTCCCTTTGCCTTGAGTCTCCTCTTCATGATTGCCCAGTATTTCTCAATAGGGCGGAACTGGGGGCAGTTGAGTGGGTTAAGGTTTTTCGGAACAACCTGGACCCCTTTCTCTGCATACCATTCTTGAACGACTTTGCTGTAATGACAGCTTGCCAAATCTGGCCAAAACATTACGGGATGGTCGTGGGATCGAATGAACGGCAAAATTCGTTTTTGGAGACACTCTTTTTGTTATAGTTCCGACGTCATTGTCTTATTTGTAACGAAAACTTTCGTTTTTTTGCCACAGCTGCAAATGCCCTGCCAAATCATGAATTTTCGTGCAAATTTGTCGGCAACAACAAGTTTAAATTTGGCTGGAACATCTCCCCGAGCCGTTGCCAAGTAAAATTTTTGACCTGGGATTTGCCCGAAGTCAGCCTTGACATAGGTTTCATCGTCCATCAGAAGACACCCGTCGAACTTGGTCAGCACCTGGTCGTATAGCTTCCGAGCACGGATTTTGGCCACACTATTCTGTTTTATGGTCCGATTTGGCTGTTTGCTAGCTCGGTACGACTTGATTCCTTCCCGGAGTCGAGTTCTCCTCACGGTACTATGGGCAGCACCGAATTTTCTGGCCAAATCACGGTCCGACAGATTGGGATTCCTCTTAATCGTCTTCAAAATCTTACCACGCAGTTTCCGGTCGACAGTTCCACTCCGACGATTGGCTTGAGGCTTCCGAATCGTCGTCAATGTTTCCTTATACCGTTTGATAACGCGCCATACGGTATTTCTGGGCAATTTCAGCTGTTTAGCTAGCCTAGATGCAGACCACAATGGATTTTCCAAATAACAGTGCACAATTTTTTCCCTTCTTTTGGCTTCCATGTTGATTGTTTACAAAGTACAGTCGATTTGCGGAATGTCAAAAATACATACGTAAAGTTGACAAAATTTCCGACACGTGGGCGCCAAGAACTTCCAAATCCGTCCACCAGGAGCGCTACAATATGAGCAAAAGTTTGTTCCAATTCTAAATGAAGCAAGCCTTATGTGCCAAATATGTCATTAATTTAGCGGAATTCAACAAAATAATGTTTCTATTAGACTGACCGATGTAACCCAAATCAATTGAGACAATATTAATTAACTTATAGTTGTTCATTTTCTGGTAATTTTCGATTTCTTGAACTTTTGGGGCATCATGATTTCACTGGTTAAGCTGAACAGATATCTCCACGATCTTCATTGATCTAAATTTGGCGTAATTGAATCGATAAACCGAGTAATGCAGTCTAGATATACAGAAAATAGTTACACGTTACAAACTTACTGTTCACATAGCTAAAATAACAATGATTTTACATGATAGTCGTAGACCCAATGTTGGGACATATTTTTTTGTATGTTCCCAACTATGGCCTGTTGTATCAATAAAGTACAAAAAATCGTTTTTGAGATATTTATAATTTCATGTTGGTTGTCGATTTTTTTTCCGAAATTCTTTTTTCTCAGTGTATATTTTTTTCACAACCTTCACACATAGGGTCACAACATGTTCTTCGACAGTTTTTTTGTACAACCAAATGTTTTCGAGCTACAAATTATTAATTGAAGTGCTGTTCAAAATGCTTACGCCCTTTTGAAAACTGACTCTTGTGTCACAAAAATCTATGTTAGGGCGGAAAATGCTCAATCTCCTAAGCCAAACGCGTATGCAAAGTTTCATTCAAAGAAAAAAATATCGAAAATAACTTTCCACATTTCCAAGTCATTTCGCCTGGAATCGCTCATGATCAAATTTCATTACGATTATTGTTGCTTAGCATCTATTTAAAACGCATTATAAAATGATCAATGTTAGTGAATCCCACGGCAATTCCAAAAATGACCCCTGAAAATAATTGTTCCCTACATTTGCTGATCTAGCAGATTTGCTGAAGTATCAGACTATTGTTATCGTATAAAATGAGTCGTTCATGTCTCATTTGCCATTTTCTTTTTCTCTCAACGGTATTCTCCAATGAAGATAAAAACTCCTCGTTCCCCCATTTCTCATTCTGATAACATGAAGATATAACCACCAGAACAAGTTACCCTTTCCCTTTGACAACTACAGATCGAAATGAGGCGGCTTCCGGAGGATCATTTGCAATTGGGTGGGCAAAAGTTTTGTAATAAATTAATTTTGATTATGATGATGAGTACAAATTTATTATCCCCATAATTGAGTTTCATTTGTTTATTACATTTTCAGCTCATGAAAGGCAGCTGAAAAGTGTGTCGGTCTGTACATGTGTTTGTGTGCGTTGAAGTTGGGCGCAACGATGATCACGAACGCAGACAGGAAGAAAATGAAAGCAAACCACCGACCGACTGGTGGTGTGCGCTTTTCTTCGGTGGCGGCGCGGCGGTGATGGTTTGGTCGGGGAAAGGTCGTTGGTTTCACGCTGTAAATTTATAGTCAAAGTTAATTTAATGAATTATGAAGCTAGCAATGCAAAGCAGTCGTTGTTGTATGCCCGCTACGGCATGATAAGATACACACTTCCTCTTTACAAATGGGATTTTGTGCGGGAGCATCTCTTGCGTCGTGACGTTGGAAATAACTGCTGTTGCATTGTTAGCGACTAGCTCAGACATTTCTCCTTTCAGATTGATGGAAAAGGATTTCTTGCTCTTTCCGTGAAAGAAGAATAATTATTTACGTGCTCCTGTCACCCAGGACAATCCAGATGTGAATGTGAATGATGTTGGTTTTCTGCACACACAGAATATAATTTGAACTGTAATTTGAATCTTTAATCCACGCAAACGAACAACTTTGAAGAAAACAAGTATATAACAGATGCCCCTTAAAATATTTTCAGCAGCTCATTGAATGCTTCAGATCATAATTCTATGTATAATATAGTACGTATATACGAAACACTCCTTCTACGAGGGGGACTAACCTATTCTCGGCAAACTAAGCATTGTTCACTCTCTTATGAGTATTCTCTCGCGTCGTGCACACATCTGACGTTTTTGTATAAGTACATATATTTACTCCTTGCTCTTATATCAATTATCAATCACAATTGATAAAATTATCCACAATTGCTGGAAAGTGTTTTTATAAAGCGCCAAACTTCTGAAGCCCCTGTTCTATTCGGCTATCGTTCCATGTTCCATGTTTATGTAAAATAGTTATTCTATTGGGGAAGGTCCATTAATTATGTCACGCAGTAAGGGGGGAGGGGGGTTCGGGATAACGTGACAATCCATACAAAAAATTTTGACGGCCCATACAAAAAACGTGACACGTTGGGGGGGGGGGGTTATAAAAAGTCACTTTTTGCGTGACATAATTAATGGACGTTCCCTTGTTGGCAATATAAAATCCGCAGCATGTATAAGTGCTAGTAATTTATTAGAAGAAAAATATGGCATAACGTTATGAATATCCAAGTTATAATATGAATACATTCAGTGAAATGTTTTGACAGAAGAATATACTGAATGAGAGGTTTGAAAATTGGTTGTCAAGAATAGTCAATATTGCCGAAGCTAACATTTTCCCTCAATAGTCTTGAACAGAATATCCCAACAGTTGTTTGTACCGTGTGTTTATTGAATAAATTTTAAATACAATTCTCTGATACCTAGTGAAGCTGGTATAATATCCACTCTCACTATAAACTTTCGACTTAAATTTATTAATTTTAGAACTCGTTCGATTTTGACATCACGATTTTTTTAAATTCTATAACTTACCACAAAACTTAAAATCCAATACTTGATTATCAAAATACGGCAAAGGCTTCTTGATTAAATTGGCAATGCTTTAAAAATATAAAACCAAGTTGAAGATGTTGAGAAGGAATATATGAGCCAATTAACGACAATGAGGTCGTCTACCATATAGAACAGATCCTGTGTAAATTTGATGGAATGTATGACAAATATGTTTATCCTACTCAACAAGAGGACTTCCCAAAGGATACAGAGTTTCAACGATAGAGTTTTCAGTTCCATTAGAGTACTTCAAGATTTATGCGAGTTATGAATATTGTCAGTATGAAAGTTTTCTTGTGGCAATTTTTGGAGTCGGTACAAGCATAAAGGGTGATACGGTCAAAATTTGGTCAAGGGAAAACGCGTGTAAATCGGTGAAATCGTTTATTTAAAAAATCAAATTAAATTTCTTTTTCAAGTTCAATTAGTATAAAATTCAGGAAAAATATTCAGTTAGGCTTCCGCTTTTCCAAATCCGAATTGCCGGGCCTTACGCTTGACCCCTGCCATCAGATTTTGTACAGCCACCTTGTCCACCTTCTTCGCCGCAGAAAGCCAGTTTGCCTTGAACTGCTGCTCGTCCTTAGCAGTTTTTTTGGTCTTCTTTAGGTTCCGCTTGACAATAGCCCAGTATTTCTCAATTGGGCGGAGCTCTGGCGTGTTGGGAGGGTTCTTGTCCTTGGGAACCACCTGCACGTTGTTGGCGGCGTACCACTCCATGGCCTTTTTACCGTAATGGCAAGATGCCAAATCCGGCCAAAACAGTACGGAACAACCGTGTTTCTTCAGGAAAGGCAGCAGACGTTTATTCAAACACTCTTTCATGTAAATTTCTTGGTTGACAGTCCCGGAAGCTATGAAAATGCTGCTTTTCAAGCCACAGGTACAGATGGCTTGCCAAACCAGATATTTCTTTGCGAACTTTGACAGTTTCGTGTGCTTGAAAATATCTGCTACCTTTCCCCTTCCTTTTGCCGTATAAAACTCCTGTCCCGGAAGCTGCTTGTAGTCGGCTTTGACGTAGGTTTCATCGTCCATTACCACGCAGTCAAACTTCGTCAGCATCGTCGTGTACAGCCTACGGGATCGCGCTTTGGCCGTCGTATTTTGTTTATCATCGCGATTTGGAGTCACTACCTTCTTGTAAGTCGATAGTCCGGCTCGTTTTTTGGCTCGATGCACGGTTGTAGACGATACACCCAGCTTATTTGCGGCATCTCGGAGAGATAGGTTAGGGTTTCGCTTGAAACTACCGGCAACTCTCTTTGTCGTCTCAGCGGCTTCCGGTTTTCGATTTCCCCCCGATCCAGACTTTCTGGCTGTCGACAAACGTTCCCCAAACACTTTAATTACATTTGTAACGGTTGATTTGGCAACTTTTAGCGATTTTGCCAACTTTGCGTGCGAGTAGCTCGGATTTTCGCGATGCGCGAGCAAAATTTTGATACGCTGCTCTTCTTGCTTGGACGGCATTTTGACAACTGAAGAGTGAATTCCAAAATCAAAATAGGAGCAACATTCTACACACACACACCTTCAAAATGAGGGGTGTTCAGGTTTTTTAAATGCAAAATTGAAAGAAATACGTCAAGTTGATATTGACCAAATTTTGACCGTATCGCCCTTTAAGTGTTGATTGTAAAAGCAAAGGAAGTCCACATGGTGATGTTTCTACCAATACACATAACAGAAGCGGCTTATCTAAGTGTCCAATAGCCATGAAGACGTTTAGAATTTAGAACACTGCAGTTTGCTCAAAAAACAAAACTACTCACTGCAAACTAGATGTAGAGTTTTGCATTGATGTGGAGCTTACTAAGGCTGATATAAGAAAAAAGTATATCAAACAAACGCCGCCAAAGGGATAGGTTCACTTGCCAAAAGTGTGGTGCTTTACTTTCCCAAACACTCAGCAATTTTATCCAATTGAGACTGGTTGGATTAGGATAAGGATAAGGATCGAATTGAACTTTAGTTGAAAGAATCGTTGAACATCAGTGGTGAATTTGATTATATTGGATTTGTATTGAGCGGAAATAGAAGGTAAACATAATCATTACCTATTCATGCACAAAACTCAAAGAAACATTTACCCTATGCACATAATTACTGTTTATGAGCAAACTGCAGATTGCAGGAATTAGAAAGCTTACCGTAAGTAGCTGTGAGTTTGAAATTGCTGTTAAATTTCAATTAGTACGTTGTTGTAGGATGCTGAATTGTTGTTAGTTGGGAAGGTCTTTTGGACAGAATTTGTAGAATAAAACTAAGTTTGTGAACAATTATAACTAATGCTCAAAGTAAGTGACTAAATTTAATATATTTCTAGTTTTTAGTTTGTTGACAACTTACTACAGGAATCGTTTTCAATGATGTCCCGAACTCCTCCGCCTAACACACTGTTTTCAATCAAAATACGCCTTACAAAAGATCCTATCATGGGTTATTCAGCTGATACTTAGCACAGAAAAGGTTTTTCCGGGGAAATGGATGGTGTACAGAGCTCTGTGAAGATATCCGGTGCGTTATCGGTCTCGTTTGAAAAACGCAAATGATTTCGGCAAGGCGATGGTCTTTCCTGTCTCTTGTTCAGCATTGCTCTAGAAGGTGTTATGAAACGTGCGGATTTCAACATGCGGGGCACGATTTTCAATAAATCCAACATTGTCGGAAGAACGTTCCAGACGGCCACTGAGCGGTACTTCAGACTGAAACGTGAAGCAGAAAAAGTTTGATCAAGGGTGAATAAGTCGAAAATACGCAATAAAGCTCGCACAAGCAGACGTGAGACTATCGACGGAGATGAGTTCGAGGTGGTCGATTAGTGCATTAGGGAAATTCGGAGAAGCTGAAACGGTCAAACGATCGTTTCATAAAGGTAGCAGTAGGAGCGCCTGCTCGATAGGCAACAGTAGATGTAGTGCTCGAATCATTTCAATTTTGTTTTGATAATTATTGATTGATGATTGATGGGGGAAGTGGGTGAAGCACACACTTAGAGGACACGAAAACAGAATTGATGACGGATAATTTAGAAAAATTTATTATGGGAAATTTAGATCAAGGCAGAATCGGAAAGACTTTTTGGAACAAAGAATTAACAGAAATGATGGAATTGGAAATTTCTTGGTCGGTCTGGGTGATCTATTTGAGATTTCCCTTTTGGACCGCTGAGTGAAGAAGCGGTTTGCTTTGGTTTCCGAGTTTCCGGAATTTAGAGGTTGGAATCTCGGAGGAAGTGAATGTTTAGACCGATAGTGAAATCGATTCGGTGGATTGGTGGTTGCCAGGCGAGGTTACCCTGGGTGTCCCTATCGCCTCGAGGTTGCGTACCTCTATAGGGCATTCGGAGAGCGTTGGTCATCGGTAGGAAACTCAGCCCCACGTCCGTCACACTCCCTACGCGACTGCCTGATTCGTGGGAAGGTCCACAGGGGAAAGTATACCAACGCCGGTGTAATCTGCCCGACTCACGTGCTACAAATCGGAGGCCCTCCGTATGGTACCACCCCGTTTACATCACTCCTCGAAGCAGCAAAGCTAATTTCGGATCGGCGGAAGGTCATCTCCGTCATCCCTCATAGCGTCTTCCCGAGCGTAGAACTACACACTTTGAAAATTTTACAGTTTTCGGGAATTTTTTACCGAACTTTCCACAGCTGAATGTTCGGTAATCCGATTTACCGGATTTCGGTGTAATTTTACAGTATTACGGTAAAAAAATTACCGGAACTTGTCAAACTTTACCGAAATCCGCTGTTGAAACTTTACCTTCGCTGTTGAAATTTTACCTAAACCAGCTGTTGAAAGTTCGGTAAAAAATTACCGAATACTGTAACATTTTCTAAGTGTGTAGTCCGAGCGCTGAGATCCATCCGAGCGCTGAAATCCATTCGAGCGCTGAAATCCGTCGGAGCGTCAAAATCCCTTCCAGCTATAACCCCGACCGCCGGAATCATCTCGCCGCAGACCCGGTACACGGTTCGAACACGGTACTATCTACGTGGTATACCCAGTGCCCCAAAAGCTCTAGCAGTGCGCGCCATCGCAATCGCTACGGTTTTCCGATCGGCCAACCTACTGGCGCGATCCCTAGAGCCACGACAGTCGGAGTTATCGTACCCGTGTTCCAAACGCGCGAGATCGTTGGTCATCGACCGTAACCCACCCGACCAGCTACTTACGGAAACGGAGGTTGGCCATGTAGCCAAGCAGCAAAACTGTAACTACGCGAATCACCATCACCATCACCCATCTACACACCACTAACTAGTAGGGAACCAGGATTGTTTTTGTAGGGGAAGAACTCACCATAGAAATCAGGACGACTCACGAAGGACACACACACGTGCACACTAAGGAGATAGATTAGGGGATTGTAAAAGAATTAAAAAAAACAAACAAACATTAAAATGAAACTGGAAAAGTAGTAGCAAAATTTTAGCTGTCGTTTGACTCCTTAAAGAGAGTTTTTAAAACTTATCTTTAATAAATTCATCTAATGCACCGTAATAAAACAACTAATTAAGTAAATTGAAAGACAACTAGGATTATTAATTTGGGGAAAATTCGGACTTGGATCAGTTATTTGAATGCTTGAGAAAACTTTGGAGGTGGATTCTGCTAGGTTGCGAAAACAGCTAGTCGGGCAAATAAATCGGGAATTCTTGGCAGACGACCTTCGTCTGGTGCATAAGCATAATAGCCAAAATTTGTGTTCACTATAGACCCCAAAGGACGCTAAAGTGTGGTAAACTTCTCCCCCGTACTAAATGTACCATGTACAAGACGCTGGTAAGATAGGTAGTCTAAAATGCTGTTTGCCTCGAATCCAACCAGTACATGACGCAGGGGAGCGTAGAGAACTGGGTGTTTAGACCAAGTTCAGCAAGACTTAGGAAGTGTAGGACGCTTGAGAAACTAAAGACAAGGACCCGCAAAAGGGAATTGAAGACTATATATTAAATTGGGAGCAAATATCAGAAAACATTGTTTAAAATATGTGACAGGCTACTAAACATTGCCACAAGAATATTACAAGTGGTTGCTAATAACAAAGGTAAACGTGATACAGAAAAGATTTTATTAATAGTGAATATGGCGAAAACTTAATAGCAAAATAGCGAAAACTGAATAGCAGGAGGAGCCAACCGCGAAAGAAACTGATAGTTCATAACTTTGAATATCGACGGTGATAAGTTCGAGGTGTGAGTACCACAGACCATTGCTGATGCCGAAAAACAAATACAGCAGAAAAAAATTTGAACGCCTTATTGCGTGAATTTTAGAACGCCTTATTGCGCGAAGACCTGAAAGGTGTTGGGGTTTTTGAATCACTTCAGGTAGTTTATGTGAAAACAGCATATGGAGTATAAGAATGAACCAAGAGCTGTTGGAGGGGTATAATATGCGGGTCATATAATAAGAATGCCGCACAACATTTCCACACAAACAAACACCTTACTGTGGGCACGATCTCATTATGTTATCCTTAAGGTGTCGAAGAACCTTGGTTGAAAGGGTTGTATGTGAGTGGTTTTATTTATTGATTTCTGTTAAAGAGCTATAAAAAAGATGCCTTTAACAAAATTGTTTCAAATTACTTTCTCTACAAGCAAGCGTTTGACAGCATCCTTCTAACTTACTTTGAGTAAAAGTTAAGAAAAGCGCCGCCCAAGCGACGATGTTATAAACTACGAAACTGTCACTATAAGATGGACAACTTTCATAAAAGGAACTTTGTACAAGACACAATGTTACTAAAACGCAAGATCCAGGGGGAGACCTTCCGTGATAAACGGCCTTCAGAATACTGTGCAATGCAGTTCGCTCTTTAATAAACAACGATCAACATGTTTTTGTGATAAGTGTTAGTGATTAGTATCAACAAGTTTAATACGGTTGTTGAAGTTGATAAAAACGCATATTGTTTATTGACCGCGAAACACGTTAATATTAATTTTAATTGGTGTCGTGTTGTTCCTGAAATCCAAGTTTTGAGATGATTCATATTTGGAGAATTCGGACACATGAGCATGAGAACTTCCCTAAAGTTCTTAGAAGAACTTCCCTAAAGTTCTTAGAAGAACTTCCCTGAAGTTCTTAGAATAACTTCCCTGAAGTTCTCGGAATAATTTCATTGAAGTTCTCGGAATAATTTCATTGAAGTTCTCGGAAGAACTTCGATGAAGTTCTTGGATGAGCTTCCCTGAAGTTCTGTAAAGACCTTCTCTTGAATTCTCTGCAGAACTTTCTTTAAACTCTCGGAAGAGCTTCTCAGAAGTTTTCGGAACTTCCCTGAAGTTCACGGAAGAACTTTTCTCAAGTTCTTGGAAGAACTTTCCTCAAGTTCTTGGAAGAACTACCCTTACGTGCTTAAAAACTCTGACTTGAAAGTAACCGATCATGAAACCATTATTATTAACATTGAAGATATTAGTAGTGTTGACAGCGATTATTTGAAATTGAAGTGTTGGAACATGTATTCGAAACAAGCTATTTCAAAACTTGTCGAGAGAAGTGTAGATTTTCAAACAAATACCGGTTCTCGAGATCCGAAATCAGCTGTTTTGACAGACGTCTTAAAAATATGTACCAATAAACTAGTCGAACAAAAATTTGTTTTAGTAAAGAACTCGAACAGCTGGTACAATTTGGATCTTTTGCGTCTTAAACGTAAAAGAGACAAGCTGTATAAGAAATGTCGTAGAACCAAAAGGCATATCTTTTTGAATAGGTACAAAGAAGCGCGTAACAAATATTTACAATCCGTTAAACAAACTCGCTGTGAATATATTCAGAGGAAAATTGATTTGCATCAAAACAAAAGCAAAGAGTTATGGAAAATTTTGAAATCCTTGTTAAAACCTAGTAATTGCAAACCACGATCCATAACCTTCAATGGCACATTAGAACAGTCAGAGGATATCATAGAATGTAGATTTAATGAATATTTCGTCGATAGTATTTTGTCAATCAATCAATCCATTGAACTATTAGATGAGCCAGACGAAATTAAACAGCCGATTAATGTTAGCTGTAGTTTTGAAGTTTTCACCCAATAACGTCAGAGGATCTAAAATCTATTTGCGTTTCTTTGAACAAAACGACTGAAGTAGATAACGTAAATGCAAGAGTAGTACAAGATTGCTTTAATGCCATCAGAAACAACCTGCTAATGAGCCGCGGCAAACTGGGCACGTGCCACAAGTTTGGAAAGAGTTTTTAGTAATTCCCATTCAAAAAGGCGCTGGAGCGATTAAAGCCGAAGAGTTTCGTCCTATTAACATGTTGCACACATAAGAAAAAAAAATTGGAACTTGTTGTAAAAGGCCAGCTGTTAACGTATTTAAATAGTAATAATTTGATTGCGCCGGAGCAATCGGGATATCACGAAGGTCGTTCTTGTGAAATAGCGTTGAATTTAGTGTTAGCTTAATAGAAAGAAAATGTAGAGCGTAAAGATACGATTGTTGCTGTTTTTTTTTTGGATCTGAAACGCGCTTTTGAAACGATTTCTCGGCCCTTGTTGTTAGAAACAATCAATCGCTTTGGATTTTCGGGTTCTGCATATAGATGTTTCGAAAGCTATTTGTCTGACAGAACTCAACGGACTGCTTTTTAATGAATATGTTTCGAGCCCTGTCGAGAACAGCCTTGGCGTACCACAAGGGAGTTTATTAGGGCCCATTTTATGCATTCTATATATTAATGACATGCGACGAGTCTTACGATTAGGTGATATTAATCTTTTTGCTAATGATACCGTGTTGTTCATTGCAGCTAAAAGCCTTGATGAGGCCGTTTCTCATTTGAATGCAGATTTACGTTCTCTAAGTAGATGGTTAGAGAACAAACAGTTGAAATTGAACATAAGTAAAACTAAATTTCGCGGAATCGAGTTATTGAAGACGTCTCTGTTGAAATTTATGATGGGACAATTAATCGCGTTCGTGAGACTAAATATCTTGGTGTGATTATTGATGATAGATTAACTCTCACATTGACGATGTCATCAAGAAAATAGCCAAGAAGTACGGTATTCTCTGCCAATTGAAAAACGATTTACCTATTGCTAGTCAAACACAATTGTACAAATCAATCATCTCTCCTCACATTGAATGTTGGCCTTCCATTTTGTTTTTAGCTAATCAAACACAAATATCGAGATTACAGCGTTTGCAAATGCGTATAGATAATGCGATTGATCTTGAGATGAAATAGGTTCACTTCCTCCTCTTTTTTGTTAGATGCCCTGCAGTGGCTATCTTTGAAGCAGAAAGTTGTGTATTTGACAATGGTGTTCATTTTTAAAGTAATGAACGGTTTGCTACCTCGATATTTGTGCAATCGAATTGAAAGAGGAAGTAATATTCATAGATATAACACTAGAAACGAGGATGATGTTAGAACACCATACTTTTTGTACGGAGCTTCACAAAATTCTTTATTTTTTAAAGGTATAAATGTTTTTAATTCGATGCCTATACACATCAAACGTGCATCAACACTAACAGATTTTAAGAGACATTGTATTTCACACATCAAAGCTGCCTTTTGAACAGCTACTCTGTTAACTTTTTACTCTTGATTAATTCTGTATCTTGACGATGTTAATACAACTGATATTTTGTATGGTTTGTTGTTAAATGTTTAATATTTGTCATGGGGCACAAACAAACTATACTTTTCGCCTCGACGATGATGATGGATTTATAGTTTTTATTTTGTTATTGTGATTAAATTAGTATCTTTTTTGTGTAGTCTTCAAAAATTTGAGCCTCGCGCATAAACAGGTATAGATGACTGTTTTGTTTTTTTTTACCAAATTGAATGCTTTTGCTGTTTGAGGGATTCTTTGGACCAGTAGTGAGCTGTCTGGTTGAATGTCAGAAATGTCTTGAAAATGCGGTTGTTGTCCATAGTTTTTGAACTAACGTTTGAATTTAAAAAATGACTTTTTTCGGATGGTGATTAAAAAAAGCTAAGACAGATAATTGCTTTTGATAAATTTCCCATGGAAGGTAATTATTTAAGCTTACTTGCAAAAAAATTCTACGCCCTTACGAGCGGCCTTCCGGCAAATAACCGGAACATTCGCCATAGCGGACGAAAACATGCGTGTAAGCATGTTTTTGAGTTCTTTCTTCATTTTATTTATCAATTCCTCTTCAGTTTTCGCAACAAAATTGTTGGAGTAGATCTTAAACTTCCGGTTGGCCCAGAAATTCTCTATTGGACGCAGCTGGGGGACGTTGGGTGGGTTCGCCGACTTGGATATCACATTGATACTCAGCCGCTTCATCTCCTCCAACGATCGCTTCGAGTAGTCGGCCGACGCCAGATCCGGCCAGAACACCACGTCTTCGCCCTTATGGTATTTCTTGATGAACGACGCAACTTCCGGCAGGCATTTTGTACTACAAATTTCCCCGTTCACGGCCAGTCCGGAGCGAAAGAAGAGCGGCTTTGCAACCCCTTGTCGCTGATTGTCAGCCACAGCAGCACTTTCTTGAGGAACTTGGTGTATGAATTGAACTTCACCTCAAAGCTCACTTCCTTCGTGGGGGAAGTAAAATACGAAGTGCCCTGTCAGTCGTTGCTATCCAGAGTGAGATAGGTCTCGTCGTCCATCACCACCGCCACGTCGCGATTCGCCGGGAAAATCAAGTTGACCAACTTATTCAGCCGCTGCCGCTGCGTCATTGCCTGCAGCTCCGAAACCAGTGGACGCGACTTCCGCTTCCTGACATGTATGTTCATGTTCGCCAGGTACTTTTTCACTGTTTGGCCGGTTGAACCGACCTCCCGGCCAAGCGCACGCAGCTATGTAGCCACTTTTCCCTCGGTCTTCCTCTTCAGCATCCTTTGGAGCTTCTTGTCGCTCAGGGTCGTCGGCCGTCCGAAACCGGGCTTTCTTTCGATGCCTTGATTGTTGTCTAAGAGTGCCAAGATGTTGTAGATGGCGGAACGTGCGTATCCGGCGTCCACAATGTGCCACACGATGTCCGTTTTCGACGCGGCGGGGTGCCGTTCTTTGAACGCACACACTTCTGAACGGAGTTGCTTCACTGTTTTTGCCATCACGGTTAGAGTTCAACTGATATAGCTGTCAAATTTTGTCTGCTGACTCATGGGTTACTATGATTGATGATGCATGGGTAGTTTTGTCAGTGCGGTTGAAGGTAAACCCAGGAAAAATCGGCAATTTTTGTCCATTTTTTTAATGCAAACGTTAAGCGGGATTTTTAATTCCTGGCAATATCCTGGATTTTGTCGGCCTTTTTGATCACTGGGCTATGCTCACAAAAATTAGAAGTTGAAATCAACGGTATTAATAACATGGCTGTATAGTGATGGAAAGTGACCCGGGAGTTTATATCTGTAAATGGAATCGGCTCGGTTTTGTTTTTGTTTGTAAATCTGGTTAATTTGTTGTTCAATATTAGATTATCTTAAAGATAAATCGTCCAGCTCAAACCTTTGTGGGGGTATGTGGCGGTACCATCATCATCATCATCTTGAATCATTTGTGATTTATAAACATGCAATGCCTTTATCATTTGCTGGACAAAACTAACTGACGTCTTGAATTTTTCTAGCGACTTCATGGCTTGACGTGTTCAAGAGGTGCTTAAATTCTACAAATTTCCATTGATTATCTTCTCTTCTTTCCACCATTCACAATTCTTGAATATTTCTGGTGATTCTAAGCTTCTTAACTTCTCCATCGATGAAATGTTTTTTTTTTTTGTTTTCCATTGTAGGTGTACAAAAATAGGTCACGATTCATTTTCTTTCCGACGTATGAACTGCTATGAAACGAGACAGATGTAAGTGACGCTAAATGTTCCAGATTTTCACTCACACGGTAAAAAAAAAGTTCGAGTACGCCATTTTTATGCATACATTTTGTATCCTGATAAATTTCAAATTTTTAGAACCACCATGGCACCAGATTTCTTCCTTGATGTTTTTCATCTCGCGTTGTTGAACCAAAAACTTCAGAAAACATATTTCCAATTTTATAAACAGCCTCAACCGGTTTCTTCGCAGGCAGTGTGAGACTACAAACACAATAGTTTTTGCTTTTGAGATCTGTAGAAAGTTTGTCGCTCGCTCCAGTGCCAGCCGGGACACGCATTCCCAGTTAGTCGGGAGCAGCAAACGAGAAAAGCACAACTTTCAATTAGCGCTAAATCCTTTGAAATGTTCTCCCCCGAATGCCACCGCATATCTGGTAGGTACTGTAGACGTCGTTCTTTGCCCGAGGATTATGCTTCTGTATGCAACGAGAACAGAAAAAAAATGCAGCACGCGAAGTGGGAAAATAGAAGGAAAAAATCGTAATCCAAGCGATAATAATCTTTAATTATTTCATTTTAAGCATTTCGACCATCTTTTTTCTCGGATCTGTTCTGCTTTATTTTTCTCATTTTTTGGTGGAACGACAATGATGGCTGTCAAGATGATGCCACACACTGACAGCAACAACGATGGAGACAAGGAACGAATGGCAGAGAAAAGGGACTGCTGCGATGGAATGCGATATCTTTCCACTCCAATTACCACCTCGTGAATGCCTTTTTCGATGCTGAGTGAGGGAGAACATTGAGCAGTCTCGATTGTTTGGGTCAGAAGAGATGACAACTGATTGATTCCCAGGATGGACTAAGTCTTTAAAGAAAATTTGAAATCATCTCTATTATCTATGCGCAGGAGTCAGATTTCCAAAATGCTTTATTGAAACCAAGAAACTTTTCGAACAACAAATAAAAAGTGAAATCAGCTTGAAGTATGTGTTCCCAACGATATAAAATGTTGAAACAAACTTGGTTGCACTCCAGGCCATTTTCCCCGAACATGGCTTTTTATACCCACCATTGCTTACCATAGTGTACTTCCCAAAGGATCAGTTCAAAGTTTTCCCACTTTTCCCAGTGTTAGGCACGGCCGTGGTTTCCTCGTTAGATACTTTCTATTGCCAGGGTCTCTGGGTTTGCATAGTTTAGTCTGTCGCTCCGGTGGTGGTGGAAAAATTCTTCGTCATGAGTTATTGTTTCCGCTTAGAGCAAGTTTGTACAATTTATTTACCGGTGGGAAACCATCTCGGCACGCTTTCGGCCTTTATTTATAATAGATGAGCGATTTGAAAGGGGTGGAAAAGGGAAAGTTTTTCATACGCAAAGCGTGTCGCTGTACAAAAATGAGATCCGGAAGCATGATATTGGGTTGTTGGCACGATATCTCGGTAGATTTTCACTGGGCGGAAATGAATATTTGCTAATGAAAAGAGAATTGCTCCGTATGGACGGAGTCAATATATGTCCCTCAACTTTTCAAAACAATTCTCATTGATTGATAACATTAGTTAATGATTTATAGAACATTTAAAAATTGTCATCAGATCCAACAGATGACGTGGCACTAACTCCTGGACATTAGCTCGTGGGAGAACTTCTTTGCTCTCTCATCGAACCCAACTTATCAGACATTTCTATGAACCGTCTTCATTCGTTCCAGAAAATGCAACAAGGCGCTCAAGTTTTTCAAAAGTGTGGGCAAAATATTTTGGCCCCCCTCTACAGAACGGAAAGGGAGGGGGGAAATTTTTTTTTTGTTGCAGGGGGAAGGGGCGGCCCCTCCGTGGGGTTGTTGGTGGGGGGATATTTTTTTCTTTAAATTATTATTTTTATTATTCTTCTTCCCGGTGGGGGTAATAAAATTTTTTTTTTTAATTATTTTTTTTTTTCTTTTTCATTGCGGGGTGGGGGGGGGGGGGCGGCATCTTTCGGTGGGGGGTGGAGAAGAAAAAACGTTTCTTTCCTATTTTTTTTTTGGTTTGGTTTTTTTCTTTTGTTTTTCTCTTGTTTCTCTGTTGTCCTTTCTAAAGTTCTGTCCATTCAGAATCTGGAATCACTTAATGCGTTGCAGCGGCACGGAAAGTGACCGCTGCAAGAATTCTTTTACAGCGGTTTGTTAACCTAGGCGCCCACTTTCTGTGGTATAAATTTCACGGTGTTTCGTGTAGTGATTCAAAAGTTATTCCAGATGGAAGCCGAGAGGAGAGAAAAAATTCTGCACACCCACGTTGATGATCCAACGTGGTCCGCAATAAAAATCGTAAAAACGTTGAAAATCGCCAAATCAACCGTGTATGATGTGCTCAAGCGTTTAATGGAGCGAAATAGCGTGGATCGATGGCCTCAAAGTAAGCGTCGTAGTGGAACATATGACCGCAAGTTGAACCAGAAGGTGTTGAGAACTATCAAAGCAAACCCTGGACTATCAGATAAGGAAATCGCACAAAAATACACTGCTGCTCGCAGTACCGTTCGAAGAATTCGTTTGCGAGCAGGATATCGTTCTTATCGAGCCAGCCAGCAACCAAACAGAACGTTGAAGCAAAGTTTCGTCACCAAAACTCGAGCTCGGAAATTGTACCAGCAGGTTTTGACGAAGTACCAAGGATGCCTGCTCATCGACGATGAAACCTACGTCAAAATGGATTTCGGACAGCTTCCTGGCCAGAAATTCTACATGACGACGGCACGAGGAGATGTTCCTGCAAAGTTTAAGTTTGCTTTTATGGACAAATTTTCCAAAAAAAACTGATGAAGGGATATGCAGCGGCGGAGCAAAGACCAAAGTGTTTGTGACTATTAAGACGATGGACTCGAAGCTGTACTAGAAAGAATGCCACAAAAACCGCGCACTACCTTTCTTTAAAGCCCATAAAGGTCCTGTGAAGTTTTGGCCAGATTTGGCGAGTTGCCACTACAACCGGGAATCCATCCAGTGGTACCGCGATAATAACGTAGATATCATCGATAAAAACATAAATCCACCCAACTGCCCGTAGTTCCGGCCCATCGAGAGATTTTGGGCAATAATGAAGCGGAAGCTTAAGAAAAGTGGAATAGCGGCTCAGGACGCGACTCATATGACCAAAATGTGGAACAAATGTTCCAAAGAAGTTGATTCCGGAGTTGTGCAGCGTTTGATGGGAGGAATAAAGAAGAAAGGGAGAATTTTCATTAGAAACGAAGAGAAATGATTTGTATTGATATTTTTTCCATAAAGGACAGTAAACTACCTTTTTATGTATTAAACTTATTTGTACGTCAATCCGTTACCGAGATACAGATGATTTTATTATTCCGAATTCTAAATCGACATAGCTTTACCATCTGGAACCAGCCACGAATATCTTTTTCACTCACCACTAGCTGCTGGTACTGCTTCAGGATAACGAATCGAAAATCCTGAAATTTCATTGCATAAAACCAGCCATCCATTGGCGTCCTGAAATTGAAAAACATGTTCGTCATGTTTGATCCCGGGGCTTATTACAAGTTTGGATGCGTCGTGACGCCGCTTCTTCGGGATAATGTTTTAGCAAAATTTGCTGTTCATAAATGCTGTAAAAAGTAAAATATTCATATTAAGCAGGCAAGGCGGATACTATTTATTCAAAAAATTTATCACTGCCGACAGATGTTAACAATTCACTATGATGAAAAGTGACATCGATGTGGAGCAGTGGAGCTTTCCTGAGCTGCAATAATGAGTTTCTCGATGTGAAGTCGTACCAGTTATGGCAATATAGAATAGTAAACATGCTTCGTAGATTTCTTGTTTGCTAGAAAGCAATATCAAGAAGAAGGTTCAAAATCATGCGATCAGAAAGTTTTCTCTGTGAAATAATCATTTTTATTTTGAAAATCCTTCTATCATCCATTCTTTAGCGAGTTGCTACGGAACAAGCATCGGCGTAGCACTATGATTTCAAACTACATTTTTCACGGATTAATAAGATATTTAGCTTTAAAGCACTTCAAAGAACCCTCAAAGAACTGTTAAGGCATGTTCCCAAAAATATTTGAGGATGAAAGAAACATAAAATGTTTGATGAAATTCAAAAATACTAATTTCTGGTAATGCTTGTTTGCGATATCTCTGGAAATACATCATCAACGCGTGAAATATTTCGATACACGTTTGAAAACAGCCAGGAAGGCTGAGAGCAGAACAAAAATGGATCTCAGGAACCACCAGAATGACGCGAAGGTGAAGCAAATATTGCAGAAGAGACCAGATCTTTTGGTACGTACTGTGGCTAGAAAAATAAAAATGTCCCCAACTTTCGTGCATACTTCCAAGCACCGGCAAAGTATGAAGTCGTTCAAGGTGAAAACTGTTCCGAACCGTAATGATAAACAGAATGTGACTGCTAAAACCCGGGCTCGCAATATGTATCACGGATATTTGACGAAGTTTTCTTTTGTGATAATGCACGATGAAACTTATGTGCTGGAAGACTTTAAGCAGCTTCCCGGAATGTCTTATTATACTGTCATGCAACGAAACGACTTTGAGGAGCATTTCAGGACGAAGAAAAAGGCCAAGTTTTCCAAAAAAAAACTACAAGGTACAGCCCATAGAGGTTGTGCGCAAAGGTGACGTATGACTACGCAGCAATCTAATTCCCAATTGATTTTAGTCAGTCGGGAAGCTACGCTTTCAATCCGCTCGGAAATATCATTGACGAAGCTGTTCATAATGCTTATCGGTTTGGAGGAAACGACATCATCGGGTTAAAATGCTTCAGCACCCGGTAGATGTGCCGACGTTTTCTTTTTCCGAACTTTGCTACTGGAACTGATTGCTTTCCGAGATGGTGGAGCGAGAATGCACCATAAGAGCATACCCTGTTGATATGATCGACCACCTGGAGATCATTATCCTTATTGCGCTGTAGATGGTTGTGATCTGTTTGGGAATTCAAAGTCTATTATTGCCGATAGACGTCTAGGTCGAAAAAGTGCTAATGGAACGTTCGACCAGCTTTAGGAAGTAAATATGTAAGAAAATTCTATTGTAAACTCTTTAGAAACATTTGGTGGTTCTTTATGATGATACGGCCCGGTTGTATTTTCTACGATGGTTGAGAGGGCCACTATCTTTAATGCGTAGAAGATACTTATAGATCTGTTGGTTCGTTGGTTGTTCAACGCGCTTTGCCATTTACTCCGAGACGCGGCGTTTAAAGCAATGCCATGTTCAGTCGGGTAATGGGAATTTCAAACAGCACAAGAGAAAAATTCAAACAAACTCTTTAATTGACAAATTTTTTTGGTCGACCTGAAAAGGACGGCTTTAGTTGACGGGGGAGAAACATAGTTCGCGATTGAACTTGGGCTTCCTTCTTGGTATTCTTGGTTGGGTTCCTCGTAGTTGCGGGAGGCCATCTCCAGGTGACGTGGGATAATTCTTGTCTCGTTGATGTCACGGGCGGCATTTCCCGCCAACTCGTAGGCTTCAGCAGCCATGTTTCTCGCAACGAGGTTGACGGGAGCATCGGCACCAACAGCCAACTTCACCAACGCCTCTCTGGGCAACGACTGCTCGCCAGTGCACCCTCCAGAGTGCTTACTACCGCCAACTGCGATCGTACAGCCACTGCACAGCTCCACGACTGTCGTAAGACTGAATCAAAATGTTCTGTTAAGAGCTATTAGGTAATGGCGTCGGATGCTAGTGCACGAAAGAAGGTGGTACCAACGAAGGCAATGTGATACATATTGCATCAAAGGGGGCGAACTTTAGTTATTGTGCCACAATAATTAGTTTTAATTGTTACACGCTAGACGGATGATTTTCTTTACCGAAACATTTCTTATTTGATTGCCACCGCCAGCAACTAATCCGCTATGCACAACTAGGAACTACAACGAACCCAACCACCAACTGCAGATCCTACTCTGCACAGCTCCACGACCGCCGAAAAACTAATTCAAAATGCGAAGGTGTACCCCTTATATAACATTCATGGCTGCCTAGGAGACGTTCGTTACTTAAATATGAAGTCTGTGCTAGGAAAGTACTGTGTATTTGGTAAATTTATTCTGAAAAATCGACATTATAAGACATCACCTTATATTTGCGTTGATTTCAATAGTTGAATGTAAAAAATCAATAGTTTTAAATATTCAAATCGAAGCGTAGAAAATGTTCCAATCGATTGGTGCAAACATTTTGAAAATCAATCGTGGAATGACTTAGTTATTAACGTTCAAAACCTATATATTTTTCGTGACGCTCCAAATTTTCGAAATTCGAACGTGTACCCCAGTTTTGAAAACACAGACGTAGTCCTACGTCAAAATTTGGTTTGGCAGGCAATATGCAGCTGTGGTCGAGCAAACCAAAGCTTCATCACTACCGGAACGGTAAACAAGGAAATATATCGTGAAGAATGCCTAAAGAAGCTATTGTTACCATTTCTACGCAGCCATGACGCTCTCTCGCTATTCTGGCCTGATTTGGCATCTTGTCACTACTCCAAAGATGTTTTGGAATGGTATAAAGCGAATGGAGTCCATGTTGTACCGAAAGAAGCGAATCCACCTAACTGCTCGGAGTTGCGACCTATCGACCTATCGGTATTGGGCTCTCGTGAAGAGAGAACTCTCTCAATATAAACAACAAGCTACAACTATAGAAAAATTTCGAAAATCTTGGACAAAAGCAAGTAAAACGGATGCAGAGAAATCTGCACAGACCCTAATGGCCTGAATTAACTCAAAAGTTCGTAGTTTCTTCATGCAGCCTAATTAAGTAACGATAATTAGTTTTAATATTGAATGATGCACAATTAAATGAAAAAAAATGCATCTTGGATTGAACTAGCAGCAAATTTGTTTTATTCCAAATTTAATCTGTACAGATTTTGTCGCGAACAAGCCTTACTGATACTTCTACCCTACATAACAATGAAAATTCAGATTTTAATCTGTGCGAAAATGCCTTACTGATTTCGTTCGGCCTATGTTTATAAAACACATTGAAATGCTTAGCGAACCCACATTTACCTACACATAAAAGTAGTGAACAAATTATATTCGGCGGGAGCGCATCTTTTGTTTTTCAAAAAACTGTAAACATTCATGGAGCGATGGGTGGTGAACATTCTGAACGATGGGTGGTGCTGCTAACCACATGACCTCAAAGCCCACATTTCTCATCGTTTATCAGTTTATAATGACTGTAGTTGTTTGAATTAAAATTTGGAATAATCGGTGTGAAATTTATCTACAACGTTATTCCAGAAAGAAGCATAAGTAATAAGTACTTACGATAAGAGTTCTTCACTTTCATTACAATGAAACGCATTCGTTTGCCCTGTTGCTTCAACAATTAGGTTGCGTCGTTTCACTGTAGTATACAGCAGCAACGGAAAATTTTCCTCCAACTTGTGAGACCGTCTAGTCTCCGTGCGCAGCCTATGTATTATGACCCACTTGCTATAGCTCGATCCCAATGGTTGCTATATGTATAAAGTTGTACATTTTACGAGCTTCGCTGATTCTTAGTCTGATTTTCCGCTTTTTTCCCTGCATTCTTTTGTGCCAGCTTTTCCTATAACAGCCAGTCGACTTCCGATCGAATAAGAAAGGAATATAAAGAAGATGGCCTTGTGCGACGGCAGCGGTACCGTTGTTATAATTTGGAGTAATGTATTTTAAATTAACTTATTCTGACTGTTGACTGTATAACTTTTGTTTGAGAAAGTTCTGTAAGCTCATAATTATCGAACAAAGGCAAAATTGAACTTTTCAACTTTTTATTACATATTCGAAAACTACTTTAAAAGTTTAAACACTTAATTGGTTAGGCACGTGTGTTGTTTGTGAGGCACAAGCAGGTTGTCGGAAATATCGTTCTATTCTTAAAAGGTGATGAATCAGCTCAGGTGGATAAAATTTAGGAAAACAAATAAAGTCTAAAAAACTTAAATTCGTGTGGAATTTAATTGACAGTTAAGAAACCGCTAAAAGTTATTTTTCGGCTATACTTTGTTTTTGCTATCTGCATGCAGATAAAAACAACACTACTTATAAGCAATTTCTACTCTGACTAGCAATGTATGTCTAAATTAAATTGCTTTTGTTCATTATTGATGGTATAGAACTAACCTTAAGAGTACTGAGACCTTCACGAATGTCTACAATTACTCATGTAAATTTTCCCTATGATTGTGGAAGCATTTCACACTCTTTACAAAACGTATCTTCCATTAATAACAATTAACGGGACATCTCATAAACGAACAACTTTTGGAACACCATCTCTCAAGCCATTTTATTAGATCACTTGAACCTCCCCCTTATTTCAGGCAGCAATCTAGCCATCCAAGGCAACTAAAGAAATTTATTCGCTCCTCGGCGGGGGCAACAACTTAAAATGCAATATTTCACTGACGCGTAAAAACTATCATAAAGTAAGAGTTTTATCTTCGCCCTGGCTGCTCTACAACGTGGCCATTCATCTATGCTTTAATGCGTCTTCCGTGAATGCATCGAAAGCAGCGCAATTTTACTGTTCCTCGTCGTTGTCATCGTTGGCCGTTCAAATCAAATTGCTCCGGGGGCGAAAGTTCCATCCGTACTAAATGGCTTAATATTTTGCTCTTCCTCGCATTGCATACCTTCCTCACAAAGCAAGGAACATCTTATGACTCTTGGTGAACAGTTTTCAGAAGATTTTATTTCGCTTCATTGAGGAGTTGGTGGAAAGTTTAACGTCCTTTCAGATTAAAAGTTCAGCCTACTTCACTGTCGTAGCGGAAGACTCAAGAAGTCAAATGTGATGGTATAGGATGGCCCAGAATGTATAAGCACGATGTCTCAAGAAACTGCACGAAACCGGATGACGTAAGACAGCTATTTTCACTGTGTGTCTTTATTTACATTCAGAAAAACAAGTTTATAGATTTATAGTGTGTCGGAATTGGATTTTTGCAACGAAGTCATCAAAAGGCGAAGGATTTCTCCCGAAAAGCTTTAACAGATTGTGCACAAATGGTGCTCTATTCCCAATATTTCACTAACTGGTGTTCAATAAAAAATGAGAATGGAATCAATACCTTTCTGTAATTAAAGTAAAGAGCCTACATTTTTTTTTCTCCAAGAGAATTGCTTTCTGGACTTCCTAGAAATGGGTGGCATGTTTCTTGTTGTCAGTTCAATCGAAAATATCGTCGTAACAGCAAGCACCCCACGGGCGTGTTGTACGGTTTTACGAAACGCATGGGCATCGTGGAAAAAAAGTTTACGGTAGACCACTTTCGGGACGAAAACGTGCCCGTGAGTACAATTTACCGGATCCCGACATCCATGAGCGTGGAGCGGAAGGCCAGGGGCGGCCGTCCGGCGAAAATAATGACGAAGAAGAAGAAGGAAGCGTTGAAAAAGCTGTTCGAAAACAAGGACGGAACGAGTTTGCGTGATGCTGGCCGAAAATATCACTGCTCCCATACCTTGATTAACCGAACCCTCAAGATGGAGGACATCATCTGTCAGAAGAAGACTCGGTCCCCCGAGTACACGGACGAGCAGATAGCGACCGTGAAATCGCAGCGACAACTCGTACACATCCCCCGAAGTAAAATATTAAAAAGTTATGCTGTACATCGCCATATCGAACAGAGGGACTTCAAAGCCGTGGTTCAAGACGAGCGGTCTGACCATCAATCAACAAGTGTACTAGGAGGAGTGTCTTGAGAAAATTCTTCTACCGTTCTTAAAGGAGCATCATGCGGATGGGAAGTACGTCTTCTGTCCAGGCAAGCCGTCTTCCCATTACGCCAAGAAGACGCTGGAGTATCTTGAGCAGAAAAAGAACCATACGTGCCGAAAGAAAGGAACCCGACCAGCTTGCCCCAGTGCAGTCCCATTGAGGATTTTTTCGGCTCCCCCAGTGCCCTAGTGTACAAAAATAACTGGCGGGCCAAGGATACGAAGCAGGTGACCACGAGGATCCGGAATTGTATCCGGAAGATGGACGTTAGTGCCGTCCAGTGCTCTTGTCAGAGCATCACGACAAAGTTGCGTCGTAGGCTGATTAGGGCCCCTTCTACAATATTCATTGACGTTTTTTTGAAGAAAAAACATTATGTTTTTAATAAAATATAGTGAATTTGTTGAAAAAAAAATTTTTTTTTACTATATGTCTGAAAAAAAAATCACATTTTTTATTGAACACCCGTTAAGTTAACTGGCGAAACTGGAAAGTGTCAGAATTGGAGCGGTTCGAAATGCCATCCGGAAGTTTGGAGATTGTAGCTTTGCGGACACACCGAAATGTGATCGCAAACCAGGACCAGTGGATCGAAAGATGTAGCGGAAGATCATGATGGCTTTTTCGATTTAAAAATACAGCTCTGTTCGAGATGTTGCCAAAAAGCTGAGTACTTCTAAGAGTAACGTCCAACGTGCCAAGGCAAAAATTCATTTTACAATCTTCAAGAAGCAGAAGATGCCAAAACAGAGTGAAAAGTAGACTGCAAACGTTAAACCGCGGTTTCGGAAGCTGTGTGACGGTCTATTGAGTGGAAAATCGGCGTGTATTGCCATGGATGAGCTGGCAGGGTACAATGGGCGGGACATGTTGTAAGATGCCAATATTTCCCTTTATACCGAGAAATTCGGTAAAATGCCAATGGCTTGGCAAACTATTTGCTAATAAGGAATGTGGTCAGAGCCTTTTTGTTACATTAGAGACTATGAAGACTGATATGTACATTCGGGAATGCGGCGTTTGCTACCAATGATCAGAAAGCATGATGGTCCAGTATTTTTTTGGCCGGATTTGGCGTCTGTGCATTATGCGAAAGACACATGGTACGCTGCCAATAATGAACAATACGTGCTGACACTTATGAATCCACCGAACTGTTCTCAAGCCCGACCAATCGAGACACTGTGGTCTGAACTAGGCTAATCTAAGGAAACATGTTTAAACAGCAGATATCATCGAAAAATGTGTGAAGGACTGGAAAAAAGTGTCTAAATCAATTGCGAAGGAGTTTGTGCAGAGACTAATGAGCAAAGTCAGGACAAAAGTGCGTTCCTTGACTTATGATTAACGATAATGAGATTTTTTTTAATATGCTTCTGCAAGAGAACATCACCGAAAAATGATTCATGAAACCAAAATAAAATTTCCTCCAAAAAAATTGTTTGTTGTCTTGATTTTTAATTGTTTTTGAACTTTCTCGGACACCTCATAATTCACTGTGATCTAAAAAGACAATTGCCGTAAATATTCTGAACAATCATTGGTAGAGAAATATTGCCCGATATGGTCTAGGATTTTTAAGGAGAAAAGAATTTCGTGACTCTCTTGGTATTTACTCCCTTAGAATGGAACTGTGCTTGTCACAAAATCATACTAACTCAGAAGGGGTACTGGCATTGAAAGCTCTCTATTGATGACTGTGATGAAGCTAATTATGAAACCAACAAACTTCACATTTCAAGAAAACCGAAGAAGAAGCCGAAGCTATGTGTCCACTTTAACAAACTTATACTGTAATAAAAATCATTTTTAATGACTGAATAAGTTCATCACCATGCAACCAATGGAATTTGTCGGAGTACGAGTGAAAGTCACATCTGCCCACATTGACATCTTTCAATGATTTATAAATATTCGTGACGCTTCTACGTAATCCAACACGATTTTCAAGTAGAGACTAACTTTCCATACCCGATAATGAAATTGATTAAGTCAACTGGCGAAACTGGAAAGTGTCAGTATTGGAGCGGTTCGAAATGCCAGCTGGAAGTTTGGAGATTATAGCTTTGCGTACACACCGAAATGTGGTCGCAAACCTGGACCGGTGGACGTAATAAAACAAAAATGTTTCAAAATTTGTAGCTTTATAATTTTTATCTTAGTGAATTTTTCACATTCATATGATTCAGTTTTTTCAATGCTAACTCACTTCTCTTACAATCGATTCCAAACATTGCAAGACTGCTTTTCACAATATTTAAATGATTCCAACATTTTCAACGCTTACTAACTTTATGTTCAAGTATATCAGGATTGCGGCACTACGTTTAGAAGTGGTTACAAATATTGCTGGGATGATTCACTTTAGATTCTAGTAAGGACTGTATTGAAAACAAACGGATAACATATTTTGTTTCTCATAGCATTGGGATCAAGATAAACTGAAACCGTAATTTACGAACCAATCCGGTGGTTCGTAAATTGAATTAGTTTGTTAAGAACTTCGTCATTAAGAATTTTATTTCTAAAAGCCACGCTATTAGGGATTAAGGGGAAATGTTGGCTTCGGCAATGTTGACTTTGCCCGTAAACAAATTTTTAAGCCTCTCATTCAGTATATTCTTCGATCAAAACACTTCACTGATTCACACATTCAAGCGATAACTTAGTTGTTTGGTTTAGATTGATAATCTTCCAGCAATGAGTTATTCCGTTTTATGCTTCAAATAAACCACACGCACTCGATAATGCTGCTATTTTTGAAATGCCTGCAATAGACCAGAAATGTTTATACTTAGGTCAAATGGAACCATAACCGAATTGTCGACAATATTTACATACACTTCAGAAGTTTGGTACTTCATAAAAACACTTTTCAGCATTTCCGGATATTCTATTAACAAAAGGAGGAGCAAATAAATGCAAGACAACAAAAAAGTCAGAGAAGTAAAGGCGCTGAAAAAATACCCATAAAAAGGTGGATTCTGCTTAGCTTACCGAAAATAAGGAAAATTCAACTACTTCGTAAAAAAACATTTCATTGATATTAAGTTAGTTGAACAGAATTCCAGAATTTCCAGTAAAATTGACTAAGGTGTATAAACATACAAAAAAATAACGAAATAAACATTAAAAACAGGTGTGGTTATGCTTTAATCAATAGGTTTTCTAGGTTTTACAAGAACTCCCTGGAATATTGGTCTTCATATCTACAAGCAAAACTATAGATCGTTTATTAGCTTATAAAACAATATAAATTCACGGACATCCAAAGATCTAAGCTCAAAAATGAAAATTATTCTAAGTTATCTAAGAACTCTCTGTAGTCAATCTTTTGGAAGGGGAGGGAGGATAGGAGATCGGGGATGATCTGGACGGTGACCAGAAGTCTCGAACCCTGTTTGGATCCCGGATCATTTCGATCGAATCAGGGTCAGATCGGCGGAGCAAGCTACTAAAGACCTATATAGCTAGATATAGTGGGTGCGTAAAGCACAACAACCCCCTCCCTGAAGTAATACCAAAAGGTGGTTCCGGGGAGGGCCGGGGCTCGAGGCACGGGTAGGATATCGAGGAGTTGGCGCCCTCATCCCCACATCATGATTTTTTCAGGTGTCTGCGTACAGATTTTCCATCCCACTTAAAAAAAACATTTCCCGGTGAGGGAAACAGCTTTATTATTCTTTTTTTTCTGGGCTAACTCGATTACTCGCGCCACCGAAGAGTATGTAACCGAAACAATAGATGCCGCACTATGCTCGCAAACAAAAAATGGCGCAACAAAGCATCGACATAACCGTTCAAATGCCTAGTTCGACGCAGACACCTTGTTTTCCGTAAACTTTAAATTCGAACAACTACATTCTTCAAACTATTTTGTTACTGGAATTAATATCCCTCCGGTTTGGTACCGACCGGGGGAGACTTTGTCCTACATCCAATGATTTTAATATCTGCTCAACCAATCGCAATGTTTTGTGATATAGTGGGTGGAGTATTATAACTTGAGATAACTCAATGCAAACGTCTTCCGAATTTAGCAGCTTGACAGGCAATCGGTGTGAATTTGAATGAATTTAAAGCGGAGTTGAAGAAAATTTATTGTGCGGCGGAATTAAATGGCTACGATGAAAATTTTGTACATAAAATCATAAGAAAACACGAAAGAAAGAAACATCGACAAAACGCCACTACACTGAAACCAGAAAAGGATGAGGTTAAAAGGATCAGCTTTCCTTTCTACCCAAAGCTAACTAACGCCATGCAAAGTATTCAAAAAACATGGTTTGCAGGTGGTCTACAAGAGCGGCCCAACTATGAAGGATACTTTGTGTTCCCTCAAAGACAAAGTTCCAATGGACGAGATGTCAGGCATTTATGAGATCCCTTGCAAGAGTTGTCCAGCGGTTTATATAGGCCAAACCCGTCGAAAAATGAAAGTTCGTCTGAGGGAACACAAAAACGCTGTGGACAATGGAAGGGAAACCGAATCGAGCGTAGCTGCACACTCTATGGAGCATAATCATGCAATAGACTGGGATCGCGCTAAACTGAAAAAATGTGTCAGAAAAGTATCCCAGTTGAATGCATGGGAATCAATGTTCATCGCCAAAACTGAGTAGCCGCTGATGGATGAGGATGATGCCCCAATATCATCGTCTCTTTTCCACTTGACGACGAGGAAAATAAAATGATTCCTTCTATATGTGACGAGTACTATATCTAGTATGTTCTCTTCGTGTAATCAGTTGGACATCGTCCTGTAGATGAGCAGCATCGAGCCCGAAACCGGTCGACAATAAAAGGTAAATTTTATGTTCCTTTTTCGTTTGTAAGAACCATGAGTGTTGTGTCCAATCTCGCGTCGTTGTTTTCATTAGTGACTCTGTGTAACCACAGCAAGATGCTAAGAGGCGGACCGAAGATTCGTTGAACTTCTTCCCCCTCAGTTCGGTGGGTTGAAGCCTTTTAGTACCAAAAAAAACATTGTTATCTCTGTACCAGACTAACACCGGCCGCTCGGTGTGGTGCGTATCCGGCCAAAACTGCGTCTCGAGTGAGACCAGGCTTCTGGCGCTTCTGAAGGCACTCTTCACAGTAGATTTGCCCATTGATGGTACCCGTCGTGATGGCTCATCTCCTGGCCTGCCCATTTGGCTGCCGTGTTTTGTTTGTCGTTCTGGTTTGGTGCTTGCCTGACCTTGTAGACGTAGAGGCCGGCACGTTTCATCGTTTTTTTGACAAACCAGATCAAAACCTCCGCATTCTTAGCTACATCGTGGGTCGAAAGGTTCGGTCGACGCTTGAATAGATTCAACACCTTCCTTGCCTTTACAGGATCAGCTGTCTTCGGATTTCTACCGCTGCCTGACCGGTCGTCTGGGTCTCCTTGAATGACCCGAATACCAGGGACACCGTCGAATGATGGAATCCTAGGTGTTTTCCGATCCATCTGTGGGCCGCAGTCTGATTCTCCACGACGATGCACATTTTTTTTTTGCGTATCTGCTCTTGTTCCGATGCCATCTCGATAACCACTTGATAGATTGTGATGAAATTTTGCCGACGTAAACATTATAGGGAAACTGCCCCCATATTAATCTCATTGTTCCTATATTCATCCTACGATGAATCAAACAATTGGGTAGTTGAAGTATCGGTTTCGTTTTCTAATAATGTTTGCTTACGTTAAATAACTACAACAAACATTACTAACTAATCCTGTCACGTGTATATCGTTTTATTTCATGTAGGATGAATTGCCAAGTGATGAGATTAATATAGGTACATCCTCCCTACTTCTGACTAGTTTTCTTCCATTTTTACTCACAAGCTGGAAAGTTACGAGTTAATCATTGTGTCTCATTATTTTTTTTTTCGAGTACAGTCTTTAGTTGTGAATATGATATAGATTCGTTGAGGTTCGACGATCTAATATGAAACATGTATTGAGGTGAAAAGTAGCTCAAGATTATCCGAAAACATTCTGGAATAAAAGTTTTAATATCTACAATCTTTTGGTGGTTTGTGGGTTCATGGAGTCCAAAAAGTATCATCTGAAACAATTGTTGAGGTAAAAGGTTGTTTTAGGTTATCCAAGGACTCTTTGAGTTCAAGGGCTTCATTTCTGCTAATAAACCATCATTTTTTCTGTAGGCCAAAACAAATATTGAGATAAAATATTGTTCTAGGTTATTCAAGAGCTATTCGGAGTAAGGGTTTTCAATTATAAGAGTAGAACTATAATATAATCCTTTGAGTGTTTATGGGTATGACACAGATTCATTAAGGTCCAAAGATCTTAGTTCATACAGGTGTTGAGGGTGGCCTCAGCCATCGAAGAACTCTCTGAATTAGAGGTAAACGGTTGTTCTATGTTATCCAAAAACTTTTGGAATAGAGCTTTGGATTTCCAAGAGAAACTGTTGATCTTTTGGTAGTACATAGTTACAAGAATAACAACTGGAGGCTCAAAATTCTAAACAAAAAATAAATTTGAATTGGTGTTTTAGGTCATCTAAAAACTTTATGGGGTATTGATAATTGGTTTTACGAACTTTACCTATCGTTTCATCCAATCTTAAGGATGCGACACATATCTCCGGACTTTCATTGGCACAAAACTACAGAAATCCTTGACATGAATATATATTTTATGTATTTTTTTTCATATAGTCTTAATTTGATTTAAAATTGATCTTATTTCATCCAAAAAGATGCAGAATAAAACCTTCATAAAGATTTTCATTAAAAGATTGATTGATTTCGTGAGAAGAAACACTAGCACTCCGTAGAAACCAAATTATGAACCAAAATTGACCTTGACCTTCTGAACGACTTTGCTGATGACTGCACCTTTGTAGGTAAAGCTATGTCCATTTAGAATCCGGAATAATAAAATCATCTGTATCTCGGTAACGGATTGACGTACAAATAAGTTTAATACATCAAAACAAAGGTTATTCACTGTTCTTTAAGGAATCAATACAAATATCAATACAAATCATCTTTCTTTGGTTCTAATGAAAATTCGCACTTTCTTCTTGATTCCTTCCATCAAACGCTGCACACCTCCGGAGTCAACTTCCTTGACACATTTGTATCATATTTTGGTCATTTGAGTCGCGTCCCGAGCCGGGTTTCCACTTTTCTTAAGCTTCCGCTTCATTATTGCCCAAAATCTCTCGATGGACCGGAACTGCGGGCAGTTGGGTGGATTTATGTTTTTATCGATGAAATCTACGTTATTATCGTGGTACCACTGGATGACTTCCCGGCTGTAGTGGCAAATCGCCAAATCTGGCCAAAACTTCACGGGACCTTTATGGGCTTTAAAAAAAGGTAGTGCGCGGTTTTTGAGGCATTCTTTCTTGTACAGCTTCGAGTCCATCGTCTTATTGGCTTTGTGCACAAATTACGTAACGCAAAAAAAAACGGGATTTTGCACCCCCTCCCTCCCCTAGGTAACAATAAGTAACACGTGACCAGACTCCCCCCTTTAATTACGTAACGCTCACGAACCTCCTCCCCCCTATTTCTCAGTTGTTATAAAAACATCACAAAAACTGTTATTGTTGTTGCTTTTATGTTTAATTCTCATTTGATTCAAAATTGTAGTATCCAGACAACAGTTCAATCATTTTATTTGTGTAACTTAAAATTGATAAAGATTGCAAACATCATGCAAACATCAGGCTATGGTGAAATTTTTATTACGCTACCTAAATTTTTCACAGAAGTACGTATTTTAGAAATTGGTATGTCCAAAAATGACTTTTTTTACATGTGTTATCAAATCTTCAAATTTATTAACCATACGAACATGAAATTTTGTTCACATGAGTTTAATACATTAGTTATAGGGCTGTCAAAAATTCAGTCAAAAATGTTTATAATAGACAAAGTTACAGGAGTTTGAACGTGACGTTTTTTGGAAGCAAAATTTTGCTCGGCTTTTTTTTGCTACTGAGTATACTACTTTTTATTTTATTTGAATTTCCATAACATAATCTTTTGAAAAGTAAATAAAATTTATTATTATTTCAATGGTTTTAATATAAATAACAATATATTCATACATATTTTTTGTTACAATTCCACAGCTTAGGTCGAGTCAATGCAAAGGTGCATTGCTTCCAAAAATCTTATTTTTTGATTCAACAATAAGTGCTTTTTGTTTTCAATAGAAGCCTCCTTTGCAGCGCTTTTAAAAACAACAATATTTATCGTTAGTTCAAAAATAAAATCGGTATAGTTTGAATGAATAAAAATTATGGGTAAACCGTGAGTCAACAATAATGTTTGTTGTAGCTATACAGAACAATACATTTCTCAGCGTGTAGATGAGAAAATTGCGCCAATTGGGGATGCAAATCGTCATAAGATACATTTCGTTTAGTAGATCATATTTAAATAGCACGTCTCCATTTATCGAAGCTTTAGAATTTGGTCTGAAATAAAAAGATAGACATAATTCATTTTCCCTAAAATTGGTAATTTTGTTACGTAACGATTTTAAAACCCCCCCTCCCCCATATGTCACAATAAGTAACGGTTTCTCAACCCCCCTCCCTCCCCTTCATGCGTTACGTAATTTGTGCACAAAGCCTTAGTCACGAATACTTTGGTCTTTGCTCGGCTTCCATCTGGAATAACTTTTGACTCACTGCACGAAACACCGTGAAATGTATACCACAAAAAGTAGGTGCTTAGGTTAACAAACTGCTGTAAAGGAATTCTTGCAGCGGTCACATTCCGTGCCGCTGCAACACAAGAAGTGATTCCGGATTCCAACTGGACAGAACGTTAAATAGGTTTTAACAATATTACTATAAATTTGCTCGTTTTAGGTCATGCTAAACAGCTTGAGGGTGATGCAACATTCAAATCCAAAGCATTGTTTTAGTATTTTTCGAAGTGAGCTCGTACTTCAAAAAAGTATTAAATTTGAAGCAATACACACATTTTACTATGTGAGGAATATATTAGGCAATTTAGCGAAAAATGTTTCCCCTAAAATTGAGTCTGTATTATGTTTGTGAAATCATTGTTCGTGTTTCTATGTAAATTCACTATGTGTGACTGCCTTCCGTGTATCTAGAATGCATTACTAGGCATATCAATTCAATTAAGCCAAATTTAGGTCATTTAAATATCGTGAAGGTTCATAATACATAAATTAACATGATGCTAGGTTACAAGACTACATAATTTTGTCGATTGTTGCTAAATTTGTGACATATTTGGTGTAAAGACCGAATGAAGGAGCTAGGCTGACATAACATCCCATTACTCTTTATGTGAATGACTAAATAGAATTTTCGCGTTCAACAAAATTGTCAGTGCAATCTCAAACAGATCACTTCAATAAAAATGCTTCTAACCACACTGTTAGTTCTTAGGGTAAAGTTTGGTAGTAGTATCATGTATAAATGCCTTGAAGTAACCGTTGATGGCGAGGCTATGTTGTTTGAAAAAATATCTCCTGCATGAGCGTTATCTGGAAAGATAAATTGATTCTCTTTGTGCCGTTTACTAGAACAGACGCATTCTTCAAACTTCGTAAACACTACAGTAATTATCATATTTTTGGAGCATGTGAAAAGGAACCAAGAAGGCTGTGCTTTTGTGTGAAGAAGCCGTTATCTTTCTCCGCATAAACATTTTTATTAGTGTAATTGAGAAACTATCATATTATTGCGCGAAATTGGTATCTAAAGTATACAATGGACGTGGTTACCCATTCAGCTTAATGAGCATATGGTCAGGAGTTCAATCCCAGGTCCGTCCTCTTCCATGCCATTTGTCACTTGCCTCTTTCTATCACCACTAGATTTCAAATAAAAAGCAGTCTACTGCGCTTTCATTGATCGCATCACTTACCACAGTGTATCCATGATCGTAAAATAACCTGCCGCACACGGTTCTCTAACAATGATTGTCAAACTAATCAGCCTTAAAGACAACTGGTCATCAATTTGTATTTGAAATAGTGCTATAAAAATAGAGATATTTGTTTTCCCCAACATATTTATTTATCAAGGTTGGATATTAGTTTTCTTAGGTAACCGCACTTTAACAAAATAAAGCTTTCATTGAAGGTTAACCTAAACAAAGACGATTAATATCGTTTTCAACCAAAGGTTGAAAAGAGTTTAAATACTATGAGATACAAACACCATCCTGTACATCAGTAGAAAAATCTTCTGGTTTCGAGAAATTTCACTTGCTGTAGCGGGAATCGAGACCAAAATCAGAAGATTAGTTTCAACTCGCCGTATCAATATAATCGATAAGACCGGGAAACAAACACAACAAAAATAATCTACTTAATATCAACTGCTAAAACGAAAATCTACCATCGAATCGCACGTTCAATACTCATCGGGAAATGCTATCAATGTTGATAGACTACCGGAGTTTGTGTTGATAAAATTATCCCAGGAGTAGCATAGACTGCGGCAAGCTGCCGGAAAGACAAGACGAGAAACAAAATGAGCTTTCGGCGAGCAAAGTCAGTCCAGCAACTGGGCTGCTCTTTCAACACAGTCTAAAGAAGCAGTCTAGGAAATGATGCCTTTCACCGTGTTGTTTGCTATTGTGCTGTTTTTTATTTTTCGCCAGCCTTTTCCTATCCACCACCCTCACCACCAATTCTTCAACAGGAGTCTCACTTTTCTGGCGGACAACAACGATGTGAATTTATTATATTTTATCTCTTGTTTCACTTGGCTTCTCACTTTCACACGACTTGATTTTGTGCTCCACTCATTCTTCCGTTTTATTTTTTGGTTCCGGAAGTTTAGTTGTTCTTTTTTTTTCAACTGCTCACTTTTCTATCCGAGCGACGAAGCTGAGTGGACTGTGTGAGCTACTCCACTGGGGGAAATTCTGTTATTTGCTACGCTTTATGGATATGTTCCACACTCCATATACACCGTTGAGGAATGCGCTGGTACGACGCCTCACAGCAGGAAACGCTATAAAACAATTTAGCACTTGTCAGCAGGTTGTGGGGATGGGAAGAGTTGAAGAGAACCACAAGTGTCGGTGTTTGGTGGTGGCACGAGGCTATGTGTGGTGAAAAGGATCCCTCGAGTGGCACGTTGGCACAAGAACAAACCTGGTGGAAAGATGGTTTACTGATATCTTGTGCAACAATGTTGTAATTATCTGAATAACGTGTATAATTGCTGTTAGGGGCGTAATTGCTAGAAAAAATGAGAAGAATCTATTATTTTTAATAGTTTCTAAGTGAGTTTGAAAGAGCTGTGCACATGGATATTCAAATAGGCTGTCCTGATGTTGTAAATTAATGTTTGGATGAGCTTTTCTTTAACAGTGAAAACTTAGAGTTGAATAGAATGGAGTAGATTATGATTTTTATGAATGATCATGAGAGGCTCAATCCGTTGTGCTACGGTATCAGGTGAATTGGAGAATATTTCTGATTTTAGTTTGCAACAATGTATGGAAATCTAGTTCTGAAATCTCATACTCCCCAGGAGATTAAACGCACTTGCGATCATTTTCATCAGATACTAAACACAGTTAGTTTGAATTCTCCTAGTTTTCCAATTAGCTTCCATACCGTCAGTTTAAATAAGGTCAGGTCGGCTTTCGAATGTTTCCTTTAATTTACCTTGTTTTATCAATGAAAACACAGCATCAAACTTTGTGAGTGATCCCAACAGCATCCTTACTATAAGTTTAAATCGGCTCTCAAGCGTTGTAAACATTACCTTGTGTTTTCAATGAAATACCAGCATCACAATTAGGAGTAGCACAACAGCATACTTACTGTTAGTTTAAGTTGACATCGCTCAAATTCAAATTCTTTTATCCAACATCCCAGTGATTTATCATGGAAGTGAAGAATATTTCCCGGATTTCATTAAAGCGAGGATCACGTCAACACATTCTTACCCTTTCCTTAGGACTATTATATCAAAACTAAGCTCGCATAACTTGTCAAGGTAAACCCTGATCCAACGAACCTATTACCTTTTAACAAAACCTGCCTCCTGTAACCTTTGTGGGGACGCAGAGGTAAACACGATCTCAAAAAAATTAGAGGTAGGTTATATCAAAGATATAACCGCGAGGCTCACATAGGACCGCGTAGTTGTATATAAATAATGGTATCATCTAATTTACATATGTGGTTGGTTAGTATTGAAATGTTTTAATTTCAGTATGTGAGTTTAAATGTGGTTGTATAATCGAATAACTCTGATTATCTAACTCTTCGAACTGTCTAGATAGTTTTTTTTAAATAGGATTGTTTTTTTATTTGTTAGTAATAGTAATGAACTGATTCACGAGACAGCATCAGCACTGGCGTCATTGGTATCCTTCGTAAGTTTCTTTCGCAGTCTGTACTGCCTCATGCTCCCATTTCTTCTTCTTCGTAAATATCTCGTGACACGAATTGTATTATCTAATTCAACTCTTCCCCTATCTGGACTCTTCGTCTTCGAAATGAGCCTAGTGAATTAATAAGTTCTCAATTTGCGGAAAATGCGATTGTTAACGTTTTTCAGCTAGGTTCTTATAAAAACTCTCTGTCGAACATATCACTATCGATTAAATGCCTCAAACTATTCAAATGCAGTATTTGATACGGTTGTTTTGGCTAAATCATGAAAATTTCACTTTAATTCCAACTCTTTTATTGTAAATTTAATTGATCGTCCTGAAAAAGATGGTGGCCATGACTAACAGAAATGAGTCTGTCGATATCAGCCCGTCGGATTCGTCAAGTTTTACACGAGGATCCTAATGGATCGTTCGTCACAGGAAAACCCCCTTTTGCCTTCGTCGAGACATAAAGGCTTTGGGACGACGAATGGTCGAACGTGGTTTTCAGTGACTAGAAAAAGTTCAACCTTGATGGACCAAGTGGTTTTAGTAGCCGTTGGAATGATAAAAGGCAAGAGACACTAAAAAAGGAGTAACGAAACTTTGGTGAAGTAACGGTAATGAACTGGGTCGGTATTAGCTTGACTGAAAAAACGCCTGTTTGCTTCATTTCGACGCGGATGAACTCAGAAATGTATTGCCAGTTGTTGAAAGAAGAAGTCCCATTTTCCGAAAATGTTATGAATGAGAACATGATTTCCCAACAAGGCAATGCTGCCTGTCATGTTTCCAATTCAACCAAGGAATTTTTGAAGCACCACGACATGCTTGTATTGGAGTGGCCAGCCTGCATCCTGGATTTAAATACGATTGTAAACGTTTAAAGGTTACTTTCTCATATTGTTTTCAATCGTGGAAGGAGTTATGAGACAGCTGGCCAATTGAAACGGGCAACTAAAGATGAGTGGTCTAAGATGGATCGGATATATTGAAAAACTTCATAACATCTATGCTTCAACGATTGAAAGAAGTCATAAAGCTTGCTTCAGATAGAATTGGAACAAAAACAATTGCTTGTATTTCAGTTATTTATTATTGAATTCAAGATCTTTTTTTATACAAATGTAGCGTTTTTTTCATACTTTTAAGAAAAAATACGGATAAAATTATTCGTCACGGTTTCGAAGGAATTCTCGAATTTTACCTGTAACACGGCTCATTAGGCGGCGCACACCTTCTTCGTCCATCGTTTTAGCTATCTTATTCCACCAGGTCTTCATCTGATTGATGTCTTTGACAACCTTTCCTTTTGCCTTCAGTCTCCTCTTTATGATTGCCCAGTATTTCTCAATAGGGCTGAACTGGGGGCAGTTGGGTGGGTTAAAGTTTTTCGGAACAACCTGGACCCCTTTCTCTGCATATCATTCTTGAACGACTTTGCTGTAATGTCAGCTTGCCAAATCTGGCCAAAACATTACGGGATGGTCGTGGGATCGAATGAACGGCAAAATTCGTTTTTGGAGACACTCTTTTTGGTTTAGTTCCGACGTCATTGTCTTATTTGTAACGAAAACTTTCGTTTTTTTGCCACAGCTGCAAATGCCCTGCCAAATCATGGATTTTCGTGCAAATTTGTCGACAAAAACAAATTTAAATTTGGCTGGAACATCCCCCCGAGCCGTTGCCAAGTAAAATTTTTGACCTGGGATTTGCCCGAAGTCAGCCTTGACATAGGTTTCATCGTCCATCAGAAGACACCCGTCGAACTTGGTCAGCACCTGCTCGTATAGCTTCCGAGCACGGATTTTGGCCACACTATTCTGTTTTATGGTCCGATTTGGCTGTTTGCTAGCTCGATACGACTTGATTCCTTCCCGGAGTCGAGTTCTCCTCACGGTACTATGGGCAGCACCGAATTTTCTGGCCAAATCACGGTCCGACAGATTGGGATTCCTCTTAATTGTCTTCAAAATCTTACCACGCAGTTTCCGGTCGACAGTTCTACTACGACGATTGGCTTGAGGCTTCCGAATCATCGTCAATGTTTCCTTATACTGTTTGATAACGCGCCATACGGTATTTCTGGGCAATTTCAGCTGTTTAGCTAGCCTAGATGCAGACCACAATGGATTTTCCAAATAACTGTGCACAATTTTTTCCCTTCTTTCGGCTTCCATGTTGATTGTTTACAAGTTACAGTCGATTTGCGGAATGTCAAAAATACATACGTGAAGCTGACAAAATTCCCGACACGTGGGCGCCAAGAACTTCAAAATCCGTCCACCAGGAGCGCCACAATATGAGCAAAAGTTTGTTCCAATTCTAAATGAAGCAAGCCTTAATGAAAAAAGGCGTTGCAACACATTTCTAAGAACCTTTATTAGTCGGACGAACATCAATAAAATGAAAAATCAAACTTGTCTTAGTATTTATTTCCAACCTAAAAAATCATAACATGAAATTAGTATTTTTACGGATAAAGAAACTAAGAAACAAACTATTTATCACATATAATATAGTTTCAACAGTGAAAATGAAAATTTGCCCAACTACCGCATGTCTCTATATTTATTCCCGGCAGTTTACTGATGTGTCTTCAGAATGGTGTATGAATTAAGCAAGAATAAAACAGAATGCTGCACCATAAAGTTTGCCCGATACATGAAATATTGCCACTTGTTCTAGGCTTTAATCAATTTCGAAACTAGAATAATTATTAAGAAATCAATTATCCCAATTGACAAGCATTTCTGGTCATGAGATGTGTATAATGAGAATTAATTAACAAAATGTATCATCAAATTGAATCTGCGTTACATCTCATGGCTTGATATTTCTTTAACTAGCATGTGACGTTCGAACGTCTCTGCAATTCCCGTTCAGGAGAAACTAACAAATGCATACGAAATTTTGGTTTTATTGTTATTTTTTGTTTTCTTCATTTATTATTTATTATTTTCTTTATTTTATTATTGAGATTTTCAGCCTCGGGCTGGTTCATCTACCGTAGTAGTCACTCAAAACCCTCTTTTTGGATATATTCGTTACTTGTCCGGGGGTGAGATTTGAACTCGTGACTTTGGCGTGAGAGGTATGGATGTTAACCACTACGCTGAGGTCGCCCCCAACCTAATTGTGATATTGATAACTTAAGTTGGTATTGGAAAACTAAACTTGTTATTTGAGATACCTAGGAGGAATCCCGGAGGGGTACTGTTTTATTGCTTCCCGAACAGGAGAAAATAACAAATAAATGACTAAATTTTGATCTTGATAACTGACCCTGGTATTTAAGAGCACATCATACGGTAAAATAACTAAGCAAAATACCTAAGATTTACAAGCAAAATATTTCTCGAATAACAAAACTTGTTATTTTGGATACCTAAGAATCGCATAACATTGTGGGAACATTTTTAAGGTATTATCCGCAGGTACTTATCATTAATACCAAGGCCAGTTATCAAGTTATTCGTTCCTGGTCTGGTTGTTATTGGTGTTATATTTTCAGGACATTTTTATGGCATAATCTTTAGGTATTTTAGCTCTTATGCAGCACTCGTCACACCAACTTCAACTATCGAGATATTCGTCCCTTCATGAGATTGATTTTAATTTGAAATAGCTCAATAGCCTGTTTGTGAGTGTGATGCTATAAACAAATTGGATAAGACATCATCATGCAAAAGTAATGTTGTTCGATAAATCTTCAGTTAATGGCATTTGACATCATTTAAATTTAAAACATTTTGTGTGAAACATCGATCAATTTCGCTGTTTTGGCCACATAAGAGTCAAAAATGTAGCAATGTATGCTAGAAAAATACATAAGGCCATGTCTTAAAAATGACTCTTTCAACTATACATGAAAAGTTTTGTTACTTGGCGTAACCTTAAAACGCATACTTTTTGGCCACATCTCATAGTGTTTAATGGCAAAAGATTTTTTTTATGTCATCCTTAATCAACTTATATAACAATGTTTCTAGATAACTGATCAAGAAGATATTTTTGATGTTGGTTGGGGGGTGATAAAAAGGCAGATAAGCAAAGATAAAGCATTCCATACATTTTACAAGACAACAAAACGTAAATATACATTTCAATATTCAAAATTTTCGATACCTTATCTACACTGAAATTTTGTTTTCGTTAAATAGCTTTCATTCGTTTCGTAAACATGGATTTGAATGTCTTGTATAATGTATGAAACATTCATATTTCTTTTTATCTGGTGAAATGCTATCATTACACCTTTTTGTATAATGCACGAAATGAATTTCGTGAAGACCAACCAATCACTGTTTCTCTCTTATCGTACTCCAGCAAGATGATGTTGCTGCTGGGATGGGCGGGAATAATTTATTTATCCCAAAATAAAAATTAAAGCGCTGTCGAGAGTTATAACTTCATACTCACTAATCCAGTATCTTCTCAAGGGTCACGATGAGGTGGTGAGATAAACCACGGATTTAGTATCAGCGCTTTCCAGAAATACGGGATCGAATCCCATGTCAGAAACATAAAAAAAAAAAAATGCTGAACAACTCCACGTGGTTTCGCTTTTTTTTTTAAATTACATTTTGAGTCGATACTGTCGATCTGTCTGTCATTCATGCAACCACCAGAGAGATGTTCCTTTTTAATTTGTAACAAAATATTCGTAGCTTTTTTTTATTGTGTTCGTACAATGCACGAATGTTCTTTCTGTTTCAACTAATGCTTCGTGCTTTTGACAGTTGCGCGTGTGCCATTAATTACGAAAGTAGCTTCATAAATATGAAAAATCAGTTTCGTTGCAGAAAACGACGAATAGATTTGTTAGTTCTACCTTAGATTTCGTAATATAAACAAAAATTAATTTTCAGTGTAGAGCAAAGTTATCTTCAAGTTACAATGTCTTTCGCGTGTTGTATATTCTACTCAGTTAAGAGGATACTCTCTCATTTTCTGCGGTCTTCACGTGTACATGTTGGACGATGATGCATCCAAGATAGGGTAGAGAGGGGGCCCCCCCCCATAGGCGTAGCCAGAGGGGGGGGGGGGGCCCCCCCCCCCCCCCAACTTTTGATTTTATTTTTAGATTTTAATTTTTGTTTCAATTTTTTATTATTTATTTTTAATGTTTGTGAGATTGCCCCTTTACCTCAATGAAAAAGCGTGAAGTCGCCTCGATTTTGTCATAAGTTGTAGCAAAAATGCGAAAAAAGCGGACATCCATGAGATTTTTTTTTAAATAATAAACCCAACCTAGCTAACCTAGCGTATCTAAGCTCGTATTATCTCTAGTAATGTTAACAATGATTCAAGCATTGATTGTTTTTTTCCCGCTAGCTGAAAGTGGAAAAAGCTATGCTCAGTTCAATTTTCAGTTCATGGCAATCAAAAAACTTAATATTTTAACCAATTACACGGTGTTCAATAAGTTCGAATACAAGTTTTCATCATTGCGTAGGTATGCGCCATGTACATATTCTGCATTGGTATTGGTGTCAGCTTTAGCTTCATTCATACGCTACCGAATGTGCGCGGTGTTGACATTCTGTTAGTTGTTGTTTGTTTGTTACGCGCGATGAAAGAGTATCGGGACTTCGTAATTAAGCGTTTTTTGAGCGGTGAGCGACCCGGCGATATATTCCGGCTGCTGAAATCGCATGGGGTCAAGCGGAACTTTGTCTACACGACCATCAGGCGATACCGGGAGCCGTCCTCGACCAATGACCGTGCGAGATCCGGTCGGCCGCGTTCAGCGAGGACGCCACGGGTCATCAAGATCGTGAGGGAGCGAATTCGGCGCAAAAAGAACCGCTCAATCCGGAAAACGGCTGCAGATCTCAACGTTTCCATTGGAACCGCTCACACCATACTCACCAAGGACCTTGGTTTCAGGCCTTACAAAAAACGTAAGGTCCATGGCGTTTCGGAGGCTACCAGCAAAAAGCGGTTGGATCGAGCTAAGAGGATCCTCTCTCGGCACGCTGGTCAGGAGTTTGTTTTTTCGGACGAGAAACTGTTCGTGCTGCAGCAGCCGCACAATGTGCAAAATGACCGGGTGTGGGCGCCATCGAGGGACAGCATTCCTGAATCCAGTATAAACATCCCTCGGTTCCAAAGTGCAGCGTCGGTGATGGTTTGGGGGGCAGTATGCAAACGTGGTAAGCTACCCTTGGTGTTTATTGAAAAAAACGTCAAAATCAACGCGGCGTACTACAAAACTGAGGTTTTGGAAAAGGTTGTTGCCCCCATTCTCCGAAGCCTCTACGGCGATGAGCACTACGTGTTCCAGCAGGACGGTGCACCAGCCCATACGGCAAATGTGGTTCAAGCCTGGTGTCGGGACAATTTAACCGACTTTCTGGACAAAACTTTGTGGCCTCCCAGCTCTCCGGACTTGAATCCTCTCGACTTTTTTGTTTGGTCCTATATGATGGCGAAGCTGAACGAATACAAGGTCAGCACTTTGGATCATTTCAAGACGGTAATTCTCAAAATCTGGGACGAAATGCCCATGCAGTCCGTGCGTGCCGCCTGCGACGCGTTCGAGAAACGTTTGAAGCTCGTTAAGGAGTACAAAGGGGGGGTCATTCCAAGAGAAATGTTGTAAACGTTCCTTGTAAACATAGCTTTCAATAACATAAATCCAAAAAATAAAAAAACATGTTTTCATTTTTTTAACAAATTTTGAAAGTGTATCCGAACTTATTGAACACCGTGTATATACATTATGTTATTGAAAGCTATGTTTACAAGGAACGTTTACAACATTTCTCTTGGAATGACCCCCCCTTTGTACTCCTTAACGAGCTTCAAACGTTTCTCGAACGCGTCGCAGGCGGCACGCACGGACTGCATGGGCATTTCGTCCCAGATTTTGAGAATTACCGTCTTGAAATGATCCAAAGTGCTGACCTTGTATTCGTTCAGCTTCGCCATCATATAGGACCAAACAAAAAAGTCGAGAGGATTCAAGTCCGGAGAGCTGGGAGGCCACAAAGTTTTGTCCAGAAAGTCGGTTAAATTGTCCCGACACCAGGCTTGAACCACATTTGCCGTATGGGCTGGTGCACCGTCCTGCTGGAACACGTAGTGCTCATCGCCGTAGAGGCTTCGGAGACTGGGGGCAACAACCTTTTCCAAAACCTCAGTTTTGTAGTACGCCGCGTTGATTTTGACGTTTTTTTTTCAATAAACACCAAGGGTAGCTTACCACGTTTGCATACTGCCCCCCAAACCATCACCGACGCGGCACTTTGGAACCGAGGGATGTTTATATTGGATTCAGGAATGCTGTCCCTCGATGGCGCCCACACCCGGTCATTTTGCACATTGTGCGGCTGCTGCAGCACGAACAGTTTCTCGTCCGAAAAAACAAACTCCTGACCAGCGTGCCGAGAGAGGATCCTCTTAGCTCGATCCAACCGCTTTTTGCTGGTAGCCTCCGAAACGCCATGGACCTTACGTTTTTTGTAAGGCCTGAAACCAAGGTCCTTGGTGAGTATGGTGTGAGCGGTTCCAATGGAAACGTTGAGATCTGCAGCCGTTTTCCGGATTGAGCGGTTCTTTTTGCGCCGAATTCGCTCCCTCACGATCTTGATGACCCGTGGCGTCCTCGCTGAACGCGGCCGACCGGATCTCGCACGGTCATTGGTCGAGGACGTCTCCCGGTATCGCCTGATGGTCGTGTAGACAAAGTTCCGCTTGACCCCATGCGATTTCAGCAGCCGGAATATATCGCCGGGTCGCTCACCGTTCAAAAAACGCTTAATTACGAAGTCCCGATACTCTTTCATCGCGCGTAACAAACAAACAACAACTAACAGAATGTCAACACCGCGCACATTCGGTAGCGTATGAATGAAGCTAAAGCTGACACCAATACCAATGCAGAATATGTACATGGCGCATACCTACGCAATGATGAAAACTTGTATTCGAACTTATTGAACACCGTGTATGTTAATCATATCTTACAGTTTGATTCAGTATTTTGAAATATTGTTTCTGTATCCAAGAGATATTAATGGAGCACATGCTACGATATAATCCAGGTGAAACGAGACGAATCGTATCCGATTTTCAGACCAGTAATTTGATAAGCATGTGAGAAAGCAAGACAGCATGCTAATCAGTGCGAGAAGTTGCAGTGGTTTTCTCCTATTCAAAGATTTTATCCCTTTCTATGAGCATGAGCAAGATAATGAGCATGATTGACCGCCCAAGGTTGCTACTCCGTTGCTGCCAGATCAGCTGTTATAACACAGAGAACCAACAGATGATGGTTGAGACTAGCATACATCCTCAATGTGTAAAAACTGGTCATCCCAAACTAAGGCAATACTGGCGACTGCTTCACCCGAATTCATGTCAAATAAGAAAAGGGTAGGAATGTGTCGACGTGATACTCGTTTTATTGAAAGCCGAGACCACCTCTGCACTTTCACTGGGATGTTGGATAACAGGATTGGGTGGCAGCAGGATTCTTTTTGGTAAACGATAAGCTGAATTCACGCGGCGTTTGGTGAAATATTTAAATATTAGAACCGATTTCTGATTTGAACTTATTTAAACCAACAGTGAGGATGCTATTGGGGCCACTCACAAAGTGTGGTGGTGGTTTTTTATTGGAAAAACAAAAAGATTGTGTGATCCTCACTACCGGTCCACCAGCCCGGCGAACCACCACATCTCACCATGAAGCATTTTTGTAGTTTTTTTTCTATGCTCACTCGATCACTCGCATCGCTGAATTATAGATAACCGAAACAATACGAAACGCGCCATGCCCGACAGCAAAATAGTGCGTAATTAAGCATCAACACAACCTTTCTCAGCCGATGCTCGAAGCATACTCTTTTTCATAAACTTTCAATTTTTACAACTGTATCAATCAAGTAGAGGCTTCTTAAGAACAATCTATGCTAATCCATTTAAATTTGCGATTGAGGGATTTGGTAAAAATACGAGTGCGTAGATGCATTTCGTGCCTTCTGGCAACTTTATGCTTCTATTGATGTCCATGCTCATCCGTTTAGCACCAACCGGGGGAGACTGGTTCTTATACCCAATGATTTCATTATCTCTAATCTGCTTAACCAATCCCAATATATTGTGATATAGTGGACGGATTATTAAAATTTGAGATAACTCAATGTAGACGTCTTCCAAATTTGGCAGATCGACAGGCAGTCCACCAGTGAAGACCCACCTGGTACCTCATAGCAAGCTGCTTAGGGGCGGACCGGAAGATTCGAGAGCTACCCCCCTTCAAAGATTATATCCGCTTCTATAAAAAAAACGCGCTGAATTTATGTGCGATGGTTCGGCGCGTATTCATAAATAGAAGAATTTTTGTAACAAAACGGATCACCGGAGAAAATACATACATAAGCACTCGGTTAGCCCTCGGTTTTAAAACAATACTAAGTTGAATAGGTTCATTGGTAGGAAATTCATCAATCAAATACATATCACAACAAGTCGAGAAGACTCGCATGAACCCAGAAGAAAGCTACTATTAAAGTCGATGTTCATTACTTCTCATTCTAAATTTGATTTCGAAAAAGTGCTCTGCTGGTGAGTGCACATTGTGTGAATTGTGCAATGATTTTTGTAAATTATTTGTAGTTCTTTGATATATTGTTATCTAGAAGTACCATAAATGTAATTAAAAGAAACAAACGAACAAAACTAACCAAATGCCGCTGCAACAACCACGAAGAGAAAATTAGGCAAAATAATGATTTTTCTCGAATTTGAACAACAATTTTAATAACATTCAATAATACACCGTTTTTGTTTTAAACTACTCAGATACACTCCACTTGATACGACGACACTATACAATCGACACTATACCGTTTCGACAGATCGTGTTTCACTTGGATCATATCAGATAAATCAGATCAAATTTCAAAACGCTGATGCACCAGTGTATCTGAACTATTTTAAAAATATTGAGGAGTAGCAGATAGAACGCATATGAATTCCTTTTCGTCATTGATGAATAAAACTTCCTAAATTGTTTCTTATTACTCGTGTATTCAAAATACAAGTAGCAACAATTATCACAAAAATCACAGCTTGCTTACAATCGCAACTAACGTCGGTTTGTAAAGTTATGCATGATTTTCCTGTTGAGATAAAATAGAGAAAATAATTAAACTGAAGAGAAGGAAAACCACTAACCAAAGAAAACCAAAACTAAAATGGGGAAAAGCTAACCACTTATTATTTGAACAACCATTAAAAAAATTCGATTGAAACGGTGTGAGCACGGTGTCAGTATATGCACTGAAAATTTATTTTCGTGAATTAGCTTTCCCTTGTTTCGTAAACATGGATTTTGTTCATAGAATAAATTCCTAGTAATTTGTATGAAACATTCCTTATGCTTGTCATCTGGTGAAATGTTGTCATTACACCTTTTTGTACAATGCACGAAATGAATTTTGTGAAGACCAACCTATCACTGCTTTTCTTCAATCGTACTCATACATGTTGGTTTTGCTGCTTGGGTGGGCTGGAATCATTGATTTATCCCAAAATAAAAATTAATGCGCTATCGAGAGTTATAAGTTCATACTCATTAATCAAGTAACTTCTAACGAGTCACCATGGCTTAGTGAGATCAACCACGGATTCAATAATAACTCTTTCCAAAAATACCGGTTCGAACCTCATTTCAGAAATATTTAAAAAAAATCTGAACAACTCCTCGTGGTTTGCGCTTTTTTTTTCAATTACATGCTGAGTCCGATATAGAAGTTCTGTCAGTCAATCATGTAACCATGCATTCTTATTGATAACAAAATATTCGTAGCATTTTGTATTGTTTTCGTACAATGAACGAGTGTTCTTTCTGTGTCAACTAATGCTTCGTGCTTTTAACAGTTATGTAACAGCATTGTGGTATTGAATACGAAGGTAATTTCTTGAAAAGTACAAATCAATTTCGGTGTAAAAAACAACGAATAGAGTTGTTAGTTCTACATTCGATTTCGTAATGTGTACAGAAATTTAATTTTCATTTTGGCGATCGGATCGCGAGGAAAAGTACATTTTCAGTAAAAACTCTTAACAAACTCCGTGAGTTGTCGTATACAAAAATCCATTAACGCAAACGAATACTTTGACACATTATGCACCGTTGCTAACATGACTGTAAAATGAATATTTTGACACATTACAGTATCCGTTAGATTTCAGCATAGTACGTATGCGCTTTTAGAAAGAGCATGTAAGGTAGCCACCATCCATTCTAAGACCTTGTCATGTATGCAGCTCTCACTAATAGCAAGATCAAATTGAGTTACCGGTTTGCATTCACAGTAACGCTGTAGGAAGGGCCAAAAACGGTGGGGCGGACCCCGCAAGCAGAGACACTTACGCGAAACCCGCGGGAACATAAGAATCTCCTTCCAACGATGCGATCCGTCATACCGAATAACCCAATTCGCAATACTCATTAGGCTGTCTACGGGATGGCTTATTAAGAAGTGCGCGTCCCTTCACTGAAATGTGCTGGAGAGTAGAATTCGCAGCACCACAATCGAACCGGTAGGATAAAGAAAATGATACTGTTTGTTCCCTCCTAGACGCCGGTTGATCATACCACTCCATTGTCCAATTCCAGCTTGAGTGATACCCTGATGCTCCCTCCCTTCCCAATATATATTTAATGTCATATAGTAATGTGGCAAACATAGTGAATTAATAATATAATTATAATAAATATAAAGTGAATGAACATTATAATGACAAATAATATAGTGAACGAATATAGGAGAATGTTTTAAATAATAATTCCATTTGTGGACCTGAAAGTTTAGACAATGCTAGTTGCGAGAAAAAAAAATGATTCCAAAATTATCTCATCAAACTTGGAATATCCATGGATAATCTGAAATTATATAGCAATAGAAAAGTAAACCTGAAATTTCGATGTGCTGTTCCGTTTCTTGCTTTATGTGTGGCCCGGTGCGTTTGGTTCTGTTTTTTTGTGTGGGGTCTATTGAAATAAGATCTACACCCGTTAGATTTCAGCATGGTTCCTATTTAATGGAATTCGATTTTGAAACTTTGGGAAAATCGATAGTTTTTTTAAATCTTTTTTTTTCCTTACGGTGTAATTCTCTCTCTCTCTCTCTTTCTGTTTCTCTCTCTCTCCCCTCTCTCTCTTTCTCTCTAACTATCTCTCTCTTCTCTTTCTCTATGTCTCTAAAAATAAACTATGCTTACCCCCCTATTCGAAATCCTGGCTACGCCTATGATCCAAGCTTTTCTTAAAATAAAAAGCGATGAAACTGGGCATTTTGGTTTTAAATGTGATTGATTGATTCTTAAAACGTGTGGCAAACTTATAAATGTCTTGTAAAAAAATCCATTGAAAAAATCAGATGAAATCAATAGGGATGGCAGCAATGCAAAAAATGAAAATTACCATGAAAATGCCCATCACTTTTAGGGAACTATCCATAAATTAATGATTTTTAAGCATGGAAAAATAGTGATTTTTCATTGAAAAAAGTATGAATTTAGATTTATCTTATTATATATATAAAAATGGATTTCTGTCTGCCTGTCTGTCTGTCTGTCTGTCTGTCAGTCAGTCTGACCCTAATAGGCTCGGAGACTACTGAACTGATCGGCGTGAAAATTTGTATGCAGGAGTTTTTGGGGCCGGAGAAGGTTCTTAACATAGTAAGAGACCCCTCCCTTCTCTAGAAAGGGGGCTCCCATACAAATGAAGCACAAATTTCTGCATAACTCGAGAACTGATCAAGCAAAGGAACCCAGATTTAGCATGCGTAAGTTTTTGGAGGCAAGTAATGTTTCTATGTATGCAGGAGTTTTTGGGGCCGGAGAAGGTTCTTAACATAGTTTGAGACCCCTCTCCTCTCTAGAAAGGGAGGCTCCCATACAAATGAAACAGAAGATTCTGCGTATCTCAAGAACTAATCAAGCAAATGGGACCAAAGTTGGCATGTTGGGTTTTCTGGAGGCGAAAAATGTTTCTATGGTGGTTTGAGACCCCTCCTCTCTCATAAAAGGGGGGCTCTCATACAAATAAAACTGAAATTGAAATGAATTTCTGTCTGTCTGTCCGTCTGAAACTTATATAATCGAAAACTACTGAACCAATCGACGAGAAATTTTGTATGCAGGAGTTTTTGGGGCTGACAGAGGTTTTTATGATATTAGCTGCGCAACTAAGTTCTCGCTGTTTTTTGGTGAAAAAGGAACTTTATTTTGAAAACAAACGTTACAAACGAATTATTCAAAGTATTGCCCATCACTAGCTACGACTTTTACCCATCTTTCTGGTAGAACGTGAATACCATTTCGATAAAACTGTTCGTCTTTTGATGCTATCCAAGAATCAATCCATTTTGAGATGTCATCATATGAGTGGAATTGCTGACCAGTGAGAACATGTGCCATCGAACGGAACAAGTAATAATCGGACGGTGTAATATCAGGAGAATACGGCGGGTGGGGTAGGACTTCCCATTGGAGCGTTTCCAAGTAGGTTTTCACGGGTTTCGCAACGTGAGGTCGAGCGTTGTCATGCTGAAGAATCACTTTTTCGTGTCTGTGCTCGTATTGTGGCCGTTTTTCGTGCAGTGCTCGGCTCAATCGCATCAATTGAGTTCGATACCGTTCCCCGGTAATGGTTTCGTTTGGTTTCAACAGCTCATAATAAATAACACCAACTTGGTCCCACCAAATACACAGCATAACCTTCGCAGCGTGAATATTCGGCCTAGGCGACGATGTTGAAGCATGCCCGGGCAGTCCTCATGAATGTTTCCGTTTTGGGTTACTGTAATGAATCCATTTTTCGTCACCCGTCACAATGCGATGTAGAAAACTCTTCCTTTTTTTGCCGCTGGAGCAGTTGTTCACAGACGAAATAACGACGCTCAACATCTCTTGGCTTCAAATCGTAAGGAACCCAAGTTCCTTGCTTTTGAATCATTCCCAACGCATGCAATCGCTTAGAAACGGCTTGGCGGGAAACTCCTAATCCTGAACCAAGCTCTTCTTGCGTTTGACACGGATCCTCATCAAGCAATGCCTCCAATTAAGAGTCTTCGAAGTTTTTTGGCCATCCTTCACGCGGACGATCATCAACACTGAAATCACCGTTTTTGAAGCGACGAAACCAATCACGACACGTTGTTTCACTCAGAGCAGCATCACCGTAAACTTTTTTGGAGCTCTCGATGTGCTTCAGCCGCCGTTTTCTTCGAATGAAAGAAGAAAATCAACACTTCCCGCAAATGACGATTATTTGGCACGAAATCAGACATCTTCAAACAACCAAAATATATAACACTAAACCAAAATCACTGATTTGGCAAAACGGTTTGTTTACCATATGTCTGAGCTTGGTTTATGACGCTTGAGATGTACAACATTCGACCAGCACTTCCTACTGGCGCCATCTATTGCTAAACAGCGGGAACTTAGTTGCGCCCCTAATAGTTAAAGACTCCTTCCATCCCTAAAAAGGGGTGCTCCCATACAAATGAAGCACAAATTTCTGTATTACTCGAGAATCAATCAAGCAAAGGAACCCAAATTTAGCATGCGGAAGTTTTTAGTGGCAATAAATGTTTTTTATGGTAGTTTGAGACCCCTTCCCTCTCTAGAAAGAAGGCTCCCGTACAAATGAAACAGAAGTTTCCGCATATCTCAAGAACTAATCAAGCAAATGGAACCAAATTTGGCATGCGGGGATTTTAAAGGCAAGAAATGTTTCTACGGAAGTTCGAGACCCCTCTTCTCTATCTGGTAGGTGTGTGGGGGGGGCTCCCATACAAATGAATCACAAGATTCTGCATAACTCGAGAACTAATCAAGTAAATGAAAACAAATTTGGAAGGTGAAGATTTTTGAAGGCAATAAATATTTCTAAGGTGACTCTCATACAAATGAAACACAAATTTGTGCATAATTCGAGAACTAATTAAGCATATGGAACCAAATTTGGCATGTGGAGGTTTTTGGAGGAGAGAAATGTTTCTTAGGTAGTTTGAGACTCCTCCGCCATCTGGAAGAATTTTGAAGGGGGGGAGAGGTCCCATACAGATTAAAGGCAAATTTCTGCATAACTCGAGAACTAATCAAGTAAATGAAACCACTTTTAGCATATGGGGTTTTTTGGAGGCTAGATTTCTATAAGCATAAAAATGAATTTCTGTATGTCTGTCTGTCAGACCCTTATAGACTCGGAAAGTTCTGAACCGACCAACGGGAAAATTTTTATGCAGGGGTTTTTGGGGCTGGGGAAGGTTCTTATGAAATTCTTATGAATTTCTTCATAACTCGAGAACTAATCAAGTAAATCGAATCAAATATGGCGCATGTGAGGGGTTTTGAAGACAAGAATGTTTCTATAGTGATTCAAGACCCTTCTCATTTCTGAATAGGGGGGGGGGCTTTCATACAAATGAAACACAAATATCTGCATAACTCGAGAACTAATCAAGCAAATGGAACCAAATTTGGCATGTGGGGGGTTTTGAAGGCAATGATTGTATGGTGGTTTGAGGAACCACCTCTGTCTGGAAGGGAGGGCTCCCATACAAATGAAACGCAAATTTATACCAAAAATGAGAATTATCCAGGTTACTTAAACACAAAAAGTGTATTTCTCGGGTAAGAAGCATGTTTTGATAGAAGTTTGAACCCCTGTTTATTCAATAAAAAAAAACCATTTTACAAATATGAATTACGTCTCATGTAAAATTCATAATATTTAAGTGTGTAGGAAACATTTAAAAGCAAATGTCTTCTTCTGATTGCTTAATTTAATTGTTCTATTGCTTTCATAATTGTTTTCTTATGCGTTGTCATAATTTTTTAATGATTTTTTCAATTTTATGTAAGGCAAATTACTGATTTTCATGGAAAATTTCCATTTATTTTTGCTTATGTTGATATTTTTATTTATATTCTCGCAGACGAATTCTTCTAACGGTATTTTGGTTGGCATTGAATTTCTCGGTGATATCATAATCCAACAGCCCTGGCTTGGCCATGATTGTTCTCAACACCTTCAAATGCAACTTCCGATCCTTAGTTCCACTACGACGCTTTCTATGATCCTGCCGATCGATAGTATGCCGCTCATGTAAATGTTTGAGAACGCTACACTTGGTCGATTTAGTCAATTTCAACGACATCGCGACTTTTGCACCGGACTTAGTCGGATTTTCGAAGTTAAAGTTAATTTTTCAGCACTGAAAGAAGAGATATTTCAAAACAAAAACAAAACATTCCAGATCCGACCACTTGGAGCGCTGAAGTAAAATAAACAGTGCCTTTATATATAAATGACTCAGACCTTAGCAAAACGACAGAAACAGTATTCATTTTTCGTAATTTCCAATACCTAACCTGACTTACATTTGTCAAACAATTTGTTTAAACACACCTTTTGTCGATTAACGTATGGTTCAATTTTTAAACACAACATGACATGACAGCTATACATTTACGTTCCTCGATTACGTCAAATATATCGTCTCGTGCAACACCAAGAATTATAGTTCCTTTCACTTCATGATTTGTCGCTATAAATTTAGTTCAATAGTAGCGCGCATTGCATTGGTTTTGTTACAAATACACATTAAAACACATCATTTAACTATCTTTTCAAGCTAACATACACATAGAGCTAAACTGTTAACTACCTGCGCGGCAATCAGGGTGCTGTTTAGTTCTAATCATAAAATATCATAGGAAGATCCGAAAATCCTAGCTCATTAAAGAATCTGGTTACCACGTCAAAGTGTAAAATTGTTCATAAACAATAATTTCAATCTTCCTATCTGCATCCTCATGAAAATTTTACACCATGAATTTACCATAAGTGAAACCCTTCATCAAGTGCCTATCAAACAACGAGCTCTTCTGAAACTCCTTACCCAACAGGAACCGCATGATAGTCGGTCATCGTCAAATTTACTACGGTATCAACACACTTGACTTCCGTCCCAATGCGAGATCTGTCCTGTTCCGGAAATGGGTCGTCATGGTGAATCTTCATTCACGCCTTACTTCGTCGTGGATGTCTTTTTCTTCACTTCCTCCTCCTTTACCCCAACTTCTTCTCGTCCGCCTCCTCCTCCTCCTCCTCATGCACATCAATAATAAAACAGTAAAAGCAACCCTACCATGCAAACTGTAAAACACTTGGCCGATGGTGGTTGCCTCCTCCCAGTTCGGCATGCTGGTTGGTTTCTGGCCTGGCATTCAGGCAACATATGTGTGAGCCATAAATTTTCCAATTTTCTTCACCAAGAAGTGAAACACTATTCAGCTTCAATGTGTAAACGAGAAACAAAAGACAGAGACCCAGTGCCAAGTCCTCCGGCAGTAGAGGCGGGGTAGCCAAGTCCGTTCTCGTCATCAGTTTGATAAAGGAGTCCCTTTGGTTGCCGGCGGCACTGGGGAAAGTTTACCGCATGATGGCAAAAAGCAACTTTTTATGCCGGATGCGGTCGGCAGTCAAATGGTCTGTTCTACAGGCAGGAGGATGGCATGTCGGTTTGATTTTTTTTTTTAAATAGAAGAATAGTGTTGTTCAGAGTATCATGATCTCTTTGCAGATTTCTCTCGACGCTTTACTATCGGCTCAACTGGTTCGATGATTTGACAAAGCTGGGATATGATAGGTTACGTCAGCTTTTGCGATGTTCATGATTTTTTACGGTATATCACAATATCTTGGTGAGTGTAAAACAGGAGATTATTTTATTCAATGTATAGGCTGCTAATATTCTAATATGGCCGCCATCATCTCCTTATAGCATTTTATCAAGGCAAAAATCTTATTAAATTATAAACAAATTGTGCTGGAAATTTTAATGACTTGTATGCTGCAGCAAATATGTGATGAAGTTTGGCAAGTGAAATCTTTACTATTTGATAGATGAGTCCCCTTAAACATTTGAATTGGTGATGTAAATCGGCCAGAAACTCAGTCATTTTAAGATTCTAGCAACTATTACCTTTTTTTTCAATAATAGTTTATTTGTACAGGCTCAATCGAATCAACTTTACAGAGCCAAATTTTCATATTTATATACATCATTTATCTTAAAACTAAAGTTAGGAGGATAGAGCCGATTACTCGCGGCCGTCTCGAGGTTAATAGGAATTACAAATTACGGATGGGAAAGAGGGTGGGAATTTAAGGTATGGTTTACATAACACATTAAATTTAAATTCTAAATTATCTAAAAACTTATAACTATACAATTTATGGTTTACTTTTGACTTGAACATTTTTTGAAAAAGAAAAAAAAACACACATACACAGATAAAAAAAAACTTATAGTAAACATACAGGTTAAACTAACTACAATCTAAGGCTAATGTTAGTCAAAAACACATAAATGAGTTTCATGTACTCCAAATCACGTACAGCCAAAATATCTCGAATTGGCACATTGGGTTGTCTACCTCGAGCCCGAAGGGAATCATAAAGCTCCGATCTGACTCCACGGTGTTCAGCACAAGACCAAATAACGTGATCTGCGTCCTGATAGCCTTGTCCACACTCGCAGAGATTGCTGTCGCTCAGCCCAACCCTGAATAAATGAGCGTTCAAAGAATAATGATTGGACATGAGGCGAGACATGACACGAATGAAGTCTCGACCCACATCCATCCCCTTAAACCAGGATTTCTTCGACACCTTTGGGATGATAGAATGTTGCCATCGCCCCAAATCTCCTTTACTCCATTTATACTGCCAGCTGACGAGTGACTGTTGACGAAAAATAGGAAAAAATTCGTTGAAGGCGATTTGTCGATCACAAATATCGCCTTCCATAGCGCCCACCTTTGCAAGCGAGTCCGCTTTCTCATTGCCCAGAATTGAACAATGAGATGGGACCCATACAAAGGTGATGATGAAATAACGCGAAGATAAAGCACTTAGAAGCTCCTGTATTTTCATGAGAAAATACGAGGAGTGCTTTACCGGCCTCAAGGAGCGAATAGCCTCTAAAGAACTGAGACTATCCGTGAATATGAAGTATTGATCCGGTGTAAGTGAGGCAACAATTTCTAGCGTAAAGTGTATTGCCGCTAATTCAGCGACATATACGGAACAAGGAGCTTGAAGTTTACGTTTGGCGCTATAAATTTCATTAAATATACCAAAGCCTGCTGACTCCTCTATCAATGATCCGTCAGTGAAGAACGTTTTAGTGGAATCAACTTGGCCAAACTTTGCAGCAAAAATCACAGGGGCAATCATAGGACGATGATGCTCTGGGATCCCATGAAGCTCTTGCTTCATGGATAAATCAAAATGAACCGAATTGTCGAAATCGGAGAAGCAAACACGATTGGAAATGTTCGGCGAAGGGCTGACATCCTGTGTTATGTACAAATGGTACAAGGTCATGAAGCGGGTTTGAGTATTCAACTCAAGGAGCTTCTCAAAATTTTCGATCACCTGGGGGTTCATAACTTCACACCTGGTGAGGAGCCGGAGAGATAATTCTGAAAACCGATCCGAGAGTGGCAACATGCCAGCCAGCATTTCAAGACTCATGGTGTGAGTCGAGTGCATGCAACCTAACGCGATACGAAGACACCGATACTGAATACGTTCCAGTTTAATGAAGTGAGACCGAGCCGCTGACTGAAAACAAAAACTTCCGTATTCCATAACCGACAAAATCGTTGTCCGGTACAACATTAGAAGATCTTGATGATGAGCTCCCCACCAGGTCCCGGTAATTGTGCAGAAAAAATTGACCCTCTGCTGGCACTTTCGCTTCAGATACTCATTATGGGATCTCCAGGTGCACTTAGAATCGAACCAGACCCCAAGATATTTAAATGACATAGAATGAGTTATCGGCTTACCCCAAATGTGAAGCTTCGGTTGTGCTGGGTTATGCTTCCTAGAAAAAACTACCAACTCAGTTTTCTCCGTAGAGAATTCGATACCTAGCTCGAGAGCCCAAGTAGACAAATTGTCCAAGGTATCCTGTAAGGGTCCTTGCAGATCGACCCCATTGGGTCCCGTGACAGACACTACACCGTCATCTGCAAGTTGTCTCAACGTACAGTTGTCACTTAGACAACCGTCAATGTCTTTGACATAAAAAACATACAAAAGGGGGCTTAAATATGATCCGTGCGGGAGACCCATGTAGCTAAATCGTGAAGCTGTAGAGGTTCCATGAGAGAAGTTCATATGTTTCTCTGACAGCAAATTGTACAAAAAATTATTCATTAATGGTGAAAAGCCACAAGCGTGGAGTTTATCTGAAAGAACTTCAACAGATACTGAATCAAAAGCCCCCTTGATATCCAAGAAAACAGAAGCCATTTGCTCTTTTTTAGCAAAAGCTAACTGAATATCTGTGGAAAGCAACGCGAGACAGTCGTTCGTTCCCTTACACCTACGGAAACCATATTGAGTATCTGAAAGCAGGTTGTTCGTCTCAACCCATTTGTCCAGACGGAAGAGGATCATTTTCTCCAACAACTTTCGAATGCAGGATAACATCGCGATGGGTCGATAGGAGTTGTGGTCGGACGCGGGTTTGCCAGGTTTTTGAATGGCGATAACTCTCACCCGCCTCCAATCATCCGGTACAATGTTGAGCTCCAAAAACTGATTAAACAAGTTCAACATGCGCCTCTTCGCGACGTCTGGAAGGTTCTTAAGCAAGTTGAACTTGATTCTATCAGCTCCTGGAGCCGTATTGCCACACGAAAGGAGAGCGAGAGAGAGTTCTACCATTGAAAAAGGTTGGCTGATCTCATCTATCGGATTCTCGGTTTCGCGAGGAATGATCCGTGCCGGCACAGAATCTGGACAAACTTTTCGCGCGAACTTGAGGATCCATTGATCCGAGTACTCTTCGCTCTCGTTGTTCGTAGTTCGGTTACGCAATCTTCGCGCCGTGTTCCAAAGAGTACTCATCGACGTCTCGCGTGATAGCCCGTCCACGAATCTTCGCCAGTATCCGCGTTTCTTGGCCTTGATGAGGCTCTTAAGTTCACGTTCAAGAGCCGTGTATACTTCGAAGTGCTCAGGTGTTCCACGTCTACGGAAAACTTTAAACGCGTCGGACTTTTTACGGTAAACCTCGGTGCATTGCTGATCCCACCATGGAGAAGGAGGTTTCCTGCGAAATGACGTCCCTGGAACTGGTCGAGTTTGAGCTTGAAGCGCGCTGTCTAAGATCAGGTTGGAGAGGAAGTTATATTCGTCTAGCGGTGAAAGCCTTTCTACCGTCGTTACGGCTTCATCTACTGCTGTCCTGAACTTTGTCCAATCGATGTGACGGGTAAGATCATACGTGACGTTGACAGATTTCGACGGATTGAACCCGGTGGCAACCGAAATTTTTATGGGCAAGTGATCACTACCGTGGGGATCTTGAATCACATTCCATGTGCAACCCAACGATAATGAATTCGAACAAAGTGTGAGGTCTAATCTACTGCCAACTGAGGATGTTCCAGCCAAACGTGTTACTTCTCCATTGTTAAGAACTGTCATATTGAAGTTGTCACAGAGGTCATATAATAAGGAAGACCGGTTGTCGTCGTACAGTTCTCCCCAGCCTGTACCGTGAGAGTTAAAATCTCCCATGATCAACCGCGGAGCAGGAAGAACCGAACAAATATCTGAAAGTTGTTTTCGGTTTATTGAGGCTCTAGGAGGAATATAAACGGAAGCAATGCAAAGGCTTTTATTTTTAATAACAGCCTGACATGCGACAACTTCAATACCTGGAATAGGAGGAAAATTCACTCTATAGAAGGAGTAGCACTTTTTGATCCCCAGAAGTACTCCTCCTCCACGTGAATCCTCACGATCAAGACGAATTATATTGAAATCATGAAACGGAAGATCAATTTCGGAAGAGAGCCATGTTTCACAAAGAGCGAAAGCATCACAACCGGTATTGTGAGTTAAAAATTTGAATGATTCCAATTTAGGAATCAAACTTCGACAATTCCACTGTAGAACAGTGATCAAATCCCCGACCTCATTTGGAAAATTATCCATCGAAGGAGATGATAGCTGCAAGGAGGGGCCACTTAATTGTCAATTGCTTCAAAAAAGTCTTCACTGTTGGAAGCATTGCCAAAACAATGCTTTTGAGAGGGTCAGAAATTTCGAGGTACTTGAAGATACCTTCGACAATGTTATCAAATGAGAACAGCCCAGTCGAGGAAGGGGCTTCTGTTCTTAAAATTGGGGCATCAGGGGTTTTGGATGTCCCCGGAAGAGATGAAAAGTCCTGGGTGTAGTTAGTACTACGAAAACCAGGAGGAATTGGATTTTCCTTTTTCCCACCTTTTTTTGAAATAGGCATGCTGGTCTCGGGCTTCTTTTCAGCAACTTTCCGTGGGCGGACGCGTCTTCGCTTCCTTGAAGCACCTTCCGGAAAAGTGAACGATGTTCCCTCTTCAGCCGAATCAAAGTCAGACTCGTCATCTGACAGAGGAGCAAAGGGATTTTTATTGGCATTGGGTGATGGGGAGGCCTTTTTCACCATTTCGGCGAAAGATTGCCTGGAACGCTGTTTTAGCGAGCGTTCTATTTTTTCCCCGTGTTATTTGTACGCCGGGCACGATGAGAGAGCATGAGGAGGAGTTCCCTTACAGAAAGCGCATTTTGGTGTGCTGTCTGCACAGGCGCCATCCGCATGTTTCTCCCCGCAGTTGGAGCAGCGTGCCTTATTGCCGCAATGGGAGGTCGTATGTCCCATCTGCTTGCATTTTTGGCAGATCATGACCCGAGGTACAAACAACCGCACAGGTAGTCGAAGTTTTCCCAACTCGACGTATTGAGGGAGGGCTGAACCAGAGAAGGTCACACGAAACGAGTATGAGTTGGTAAATTTCTTTTACCCTCACTGATCGATACTGTGCCTAGTTTTTGCACATCCAGTATCTTGACTGAAGGAAGCAGAGGGTTCTTAAAGCGACCAACCCCCTGCTTCAACAGGATCTCAGGGGTCAAGCTCGCTTCGGTGACCACCCCTTCAATCTCAATACCTCGAGCTGGGATGTACACTAAATATTCCAGTGTAAAAAACTGAGAGACAGCAATTTCGTTAGCTTGTTTAAGGTTGGACACAACAACTTTTAATTTATTGGGTCTCACCTTAATTATCTCGGTCACGGCCGAGAATCGTTTCGTCAGATCGTTTGAAATCTGGTAAATATTTAGAGGTTTCGTTTTGGGCCGAAAATAGACAACCCAAGGACCAGCTGAACTATCTGGATAAGCACGCGATCGGGTAACTTTAAGAGCTACCCCATCATTTGGCGGCATGGATGAATCATCTTCCGACAAATCATCCATGTCGCACCCGTGGGAGCTTATGATGCTCAACCCACTAACGCAATTATCTAGAATCAATCACAGATAAACAAACTAAACCTAAGCACACAACAAACTAAACCTAAGCACACTCTCTCACACACTCTCACACACTCTCACTCACTCTCACTCACTCTCCACACTCACACACACAATACGATTAAAATTAATTCAGAAGAGCGAGAAACAAAAACTTATCTTATATTTATCACTGATCTACTGCAGACCGGGCGACGAATGTGCTGCTGCTGCCGAGCGACGATGTGTGGCCGCGTGTACCGGTTAGACGTGGAGCTCAGCGATGATGATAATGATGACGATGACGCTGGTCGGTGGTGGTTGGCAGATGAACGATTGCACGCTACACACGATGGACTGCTGGTGTGCGTGCCGTATAGATGCGGAGCAATATGGCTTTTAGGTCGTGGCAATATCGCTAATTGCAATTAATGACGTTGTTGCACTGTTTAACACTCAACGTTTTCTACTTCAGAAAACTAAGACTCGATTTCACTCGCGACTCAGAAAAAAAAATAGCGCTGAAGGCTTGAAACAACTTGTGAAAAGCTTCCAAAGCAACGGAAAGCTGACCGAACGAACTGTTCCGTTCGCTTGTTCACTGGGCAATGACTATTACCTTAATTTCACTTAAAAATTTATACTTTTTCTTGAAATTTTCAATATTCATCATAAACATAAACAACCCCACAAATTAATTCCCCTAAACTATACAACCCTCAGAAAAACATTTCAAGATCCATCTGCTGAAATTACTGTCCATCCACCATTATTTCACAATAGTAACGCGTCCAAACGAGCCGATATTGTTAATGGAACCATAATTTTCTATAAATTAAATCATCTTAAAGTTATAAAACTACTTCAACCTGCTTTTTAGGACTTTTGCTAGCTCTTCGGGATAATTAAAGTTGTTGGTGGATAAAAATATATAAATAAAAGTTAGCTCTAACTTTGAAAATCAGTGTTAAATTGAGAGGTATTCCGATTTAAATAACTTTTGTTCTACATTTTAATTCTTAATTTAATCGGAAATATATAAGAGCTTAGCTGTGAGAAGTCCTAATAATGAGATACTTGTGAGCATTTCCACACCAAATAGCAAATTGGATTGTCATAACCATCTCCCATTGGAATTGAACCTAGCACATTTATTGAGTTCTGCCTAAGACGGCATTTGCCATTAAAATAAAAGTAAATTATCGCTAGAATATGAGAAGAAAGATTAGTAGTTTCCATTTAATTCCAACTACCTTTATTTCTCATCTTGACAGATACGCGTAATTCGTCTACAATGTGCTGATTTCTTCAGTGTCGGGTACTAATACTCGAGTCGAATATGCACACTACCAAAATGTCATGTAAAGGGTGTCCACAGTTAAATTGCATCACTTTCAATAAGCTGTAACATTTCGCTCTTTGGGTTGATTTCAACGAAATTTTGGGTGAAATTACCTCAGCGTGTATTGTTTACATTGCGTGAGGTACATTGTGAAATTTGTCGTAGTTTCGAAAATGGAGTCGAAGGAACAGCAAGTGCGCGAGAACATTTTGTACATGCACCTCGACAACCCACTTCTTTCGCACCGAGCCATTGGAAAGATGTTGAAAATACACCAGTCTACAGTGTCTCGTGTCATAGAACATTTTGGGGAACGTTTAACTGTCGATTGGAAGAAGGTGAGTGGTAGAAAAAGTGTTCCGTACTGTGTGAATGCTCACAAGCAAGTGGTTGCTGCCTTTAAACGCAAACCCAACTGTTCCGTTCGGGATGTCGCGAAAAAGCTGCACTTGACCAAAAGTTTCGAGTAGATAGCCAAGAAACGAGCCGGGCTCCGTTCATTCAAAGTTCAGAAAGCCTCAAACCGCAATGAAAAACAAAATAGGACAGCTAAACCAAGTGCGCGTAAGCTGTACACACAAATGTTGACGAAACAACACTGCTGCATCTTGGACGATGAAACACACGTAAAAACGGACTTTAAACAAATTCCCGGCAACCAGTATGTGACTGCGAAAGACAAGTTCGATGTTCCAGAGTATCTCAGGAAACAGCAAGTGTCAAAGTTCTACAAGAAATCCATGATTTGGCAGGGGATTTGTTCGTGTGGTAAACGGAGCAAGCCTTGCGGGACAACTTCAACTGTAAATGGTCAAGTATTCATGAATGAATGCCTGAAAAAAACGACTGCTTCCGTTTCTCAAAACACACAACGTTCTTACATTTTTTTGGCCGGACCTAGCCTCTTGTCACTACTCCAAGGATGTTTCTGGAGTGGTACAAGACGAATGGTGTCAATTTCGTGCCAAAGGATCTTAATCCCCCAAACTCTCCAGAGTTGCGGCCAATTGAAAAGTATTGGGCCATGATGAAGCACGAACTTCGTAAACATCCTAAAGTTGTTACTACAGAACAGGAAATGTTGAAGCCATGGTTCAAAGCGAAAAAAATTTCGGTTCAAGCGTTGTACAAAATCTTATGCGTGGTATTAAGAAGAAAGTTCGGGCTCTTGGATTTGGTAAAAAAATACAGTGAAATAAAAATATCTAAACCAAGATCATACATTGTATTTTATTCCCTGAATATTTCATGACAATCAGTTGAGAGACTTGTTTTTGAGGACGAGTTCAAAGTGATGCAATTTAACTGTCGACACCCTTTAAATTTCTGTCCCCTGGGACCGACACACGCAAGCATCCCTTAGCATATTAGAATGAGTTGAAAGAGAGGAGAAAATAAATTCAATCAACCACATCTTTTGTCGAATTCCGTATGTGTCAGTTTCAGGAGACATAATTTTACACGAAATCTTGCTTTACGTCCTCCGACTTTTTACAAACATGAATTACGTCTTTTGTAAAATTCATAATTTCTAAATGTGTTTCAACATTTGAATAGTGGCTAGATCCGGCCAGAAGATCAACAGAGGAAGCAGACGCTTCTGTAGACACTCCTTGAGGTAGATCTCCCCGTTTACAGTCCCGGTAGTCACGAACGGCGCACTCCATTTGCCACATGAGCAGATTTTTTTGGGCCGCAGTCAAAAGAATCTTGTGCGCAATCTCATCGATCGCACTCTAGATCTTGTGTTTTGTTTGCCTGATTGTGAGGCAAATGTGAATAGATGCTCAGCTTTGTTGCTTCCCGTTGACTCTCATCACCCCCCGCTTGAAATTTCTACACCCGCGCGTGTGGTATGTGACGACCGTTTTGAAAGTCAATTGGAGCGATCACTGAACTTTGGTGTGATTGATTTTGTTGCGCTCTCGGACTATTAGAAAACCGTTGACTGGAATGCAATAGCTGCTAGCAATGATATCGATGAGATGGCGCAAATGTTCTGTTCCGGTTTGAACGATTGGTTTGTTAATAACGTCCCAAAAGTTAAGCCACCAGTTTCACCCGCATGGAGTACTTCCCATTTACGGGAATTAAAACGTTCGCGTAACAGTTGCCAACGGAAATTAAGACGTGATCGGTCGCCTAGCAACAAAAGAAATTTTCAACAAGCCAGCAATGCGTACCGATTTTTGAATGCCACGCTATATAAATCCTACGTTTTGCGTGTGCAAATGAGTCTGAGAATTAACCCTCGTAGTTTTTGGAAGTTTGGTAATGCCAAACGAAAAAGTGCAACGATTCCAACGAACGATTCTTTGAACGACACGGCTGCAGCGTCTGCAAAAGAGTCTAGTCAGTTGTTTGCTAAGCATTTTACGTCCGCATTTGCAACGAACTCTCCTTCAATATTGGAAATCGAAGAAGCCATACGTGATGTTCCCGTTGGTTTTGTTGATCTTGGAGTTTTTGATGTAAATCCAGAAATGGTCTCAATGGCTTAAAAAAAAAAGATGTTCGTTTGTCCCAGGCCCTGATGGTTTGCCTGCAGTTGTAATCTGTCATTGTATTGCCGTTTAAGCACAACCATTGTGTGATATTTTCAATCGTTCACTCCAGCAAACAAAGTTTCCCCGCATCTGGAAGCAATCGTTTATGACACCTGTTTTTAAACGTCGAGATCGCCACGATGTTATTAACTATCGAGGTATAACGAGTTTGTCAGCCGTTTCGAAGTTGTTTGAAATAATAGTTTGTGGAATTGTTCTTGATGCTACAAGTAGCTACCTATCTGCTGATCAACACCGATTTTTGACTGGACGATCGGTTACCACCAATTTGTTATGTTTTACGTCGAGGTGCATTGCGAGTTTGGAGGATAAGGCGCAATTTGATGTTGTTTACACTGACCTGAAAGCAGCGTTTGATAAAATTGACCATGGAATATTTCTGCACAAGTTGTTACGCCTTGGAGTTTCTACGCAATTGGTATATTGGTTAGAAACCTACCTTACGGACCGTGAGTTGCGGGTGAAGATAGATGGTTGTATATCACGGCCGTTTTCTAACAAGTCTGGAGTTCCACAAGGTAGCAATCTCGGACCGCTATTGTTTATCTTGTTTTTCAATGATGCCGCTCTGATTTTTACGCTTTGGTTTCAAAGTGGTCTATGCAGATGATTTAAAGTTGTACATCGTGGTGCGCACACAAGAAGACTGCTTACTTTTGCAAAATTCGTTGAGTTTATTTTCTGAGTGGTGTCAGAGAAACAAACTGACACTTAGCTTGGATAAATGTCAGGTAATCACATTTCACCGTATGGAAAATCAAATTTTGTTTGACTACTACGTTGATGGCAATACTCTTAGTAGGGTGACCAGTGTGACTGATCTGAGTGTTCAACTAGATTCAAAAATGACTTTCGTACTACACCGTTCTGCGATCATATCAAAAGCAACTCGACAGTTGGGCTTTATTTCCAAGGTGGTGAAGGGTGTTCGTACCCACACTACTGGAAGTCATTGTACTGTGCACTTGTCCGTCCAATTTTGGAGAACGCGTCAGTGGTATGGCAGCCTTACCAGGTCACGTGGTGCCTCAGAATCGAACGAGTTCAGAAGCGGTTTATTCGTTTGGTTCTTAAAAACTTGCCGTGGCGAGATCCTGACAACTTGCCACCATATCCTGATAGATGCCGACTACTAGGTTTGGACACGCTTGAACGACGTCGAAAAATACAGCAGTCGTTGTTTATTGCTAAACTGTTGAATGGTGAAGCTGATGCCCCCAAACTACTTTCTATGTTGAACTTTAGGGTACCGAACAGAACCCTACGGAACTCTACGTTACTGCAACCAATTTTTCACCGGACTGTGTTTGGATACAATGAACCGATTTCAGCATGCATTCGTGCGTTTACTGCAGTCGAAGAGCTATTCGAGTTTAATGAACCATCTGAACGTTTCGCGAATCGGATAAGAATGGCATTGAACTAGTTTTTAAAAGAAACGTGTTTTATTAGTTTATAAGTTAAATTTTATTCATTAATACTACCCATTATCAGATGAATTATTTAAATACAAATACAAATACAAATACAAATCTACACTTTGTACGTATGCAGTCCCTCCCGGTCCTTGGCTCTCTGAACGAAAAACTTGGACAGATTCAACTTTTTAGTCACATCCCTGACCGAAACATTGGGATTCCACTTAAACGTTTTCACGACACGCTTGTAGTCCTGATCACCAATAGAACATCCATTCTGACCGCATTTCTTCTTGCGTTCGATGCTCCGAGTTTCGTAGTAACGTTTAATCACACGACTCACCGTTGACGGCACGATTCCGAGTTGTTCTCCGATGTCCCTATGCGAGAATTGAAGATTTTCCAGGTAATTACGCTTAATCAATTCACGACGTTGCTTTTCGGGTGACGGCTTTTTTTCCAATTTTCTAAAAACTGACAACGATAAAAATACAACAAAAAAAACATTCCAAACTACCTACTTCTACTAAAAATTTCAAATACTCAATAGGTAATTTTCTAAGGCGTTTTTTTTTTTTGTGATGCAATTTAATGTGGGACACCCTTTGAGTTGTAGGAAATTTAATATTCTTCTTGGAAAATATACACTTGAAGAAGAAAACATTTCTCACATGAGCCTCCTTAAAATTTTCTGTGTAAAAAACAAAATATGTTAATTTTCTTTAATGACCCCGCCTGAAATTTTTGTCATTTTTTAAGGAAAGCTAAAGTTATCCCCTGAAAACTGGTGAAGAGTTTTGGAATACTGTTTCCAAACATTTTTGAAAATTCATTGAATTTTTATTGATTTTTGGATCATTTTCAAATTGCACTGTTTTTAGTGAAACAATACGAAAAATATATCTTACGCGTCATTTTGAGCATCCGTTCTCAATTATTGCGTATATAAAATTAAATAATTATATCTTAACATGTTTTGCCATTTTCAAAAGTGAGTCTCGATATCCAGCATTTATTTATTTCAGTGGTCACACAATGTGGTCAGAAAAAAAAGAGAATGAAAAACATGTGTTATTTTTTTCGTGTACAACCCCTCTCCATTGAGAATGAGAGCCCAGGATTAGTTAAAAGTGAGAAAATATCTCTGCACATCTATGCTCGCATATATTTATGTATATCTGATGTAATATTTATGAATCATTTAATGCAATTCTGCATGTGACTATCAATCATACACAGTCTTTTTTCAAGTGCTCACACACACACATATTGGACGGTTGTGAAGAGAAACGAACGAGAGCACTTATGCACACATGCCCACATGTGTTATGGATGTGTTCATTCAAGCATTGCGTTGTCAAAAGTCGCCGGTCTTCGTCATTCCACTCATCGTCGTCGTGTCGTGATTTTTCTTTGACGAACATACGTTTGGTGGCTACCGTTTAGTGAAAAAAAGTTAGTTTATATAAAATGAACTATAAATGAAGTTTATTTTTATACGCAAAACTTAGAAACCATTTATTTTCTCACTAATAGGGTGATTAATCATAAAATTTTAACTTAATAAGATGAAGAATAATTCATGGAAAAACTTTGCTGAAGAAACTATAACAAAAAAAAACGTAGTTTTCTAGGTCAAAACAATTTCGAACACGTTTTTGCGCCTTTGGCTACAGTGTGCGCTGTCAGGTCAATTGCACGCCGGCAGATTGAATGAAGAGAAGAGGCTACTGGTTCAGTAGCACAGTGTGTTCAAAAAGCAAAATACCGAAAGTGAATCTCTTGTGAAGGCAAGTTACGTCGTTTCCGAGAAAATTGCTCGAGCAGGGAAGCCATTTGTGGAAGATGAATTTATTAAAGAGTGTTTCGTATCTGTGCCCACAACATAAGGAAGTTTTCGAGAAAATCAGTCTTTCTGCTCCAACCGTTACGCGGAGAATTGAGGACCTTCGCAAAAAGTATGAAAAGTGTTTGAAAGTAAAAGCCGAGCAATTCGTTTACTACTAAATAGCATTCGACGAGAGCACTGATATCAGTGATACGACACAACTGGCAATTTTCATTCGTGGCATTGATGTGCATTCAACATTACCGAAGAGCTGGCATCTCTTTTTCCCTATGGAAGGTACCATGAAAGGGCTCGACATTTATGAGACTTGTGATTCAACCCTTGACACAATTGGCTTGAAGCTAATTAATCTTTCAGGTAAGTCGAGTTACAAAAACAATTCCAAACCATAAAATTGCATCTACATATGTCCTCCCGAACCAATTTAGGTGCTCCAGGCGCAGTGGTTCATCTGCGAAAAAAGGCTCAATCGGTAGGCAATGACGATTTCTTCCAGAACCACTGCCTTCTCCGTGTAGAAAACCTATGCGCTAAAATTTTTAATTTCAAAAATGTTATGAGTGACGTTGAGAAAACTGTTAATTTTATTCGGGCACGGGCATTTATTGAATCATCGCGAGTTTAATGAATTTTTAGTAGAAGTTGGAGCAGAGCATATCGATGTGCATCATTTTATGGAAGTTAGGTGGTAAAGTTTCAATAAGTTTTTTTTATTTGACTCATGAAATTAAACAATTCATGGAAATGGAAGGAAAGTTGGTCGATTTTTTGCAGACAATAAGAGGATGACAAATTTTGCGTTTTTAACCTGCATAACAACGCATTTGAACGAATTGAACCTTAAGTTTCAGGCAAAACAAAATTTCGTTCATGAGCTGCTCCAACACGTGAGAATTTTCGAGACTTCATCATTTAATGTCGAGTACAGCTTCATGAGTAAGCTTCTATATAACCAAATCTAGTCATATAAAAGAATTTTCAACCGTTATAAAACTTGGGAAGGAATCCAAAAAATACGTCGACATGATACATTCACTATAATCGGAATTCAATGATCGATGGGCTGCAAAATGGTGAGTAGATAGCTGGGATGGAGCGTGCGTCCCCGCAACATAGCACTGGTCCTCACAAGTTCCTACCTCATGCTTCCACGGGTCAGGAGATGACAAAGACCGCCAGCTAAGGGTTGCGTACTTAGCTGGTAGTGCAGCCTGGGCACTGTTGTCCTTCTGACTTCAGCTAGATTGAGGAGGTGCGTTCCGAGCGTCTGTCTACCAAGGAGGTGCGGCTCAAACAGCGTCTGTCCTGGCATCCAGCGGTTGAGTAAGAAACGCAGTATCGCGTCAACTATACATTAGGTGGCAGCCGCACCAAGGCAAGGTAGGCAGCGTGACACCGGCTAAGTAGCATGATGAAATCTTACTCTGCATCGAAAAATGGAAGCATTCTTTATACGGTATATAATTTCAGATCATCCATAGAATTCCCGGGTATTGTGTAATGGGTTTGAATTGTTTTCTTCCCCCGTGCCTATAATAATGCATGTCCGTCTACAATTGCAGCAGGATCAGCAGACATGCAGACATTACAAATATAATTGTTATTATCATTAATATTATAACATCCCTTCACAATATTTTTTTTTATGCTATTTTCAGCTTCGCATTTGCATCGTTGTAAGTTTTGGCCCACCTAACTCACGTTGTGTATTTGAGAGGATAGGATGGTTTTTACATTTTTTTTAGGGAGAGGATACTATACGACAAATTCTACAAAAAAAAATATAAATATATATTCATCGTCAAAATTAGTTTATTCAAAAACTAACATTGTTTATGAGCCTACCTTTTCTATTTTGCAGACATAAAGTATCATTTATGGGACCATTAGGAAAAAAGAGTTATCGGAGAATTTCCTGTCATTCATTTTTTATTTTTTTTGTTTGTTTTGGATTTATTGAGTTACCGTTTTTGGGCAGTAATCATACTCGTATGAAATTTATTTGCCTAAATTTTCTTTGCTATTTTGCTAGGATGCCATCATCAACTTTATTTCATTATATCAACTTTATTTCATTATATCACGTTGGAATTTTCGCTATTTTAGAGTTTCAATCATCTAACATCGCAGCGGAAGAGGCAAATAGCGGCATTTAATTGTTATATGTACATTATGTAGTATTTCTTTACAACATCGTATTATTTCCATCATATCATACCCTTCACATTGTCATACAAAAAACCTGATTTAGGCGGTATCTGGCTTAAACACGAAATATCCCTTCAATTTATGACATCTAGCATTCCATATATGTCCAGTATATAGCGCAGAAAATTACAGCTGTGGTAGGCTTTTGAAAATTACGGAATCTGTGGTAGGCTTTTGCACTTATTGCAGAATGTATTTTTCACTTCCGGTTTGCAATTGGACTTTTTACCAATTCTGAGCTGAGCTGATTCATGCAGCGCTGTGTGCCATTTGGCTAGTGTTTGATTTTACATTCAATCTTTGTCATTACTTCATCATAACATACAATATCATTATAGTTGGTAATATTGTTTTGTTGATTTTACTTCATAGATGGTATAAACATTACTTATTGTTTTTTTGCCCATTTATCTTAAACTCCCTTCCAGTTAAATCTTCCCATTCCTAACTCGGCAGCAATAACTATTAAATCATCAAACATAAAAGCAGATTGCTGTTATAAAATCGGCATCAAGTAGCAAATAGTGACCATGGCAACAGTAAATTAAAATGTATAAATGTTAGTTTTGTAAAATTTCAATAGATTTAACAAACTTTTTCAGGATACCTCAAATCAAGATTTTGATGAATTGCTGCTATCGCTGAAAACGAACGAAAACGTGCTTAAGCGCCACTTTAACACTTTACAACATTTCTTGCATTTCAGGATCAACCGAATGAATATCATGTATAATAGATACGAGTGCTTGTAGTATTTTTCATTTACATATACATACATAGACTATTATATAAATATTTCATGGGAATGGGAGGGACCATCAGGGCACCCGATTGAAGCACTCTGGATGGGGCTAACAGTTTGTGAATAGAGGGCGGGCTCTTCTCCCCGCCCATTGGGGCATCCTCATGTTAGATAGCTTGCTCTTTTGACCAATTGTTCAGTCTTGTTGTTGGAAGGAGATTCTTTATATCCCTGTGGATGCGTATAAGTGATGTTGCATATCGATCCACCCAACCCCTTTTTGGCCCTTCATACAACGGCATGATTAGGATAATCAGTGGTTATTAAAGCTTGATCAAGTCTAACAGAGGGGAGAGCCCATTGCCGTCGGACTTAGTTTCCGTGCTACAATGGGTGGTAGTACATATCATACATCATACATCATACAATCGGAGTTCAATGATCGATTCAATGAAATTAAAACGAATGATTATGACCTTAAAGATCTTCTCTGTTCTGTGGGGCGTTGATGTGGAAATTTTACCCGAGCTATTTACATTAAGTTGATAGAACTTCAGACAAACACAAATCTTGAAGAAGCCTTCAAGAAAACGAATTTGCTGAAGTTTTACTCGCAATACATCAGTGCGGATAAATTTTCCGAATTGCACAACATGCGTTGAAAGTGCGGCTCTGTGTGGCATTATATATTGTTGTGAAAAAATGTTTTCAAACATACAAAATGTAAAATCAAAACCCAGAAATCGATTGACAAGAAAACTTTTAGAAAATGCACTACGAATTTCTGGTTCATATCCAATTATTGATATTGATAAGCTCATCAAAGAAAAACGCAATCAAGCAAATTAGAGAACAGACTGTGAAGATACAAATAAGGTCTCTTTAACATAAATGAGATCTGACTATGTGAGAAAAATGTGCAAAACAGTTAAAATAATACGTACAATAAACTGAAAACAAAGCTGAATGACCGTCAAAAAACAAATTTATATCATTTCTTCAATATGTTCACACATCCTTTAAAAAATCCATGTCTTTAAAAAATTCGCTGCGGCCCGCCATATTATTCGAAAAATGCCTCGTTGCCCTCAAAGCTTATCATGCTGAGGACCACTGATTTATTTGATTACTTAGGTACTTTTTTCGGCAAGGCCAATAAGATACAGGTAAATCTGACAGCCAGGGATACCAAAACTATTGAGTTTATTTGATGCCGAAAGGTGCAGCAACGATTTTCTGTGCTCAATAAATAATGCACTTTAGTACTATTTTAAATCTATTAAGCTTGCTAAGCAGTGCATCGAATATAAGCTATCCACATACATTTGCGTTGTACGCATGTATTTATGATGGTTTTTTATGCTCTGAACACTGCATGCTGTGCGTTTGACTGTCAGCTTTCTTTTGTTTACTTGTTTGTGCGGTTCAAATTCTGCGTTTTCAAAATGTCGCGTATTGAAAAGGAAGTGAAAATTAAGGTTCTGGACACATGGCTAAGTGAGAAGGGTATTACTATGCGTATGGGTATTGGCGAAGCGGTTTGGAATTCATCATGCGAGTGTTAAAACCATCATTAATAAGTTTGGTGAACACTATTCTTTGGATGAGCTACCAGGAAGAGGCAGAAAACCCGGTTCTTCCAACCCGAAACTGGAGCAGAAAGTGGTATCTCTAATCATGAAGAACAAATCAATGTCAATACGTGATTTGGCCAAAAAAAGCAGGAACGATTGTCGGAATGATCCAGCGTATCAAGAGGCGAAACCACCTGAAGACCTACAAGAAGCAGAAAATCTCGAAACAAAGTGCAGAACAGAAGAAGCGAGCAGCAACAAGGGCCCGGAAATTGTATTCGCGTCTTTTGCAGCGTCCGGATGCATGCGTTTTGATGGACGATGAGACCTATGTAAAGGAGGACTCAAAAACCCTTCCAGGTCCACAATACTTTACTGCCGTCGTTGGGGAGGATGTCAACGATGCGGACAGGTCGATTCAAGTGGAGAAAAACGGTCGAAAGGTACTGGTATGGCAAGCAATATGTTCCTGTGGTTTGAAGTCAACCATTTTTTACACTACCGGAACTATAAATGCGGAAATCTATCAATCCGAGTGTCTCCAGAAGAGATTGTTGCCTTTATATAAGAAGCATAGTACACCTCCACTGTTTTGGCCGGATTTAGCGTCGGCTCACTATGCCAAGACCACTCTCAATTGGCTTGCCGGAAAGGGTATAGATTTCGTTGAGAAAAATATTAATCCACCAAATTGCCCTCAGCTTCGACCCATCGAACGTTACTGGGTAATCGTAAAGAGGGTCTTCAAGAAGACTGGTAAGGCAGCTGGGAACATGCAGGAGTTCAAAAAAATTTGGGCTCAAGCGTCCAAAAAATGCGATGCAACACTTGTCCGGAACTTGATGAAGAGCATTCGATCCAAAGCTCGAAAATTCGTGAAGGAATAACTTAAATTTCATCCGGTCTTCATTATGTTCAAGTTTAACCTCGTACAATAAAGGATCAATTTTTTGTATGAATAAAATATCGGTTTTCAACATAATTTGAAAGAAAGTTTGTGGATAGCTTATTTTCGATACACTCCTTATAAAACCTTCCGTTCTCAAAACAAACAAAAAATCCCGTGTACAAAAATCTCCAGTTTTGCGGACTAACATTTAAAAAAGGTCAAAAGTACATTAAATACATAACGTACTGTTCTCAATCAAGATTTGATTGTAAAGTGGCTTGCACGTATACACAGTATTGTTGATCGTTTCCAAATGATAGTCACAACGTCTTGTAAAACTATGTTGGTCGATCATTGAACGTAAAATCTATCTAAAACACAAAACACAAGGGCATCAGAGTTGCCCATAATCTAAGTTTGTTTTATTACGCCGATCAATCCGACGGCATCATCTGTGTTTTTTTCGGTTTAGAAATATTGTGTCTTAGAATAAATTAAATTTTTTGTTTTTGTATTCCTCTTTACCAATAAAGGAAAATTAATTTAACCACTTTTTTTTAATTCGCAAAAACATAAGAACGGAAGAGTTTTGGAAAAATATTTTTAAAAGTTAATTTGTAGAAAATTATGCGTATATTTTTTTTATTGTGTAACCAAAATCAGTGCAATTCGATGCAGATCTCAAAAATCGATAAAAATTCACCGATTTTTCTTTAAAGTTTGGTTTCTGTCCAAAACCTCCTTCAAGCTTTTAAGGCATAAATCCAGCTTTCTTTAAAAAAAAAATGACGAAAATTTGAGGGCAGTCACTTGAGGAAATTAATATCTTGTGTTTTTAAACACAAATTAACTATGTTTTTTTTCTTTAGATGTATTTTTCCCAAAAGAACATTAAATTTTCCACAACTTTGTCTAAGACGGAAATTTGATCCGATAAAGCGTTGCTAAGTAACGAATTTTCGAAAAAAAACAATGATCCAAGTTTTGCATATGCCCTAATGAAAAGTTAGTCTTGAATAATTTACCTTTTTTCCAATGACATCTTAGACAGAACTCAATACATTTGAAAAGTTTCATTCCAATCGGAGATAATCGTCATCGTGTCAACAATCACATTGAAATTTGCGTTTTGGGCTGGAAATGCTCTTGTCCATCATAAGTTAGCTTAATGGCCCGTGGAATCAATGGCACAGTGACACCTTTAACTCAATTTTACTTTCAAACGTTTAACAATTATATTTTTTTTTAACATTTTACCATTTTACCTTCAACTATTAAACAATTATATTTAAAAAAAACAAAATTTTGAAAATATATATCAGTGACTTCAAATTTGAATATATATGTAATTGATACTTTACTAGACTATAAATCTAACATTGAAGGTATCACAATGGCCCGGCAATGATAAAACCGACTTCCATGTGAATAAATCACTAGTGGATCAGCCTTATTCATGCTAACAAAGTTCATTATTTTAAAATAGAAGTACATATGCAGGTAGCTACCACAACATGAAGTTACGCTCAACAAGTCCTGTTTAGAATTGCTTTTCCTATCAAGCTTCATGTTGCTTACTTACTGAGCACCACAAACCATACTCAACCCAGCCGACTCCGGTTGGTCCCGGAAAGGTGCTAAAAGTTGTCACTTACAGAGCATATCGTTTCAAGATTGTTTATTGGCCGGAAATTCCCATGTAAGTGGTCGTTTTTCTTCGTCTCATTGCACCCTACCGACGAGCACCACAACCGGCATGAAGGCCTGCAAAAGGCCTTCTCCACTCAAAGAGAGACGATTTCATCGGAAAGTGTTAAAAGATGTTACGAGGAGATGATAACCGACGGCTTGGAGGTGAGGGCGAAGATGATAACCGACGGCTTGGAGGTGAGGGCGAATGGATGGCAATATGTTGTGCCTTCACAATAACTTAGTGCTGACAAAAATGACAGAACAGTAAAATGTGTCAGCTCCGAACCGTACTTCCTCGTTTCTTCTTGCTGTTGGTTTCCAACCTATATAGCTTTTTGGGTTTCCCGTGGACATAAAATCGACTAGGTAGGCTCAGAGAGGACTCTTTTGTGTATACGAAATGTTCCAATAAAATTTCGTTCCATTTTCCGAACAAACATCTCCTATTGAATTTGACTTGTTTGTTACAGCCGGAAAATGTTGCCGTCTCACCCATCATCATAAGAAGAATCATTGTTTAGACCGGTGATGGTGTGTTAAGAGCAGATCGTATGTGGACCTGTATCATTTTGGAAGGATGAAGTTTTCAAACAAGAGATGTTAGTTTCGGGCCGTTGCTGTAAGATTTATGGAGCTTTGAGTTGATGCGGTAATTTCCGTCGTGGAATATAATTCGAAATTGCCGATGCGGTTGTCAGCTTAGTGAAAAATTGTAGGTATATAGACTTCTGAAAACAGAGGTGGTAATTGATAATGTTTCATCGGCCTGTTTTTCTTTTGATTGGTATAGCTTATATGATACATATTTAAAAATCGGTATGAAAAGCTATAATTTCAAGTTTTGTAAACTAGCTCGGATTAAGGTGAAATCAATAATATATGAAAAATATGTTTTAATTGCAACGCAAATGCCAGAAATTTGTTTTACATGTTCATGAAAAATAAATTAAAAACCAACATTTTATTATCTGCTGGACATGGCCACATGCAACTCAAGGAGATCAAAAATATTGCCAACTTCGAAAACCACTAATCGTTAATTTTCTGCTTTTGAAATTTTCTATAATTCGTCACATTGCCGCTAAACTCAATGTAATGTACTTTTGCCTGCAAATATACATTCTCCTAAAAGGGAATGTCTCTTCCGGATCAGAGTGGTACATGGCTAAAGAATTGCATCTTGGTATCAATGAACGGAGGGAGGCTTGACGGCTAGCTTGACTGGACATGTTCCTGTAAAAATGCATCATACTTATGTTTCAACTTTCAACATTGGGTCGCAACGGAGTTTTTCATTAAAAATGAATGCAATGAATGAATGAATGCAATGAATCCCCTCTTTATACTACTCAATTCTTCCGAAAGCTTAAAAGTTTCAAAAAAATGTGAAGGCTAGCGAGGTGCAAGCACTGCGATACAGTTGAATTTTATTGAAAAACTAGGAAAATTTAAACTCACACTCAACTTGTTCACTTTTTAAAATCATTCTTTTATCTATCAGTGTTAGAAGTATATATTTTTTAATAAAATTGAAATTGCATTTAGCTTGAAAAAAGGCACCTCTTGTGATTAGAGCGGACTAATTTTTAGTCGTTTTGAAAACACTTTCGTTAAAAGTGGAGTCACTGAAATTTGATTGAATGTGATTGGAATTAACAAGTCGACAAATACAAAAACATCCATCTGATTTAAAGCGATGTTTTATACTATTTTACTTCTCAATCCTAAACAGAATTCACTTTTGACATTCTCACAAATGGAGAGGGCATGTTAAATGTTTCTGAAAGTGAGAGGAAGAACTTGCCTGTTCTAACCAACACGATCTATAACGACATCGTAACGAAATCGTTTGCTGAAGAATGCAAACTTTTTGTTGAATTGTCCACTTCAAAATTTGATAAATCATTGCCCAGTGCACAAACAAACGGTGAAGTTCGTTCTTTTCGCGCTCCATTGCTTTGGAAGTTTTTCACAGTTCGTTATTCAAAAATTCAATTTGTCGAAAATATTTCCACGGCAGTTGTAATCGAGATTTTATTTTCTGAATAAGAAAACGTGCAGTTTAAGCACGTTCTATAACGATAAGTAATTAATTGCAATTGGCAAGTGATAAGACATTTTGCACCGTATCTCTGCGTGGTCACGCACACCAACAGTCCATTTAGTTTACATGTCCGTTCATCTGCCAACTACCACTGAGCATCGGCTCAAAATCGTTACGCTTCACTCCTCACACACGTTAATCTCCTGACAGCGGCTCAGTAATACATATAAGATAAGTATTTTTTGTTTTTCTCTTTCCCTTATAAATATATTGTAGTTTCAATTTGCGTTTTTGTGTTTAGCTTAAGTTTTGTGCATGGTATCTGTGTGTTTTTGTAATTGCCTCAGAGGTTGTGCGTCATAAGCTACCACGTGTGAGCCGTGGATGGATTGTCGGAGGATGATTCATTTTTACCGCCAAATAATGAGGTATCTCATAAGATGAAACTATCATGAGCCTATCCAGCTGATTCAGCTGGTCCTTGCATTCTCTATTTTCTGCCCAAAACGAGACTTCTAAACATGTTTACTAGATAACCGCTGATCTGACAAAACAATTCTCGGCCTTGACCGAGATAACTAAAGTGAGATCCAATAAACTTCGGGTCGTTGTGTTCAACCTTGAGCAGGCTAATGAGATTGCTGTCTCTCAGCTCTTTACACTCGAGTTTAGAGTGTATTTCCCAGCTCGGGGTATTGAAATTGAAGGTGTGGTCGCCAAAACGAGTTAGACCCTCGATATCCTGCTGAAGCAGGCGGTTGGTAGTCTTAAGAACCCTCTGCTTTTTCCAATGAGGATACTGGATGTGTACAGTATCGATCGGTAAGGGTGAAAATAAATTTAACCCGTCAGACTCATATTGGGTGACCTTCACTGGTTCAGACCTATTTCAATACGTCGAGTTGGGTAAACTTTGACAACCTGTGCTGTTATTCATACCTCGGGTTATGATCTGCAAAAAATGCAAGCAGATGGGACACACGACCTCCCCTTGCAGCAATAAGGCTTACTGCTCCTTTTGCAGGAGAAACATGAGGATGGCGCCCGTGTTTATAGCATAGCAAAATATGCTTTCTGCAATGGGTCTTCTACTCATGCTCTCTCGTTGTGCCCGGCCTACAAACATCGCAGGGAAAAACTAGAACGTTCTCTAAAAGCAAGTTCCAGGCAGTCTTTTGCAGATATGGTGAAAAAACCTTCACCATCACCCATTGTCAATACAAATCCCCTAGCTCCTTAGTCCGACAACGAGTCTGACTCTGACTAGGCTGAGGAGGGAACATCTTTCAGTTTTCCGGATGGTGCATCATGGAAGCAAATCCATCCACGGAAAGTAACTGAACAGAAGCCCCAAATCAGCTTGCCTAATTCAAGGACTGAACCTTGCGACATACCAACATATATTGAGTAAATATGGACTACATAATTTCAAAACTGTTTTTTTGTAAGAACCTAATAAATCAAATCAAATCAAATTTTCCCCATATATTAAATGAAGGCCTTCAAAAGTTTTGATTTATTAAACTGCCATTGAAATTCGCATGGACATTTCTTATGCCTTGAATCAGTCATTTCATCTCAAAAGTTCACCCTTTAAAATAAAATAAAAACCTGTTAAACATAGCATAAAAAAAACTCCATAGTACTTTTAACAACAAGGATTCAATTGATCAATCTGATGTGGCATAAAATATAAAATAAATCAATCCATTTTCATTTCTATAAACAAGTCTTTTTGTTATGACCCTTAAAGAAAATTTTCATTTTTTAGTTATAGTCCGTTAATTATCTTTTTAGGGATAAATGGTCTAGCTGTCTTTTTTAAAATATTGTTAGGGATAAATCGGGGTCCAATTTACCGATCAATCGTAACTTTAGAGAAGCTTTTTCTTATTGATGAAGTTTGTCAGAAGCAGATAATTTCTCATCTCCATGCGAAGCGCTAGGAGTGGACGGTAATTTATTGCTAGAACGAATAGACATGAAGAGACAGTGTATTGATAGTTCCGTATAGGGCAACGGCAGGCTTTGAAAATTGAAAGATACAAGTTTGAAAACGAGCGGAGGGCATTGAACGGTAGTATCCGATCAGGCACATAACCCTTTACCATACTACCCCATGCAGGATAGGCAAGGAGAGGAAATCTCCTTGACTGGTAAAAAGTTATGCAACCGATCGGGCTCTTATACTACCTATTGCTTTTTTCTAGTTCTAGCGATTTGTCCTTCTCCCAATGCTGCCTAACACGGGTGAGAAATTATCTCCCGCTGTTGGGTTTATTTTTAGCATGCACCGCCTATTTCTTTTCTTATTATCTTTTTCTTTTTCTTATTATCATAAATAATAAATAATAATTGGTGAGTCTGCATATTGTAATATTATTTTAATTTTTTCATTGCAACGCTTTAAAAAATATCTGTCAAAAATAAAAAGTATATCGAAAAGTAGTTGGCAACATTCAAACAATAATAACTCTGTAATGGCCTCAAGTTTTTAGTGTGTTTTACGGAGACATGTTTATATACGGCAGCGTAATAAAACATCAATAAAAATGGAAAAAGTAGCAATAAAAATATGTGAAATCGCCACTTAATTATTAAACACTGTGCCAACGAAAAACTAACAATTCGCACTAGAAAAACATAAAATAGCAATAAAAAATTGATAATTCATTTTCAATAGTTCAAAAGTGACCGGTAAAAACTTTTCAAAAAAAGCAATGGCAATTAAAAGTATAAACGCAATAATAAACTGTTAGTTTTCCGTCATATTAATAAGTTCTAGCGCTACACATTTGACAAAAGTCTTCAAATCTTTCAAATCTTCCAATTGAAACCAAACAAATCGCAACAAAAAAATGCAAAATTAAAAAATTAAAATTAAAATAATTTGTTTGGTTTTAATTGGAAAGATTTGAAAAATTTAAAGACTTTTGTCACATGTATAACGCTATAACTTATTATTATGACGGAAAACTATCAGTTTATTATTGCGTTTATACTAATTGCCATTGCTCTATTTGAAAGTGGTACCGGTAACTTATTGAAAGTGAATTATCAATTTTGATTGCTATTTTAAGTTTTTCTAGAGCGAATTACTATTTTTTCGTTGGCACAGTGTTTAATAATTTAGTGGCAATTTTGTGAATTTTCATTGCTAAATTTTCATTAATTAGTGCCAGTATATATTGTAGTCGTTTATTTACATGTCAATGACAGTTGTTCAATCGCTTGGTTTCGGTACAGTGGATCGTTTCAAAGATGAGTCGAATTGATCTGGACACGCGAAAGAAAATTCTGCACATTTGGTGCTCGGAAAAGGCTGTCACGTACAACCAAATTGCAAAACAGGTGAAAGTGAACCACACCAGTGTCAAAAATGTAATCGAAAAGTTCGGTGAGACCCTTTCCGTGAAAGATTTATCCCGATCCGGCAGGAAACCGGGTCCCAGCCAGCCCTGCTGGGACTTGAAAGTTGTTGAGTACACACTTATGAATTATAACAAATTATGAATTATACACGAGACGTAATTCATGTAAACATAAACAAAGACTTCGTGTAAAATTGTGTCCCCTAAAACTGACACATACGCAATTCGACAAAAGATGTGTTTGATTGAATTTATTTTTTTTCATCTCTTTCAACTCATTCTTATGTGCTGAAAGGACGCTGTGTCAATGGTTTCAGGGGACAGGAATTTACATGACATTTTGGTAGTATGTACATAAAGAAAAACTCATCGGCGTTGACGCGGGACGCGGGCCAAGCAATTCAACACTAGCATCGGAATGATTCAACGGATCAATGCTCGGTTATAATGTTTTGAAATTGGAAATATCTTCTCAACATCATGGGATCCCAGTAGTGAACAGCAGTTTCTGCTAGAACCAAAGATGTGAAGAGAAAGTATCGATAGGTCCGATAGAGCTCGGCAGGTTATGAAATTGAATAGAAGTAGTTTGAAATTGAGCGTAGGGCTTTGTTTTGGCAGTATTTCGAAGCAAACACAGACACTTTTGCCAAACATCCCACTGCGGGGTAGGCTTTAAGCAACAATGTGAGTGACTATCGCGTTTTTTCATGACGATCATGCTATGGTAGTTTTACAATTCAGTGCTTCTTGAGGCCAGCAAAGGGTGAGTCGATAATTATTGCGACACTTTCAAACCGAAATTAACAAAATTTTCTTTTTAGAGTATATTTATTACATCCGCTCTGTTGTAAAAAAAACAGCGAGATTCCGGTCGCAAAGTATGAAAATCAGCACACCATTCGCGGGAGGATTTTATTCACCCACATGCAAAATCTTGTGTTGTCGTATCCGCACCTTTAGAAAAGTAATAGATCATGCATATCGAATGGGCTAAGCATCATTCGACCATCTCAAGTGTCCTCCAAAGGTTCCAAAAACGGATGACAGTGGATCACATGCCAACAAAAACCGGAAAGCAATGCGCAGAATAAACGTGAGAGCGCTGATTGCTCTATTCAAGCATAACCCGAATATTTTTAATCACAAAATTGATGTTTCGCAATATTTTGTCCAGAGGGCCAAGTAGCGATAGGGATTGAAAACGTACAAGGTAAAGAACAAATCGAGACGAACGCCAGCAGAGTGCTGCCAAAATGCGTGCCCGGAAACTCTACACGAAGCTGCTAACGAAATATCGGTGCTGCATCATTGATTATGAGACCTTCATCAAAACGTATTTTTATCAGTTTCCGGGACAGGAATATTTCACAGATTAGGGTTGTTTATTAACCGTTTCAAACGAAAGAAGCTGTCCAAAATTCACTTCAAAGTACCTAAATTTACAGGCCACTCGGGACAAACAGAGTGAACCATCCTTGACCAAAGGCACCATAAACGGTGAGAATCACAAAAACTTTCACCTTTCGGCACCTTTCTTGGCTTTCACTGTTTTTGCGACAGCACGATCAAAACAGTCATTTGGCTCGATTCGACTCCGTGCCACTACTCCAATACCGTGCAGGAGTGGTATACGGCTAATTTTGTAGATTTGTGCCGATAGACATGATCACACCAAACTGTCCTGAGCTCCGGCCGATCGAAATCTATTGGGCCATGATGAAGCGCGAACTTCGGAAAACCAGAGGAAAGGCGAAGGACGAAGAGGAAATTATAAGAAAGTGGGAAAACAGAGAAAAACGTACCGGAATCGAACGTCCCACTGTCCTTATAATGTACGTGTATATAAGTGTATAACAAATCATTCATCAAAGCTGTGCAGAAAAATGTCTTCCATTAAAGTTTTGACAGCACACAAATACACACAACTAGTTTGAACATCATATTGACTGGAAAAATGCAAAATTAATCAAAACAATAAGGAAACCGTCTCTCCTAAACGCATGGGAATCGATGTTTATCTCCAATTCATCCGAACCACTCATGAAGACGATCTTCCCATCACATCATGTCTGTTTAACATGACAAAGCTGAGAATTCAGTAACTATCTCTTCTCTTCTGACAACTACGCAACAGCGTACGAAGATTTGTGTAATCAGTCGGACATAGTCCCGTAGATGGCATCATCGCGCCCGAAACCGGTCGACCAAACGATAAGTGTTGTATCTTATCTCGCGTCGCGTTTTTTTTTTAGTGTCGTGTAGTTCTTACGTCAGCTTAAAAATCATTACAATAAGTTTGGCTCAGTACTTAAAAGCCATTTAAATCAAGTCAACTCGAACAATCGGAGCTGAAGAAGTCTGTAGATCCAGACGAAATAGGCCTATCTGTCAATAGATAAGCTATTTCTAGTCAAATTTAAAGGAATTTGCTCCCGTTTCCTAGCTTGATAAAAGTTTTTAATTTTTTAGTTTTTATTTTTAAACATGTCAACAAGTGAAGTGTGGGTTTTGAATATGGCCACTTTCCTGGATGAACTCGGATCCCGAAGGGCCTCCCCAAGTGGCCAGTATGGTCAGAAATCCTCAAAACGTCTTTTCATGACCTAGTTTTGCAAAATCATGACGTTTTATGTGTCGCAAGCCAGGTTTTGACAACGATTTGAACATGGCCACTTTTCCGGAGGAATTTGGACTCTGGTGGGTTTTCCTAAGTGGCCAGTATGGTCAGAAATCCTCAAAACATCTTTTCATGACCTAGTTTTGCAAAATCATGAAGTTTGATGTGTCGCAAGCCAGGTATTGGCAACGATTTGAATATTGACACTTTTCCGGAGAAATTTGGACTCCGGAGGGTCACCCTAAGTGGCCAGTATGGTCAGACACCCTCAGAATATCCTCAAAAAACCTATTTTTGCAAAATTATAAGGTTTGATATGTCGCAAGCCAGGTTTTGTAAAAGATTTAAATATGGAAACATTTCCTGAGGAACTCGAATCCTGCATGGCTTTTTTAGTGGCCAGTACAGTCAGAAATCCTCTAAAATGTCTTCTGATGGCCAAGTTTTGCTAAATCATGAAGTTTAATATGCCGCATGCCATGTTTCGCTGGACAGGTACTTACCCCAGTACTCCCACCTTGGAATCCGAAACTACGGATATTTTCGTAATAACCAGGAAAGATCTACAAACAAGGATAATTTTGTGATCTATTGCAAAAAATCGCATCCAAATCCGATGGCTAAAGATGGATTATCATCAATTTTAAATTTTAAATTTTCTATCTCAGAGGGGTTGAGGACGTGCGTGTTAATAAGATAAGTTCTATAAAAAATGAATTGCAATTTTTGTTAACCCCAACTACGAGAAAGCTGCTTCAATCTCTTTTAATTGCTATTATTGTTTCAATAAATGAGGCTTTTTGATAAATTTCAGACAAATTTTGGGTCAGTCAAATCAGATAGAAATTTCTATCTATCTTATTTCTAGCTGTAGCTGTGTAGTGTAATTCCAGAAGGAACGTTACAGAGCCAATGAGTATTGGATTAACTACACATAATATAAGTCATTGATTGCGATGAACCATAAGGCAGGCCAACTTCTGCCAAATTCAACATATCCCAAAATACCATCCCAGTCGAAGTGGAAAAAAACCCGACAGGCACATTATTCTAAAGAATAGAGCTCACGCTTTTGATCTTCTTGCAATAGTCCTATTGACTTTCCATTCCGTATACGCGTCCCTTGAAAAACTCGAACGACGGAATTGACTGCCACTCACAGCAGCTACCCATGCAAAAGAAGACTTAATCTCTGTAATGAGCACCACTTTTACGACGTTACGTTACGTACGTTCTGGTATAATTCAATCCCTGTTCTCGTCCATCCATAGAATCAGAGGCAGCCGGCAGCGGTTTCATCTTCGAAACGATTCCGTTGTCCCTTCCGCCTTGGTGGTATTTAACCTTTTAATTCTTGTTTATTGATATTAGATAATAGTCCCTTTTTTGTTCTGCTCCAAACGTTAGGTCTCACCGGCATCCAACCTCACCCTGCGTCGCCTCCAACAACAACCGCTCAGCTGTGTGGGTATCGCAAAGATTCGTCCTTTCGTACACGAGTCTATTGGCTGTAGTCTACTCACCATCACCCCAGCCGACCAAAGCTCTTGTTTGGCGTGTTTATTTCTACGGCAGACAAGGGAACAATCCAGAGCCGAGTATTTGGTTTTCTGCTCTGTTTCTGGCTCCTTTATTGCGTAAAAAACCAAAGAAGGATGAAGTGGTTGTTGCTGTGTGCATACGCTCTCTAAAGGTGGAATTACATTCGAGGCGTCTCGAGACGACTTGGTTATAGAATTTTAAAAAGTAACATGGAATTCTGATAATATTGCTCTTAAATCTAGTAAACAAGTCACCTTTGACTTATGGTGCTTGTAGCTTGCCACGAACTGCCTCAATGTAAAGTCGCCTTTATACTCAGACAGAACTCTAGACTTGGGATGGTGTGCTCTGTTTACGCTGTGGGTGAGTGGCTAAAGAAGGGGACGACAATGGACGCTGCTGATAGAGGTCGTTAGATGACTTCAAGCGATTCACTTGTAGCAGGAGAAGAAGTCGTATGCCCAGTGAAGCGTTTAATAGTGGAGTGGGATTAGGAAACTAAGATGGAAAGAGATGAACAACAGCTTGACAGTGGGGGAATATTCGTACCGGGTGATCTACCTATCAAAAATTGTTGGTATTTGCCAGTGAAAATAGCGACTTCTTAAAAGTTATTTTGATGACAAGAATTTAATGATCCATTTATTATAAATTTCAAAATGCCTTGAATAAAGGAAAAAAAAGTGAGCAAAAATTCGAGTGTATTGAAATCCCTCCCACCCACTATTCTTATACGGGGGATTAATTATTGTCCAGTATGTTATAACAAGTTGGAACATAATTAATGAGAGGATGTTTCAGATGAGAACTGTTAAATATGTTGCAGTCTAAATTTAGTGAAGATGTGTTCACTTCATCCCAAGATTCGTCCCTTTTACTTTCTTTTACGCCTTCCGTAGAAGTTCTGATGTTCTACTGTCGAATGGACTGTTTAAGATCCTCAGCAAGACTGTATCCTGAGCTCCCTGTATTTTGTTCCTTTATGTCTGAGTACATGATTGCCACTCAGGAAGATGATTGCTACGTAAAAGGATTAATTACCGGATACCCTTACCAAACTGAAAGACTTGATGGAAAATTTCTCTATAAAAGAGCAGACGACAAATCAAAATTGAGTAGAATTTTGATCATTTCATAGGGTATAGATTGAAATAAATCATAAAAGCATCTCATGGATGTCATCAGCAAATAACAATTATTGCATAATGTTGATTTGTATTTATTTTATACATTCATCCGACAATAAGGTAATAATGAATAAAACTAAACTAAACAAGTATTGCACACTGCCCTAAAAGATGAAAGGAAAACATAAATAGAAACAATCAGTCAAGACAATTTTATAGGCGGTTTCGAAGCGCGTTAGTAGAGATGTTGAAATCGAACAGACTATAGTTTTCTGGGAACCTTCGACTTATCGAACAGACAGGATTGTTCGATCTGTGTTCGTCTCTATCTACTTCGGGACGAATAATCTGGCTTGGATGGCTTGGTTGAACTTGCGGTTCAATACCAAATAGAGCACATTGATGTTGAAAATTAATCCAAGTTGTCGATTTGCTTGATCTACTTTTTCCGAATAGTGCATTTTGAATATGAGTTTTCCTTGACGAAAAATTCCTAGACCAGACCGGGAATCGAACCCAGCCACCTCCAGCATGGTGTTGCTTTGTAGCTGCGCCTTTACCGACTGAGCTAAGGGAGGACCCGACCCCAACTGATAAATACATCAAGCAGTTGTTGCTATTGAATACAGTCATCGATGCTCCTAACGATTATCTAGATCTTCAAATCGTCTGCGTAGAACATCAGGCAGCAGTTTTCGAGGACGTGGGACACATCATTGAAAAACAATGCGAACAACACCGGTCCAAAGATGCTTCCTTGCCCAGTACCCCACATCGAGTAATGAATGGTACAGATATGGCTGATCCTATTTTCACGAACAAATGGCGATCAGTTAATACGATCAACAATCAATGTGTTGTAGAACCCCTTATTCCAAAGTACGCCTTGCAGTCTGCAACTTGCAATTTTGCGCTTTTCAGTACCTTTTGCTACTAATATCTTTGTTTTTGTTTTGATTCGCTATGTTATTTTGACAGAATATTTGAGGATGTATTGGTGTGAGTTAAAGTATAAGGGGCGAATAATTAAGCTTGGGACCAAGCTTGGGACCGATGTGCTAGTACTTCCTGAGCCAAAAAATATATTAATTTTCTTCGTGACTATCCAGCCGCTGGTACGATCTTCTCGGAAATACTCCTTATTTCTCAAGCTTGGCTATCAGAATATCATGATTAACTGTGGCGAAGACCCGTAACGCTGGTAGATCACCTTTATGTGGTGCGTTATGGGGTATCAGATCAGAATTAATTCAAACTAGGGAACATAATTTTTGTTTGTAGTCAAAGGACCATATCTTAGTCCTTATTACATTTTATGTCTTGTGAAAAGTGACAATACTCGGATTGCACCACCGAGAGTGAACTTGGAATAAGGAAAACGTGGTTCGTCTTCATTTATGTGAATTCTAATTTTCTGTTTGATCTTCTATAGTTTTGGTTATGGCTAGGGTTATGATGAATGGTTAATATTGGAGTCATTTTTTGTTTTCCTTGCAATGAATCTGGTTTTGACTGATAAAGGGGCGCGCATTTGAAGAGTACTGCGTAAACTTTCAATAAAACTCGATTTATTACCAACAATACAAACAATGACAACTGTAACAACACCGAATACATCATCATTTCTCAATAGTGATGAAGTAACTTGACATGCACTAAACAAAGGATACGGGATATACTACAAAATCTCAAATAACTGGTCGCAGTGGTTTATGTTGCAGAAAAAAAAAACTGTGTCGAAAGCAGCCATTATGTTTATGTAAATACTGTCGAATTTCCATCGTTGATCCATTTCACCGATACAGAACGACGAGTATTCACACAGGTTTGTCATGACGGAACGTTGCGGAAAGAATCCTTGCTGAGATGTCGAGATGTATGGTTTGTGGAACATAACGTCCTTAAGGATGATCTCAAAGCATTTTGATCCAGCAGGTAGAGAAGTTATGTTACGTTAGTTCGACTTATCCACTTTACTGCCTCTCTTGAAAATTGGATGCATGTATGACATCTTCCAAGCGTTTGGAAGCTGCTGAGTTCAAAGGGAGATGTTGAATATGGCTTGCAGCGGTGTAATTAGCATGGTACTGCAATGTTTCAATATGCACGCAGGAATGCCATCCGGACCAAGTGTTACAGACAGTTTCAGCTTCTTCAGTGCATCCTTCACCATCGCCAGACTAACATCGAAAATGCATTCATCAGCGTCAACCTCCGATGGAGACAGGTTCGCAGTTTGCCAAACGCTCGCAAAATGTGTAGCAAACTGTTAGCTCTTGGTTTTCGCAGATGAGGCAGATTGATCATTTAAGCGCTTTGATAGAAAGCCGCTTTCATTTCTTTTTGAATTGAAAAAAATCCAGAATTGTTTCGGATGTCTCCGTCTCCGTCTTCGTTCAGCACACGTCTACCCTAACAGCACACTTGTTGCATATCAGTTAAATTAACTTCTGTGTGACTCAATTAAGTCACAATCAAGTAGCTGCAACCAATTATGACAGTTTTGTGTTACTTGGGTAACATATTGGTCGTACAGATAACGGGTATAGCTGTGAAAGCCCTGAAAAGCGCCGTTTGGTATTTCATTATTCACTGTTCCTGGAGCGATCCAAGTAGTACCAATAAAAGTCGAGTACCAGGTGATGATTGAGTAGATGGTCGAAAGGGTGGGCGTTGATATTGGTTCTGTTCCGTGGAAGAAAAGCATATCATATTAGTCTCTAAGTGTTTAAGGAGCATTGACATTATTCGTCTCTTCTAATTACGGTTTTTCTTTCGGTATAAGAAATCTTAACACTTTGAAATACCCACACTAACTGATGACCAATTGGGCAGAACAGATCTTTCTTATAACCTCGCAGAAAGCAGGAAAGTTATATTCTACCAAACGAAGCGAAGAAGTAAGAAGTGACAAACAAACCCTTAGGATTTGTTTTTAACTAGATTGATCTCTCGCACACATCTCCATTCTAGCAACAATCAATATGCAACTAACGATTTGAAATTGGTTCACTGTTGTAGAACCCCTTGGTCCGAAGTACTCCTTGAAGCCAGCACCTAACTATACATATTTGCGCCTTTGTTTTGATTTGCTGTGTTATTTTGACAGAATATTTGAGAGTGTGTTCGTGTGAGTTCATTATTAGGGGCCTATTATTAAGCTTGGGACCAAGCTTGGGACCGATGTGCTAGTACTGACTGAGCCAAGAAAAAAATCGTATTTGTTCGGGACCTACTGGTCTTAGAGTTAGTCTATGATTCTAGTATGTTCTGGATGCATGTAGGACTTCCACGAAACAGAAACCCTCATTGAGTGCATTTCTTCTGAATTTGGTTTTACCTATCTCACCGCCCAATCATTAGAAGATTAGAGAACGCTCAGTCGATTGCACATAGTGTTTCGTCAAAAAATATATATCTTTTTAATTTAAATCTAAAATATTAGTTTATTTAAAAATCAACCAAGAAACGATCGAGTTATTAGCGTCCTAAGCTTCAATTTTTTGTTCCATTTTTTAAATTTCGATTTGGCTTGCTACTCTTGCCGTAAGCTTGCTTTATATTTACGATTCGGAATTATACATTGAAAATTTCTTTTCGTAAATTAAGTTTCACTCGTTTCGGAAACAAGGATTTACATTTACAAGTACATAGCACAAATGTCTCGTATATTGTATGAAACATTCGTATTGATCTTTATCTGGTGAAATGCTATCATTACACCTTTTTGTGTATTGCACGACATGATTTTAGTGAAAACCAGCCAATCGCTGTTTTTCTTTTATCGTACTCATGCATGATGGTGTGGCATGGGCGGAAATAATTTATTTATCCCAAAATAAAAATTAAAGCACTGTTGAGAGTTATAATCATTAATCAAATATTTTCTCATGAGTCACCATGGCCTAGTGAGATCAATCACGGATTCAGTAACAGCTCTTCCCAAAAAAAAAAAAAAAGGTTCCAATCCCATTTCAGACACATTAAAACAAACGCTGAACAACGTGGTTGCGCTTTTTTTTCAACTACACCGTGTCCAATATATTCTCATACACTTTTTCCTAGCATTGGTGTCGTGCAACTACTCAACATGCTTCACGTATGTGTTGGTGTAGTGTTGCACTATGTTTATACAAACGCTCTTAGGTTATGTCCGATTGTTTTCATTCGGTGTTTATCTTTTACCAGCGATGAAGGAGTTTCGTGCTGTGGTGATAAAAAAGTTTTTGAAAGGTGAGCGCCCGGGCGCTATTTTCAGAAATTTGAAAAACCTCGGAGTAAAGCGGGATTTTGTGTGCCGAACCATCCGAAGGTACCGTGACACCTGCTCGTTGGATGACCGGAAGAGATCCGGTCGTACTCGTACGGTGTGGACTGCACGAGTTGTTAAAGTGGTCAGGGAACGGATTAGACGAAAATCACAGCGCTACAGCAAATCTCGTTCAGGGCTGGTGCCAAGAAAATTTGACCGACTTTTTGGACAAGAATGAATGGCCTCCCAGTTCACCAGATCTGAATCCCTTGGAATATTTCGTATGGTCATACATGCTGGCGAAGGTAAATGACCACAGGGCGTCTAATATTAACCAATTCAAAACCGGAATCAAACGAATTTGGGACGAAATGCCGATGGAAGTCGTGCGTGCCGCCTGCGACGGTTTCGAAAAACGTCTGGAGCTGGTCAAGAAGATTAAAGGTGGTGTTATTCCAAAACACATGCTGTAGTTGATCAATAAAATCTGGATCATCGATTTGAAATAAATAGAGTTTTATTTTGTAAGAGAATACCTATATTGGACACGGAGTACATTTCGAGCCGATAAAGAAGATCAGTTAGTAGTTCATGCAACCACCAGAAAGACGTTTCTTTTTAATTTGTGACAAAATGTTAATAGATCTTTGCATTGTTTTCGTACAATGCACGAATGTTCTTACTGTCTGAACAAATGCTTCCTGCTGTTGACAGTTGCGCGTGTGCCATTAATTACGAAGGTAGCTTTATAAAAACAACAAATCAGTTTCGATGCAGAAAACAACGAATAGATGCGATAATTCTACGTTCGATTCGTGGTATAAGTTAGAGTAAATTTAGTGTATAGACTGCGTTTAAAGTTCAGAACAGTTTTAGTAATTGTACACAAGGCTTAAGGTATGCGATGAAGGGAAAACTAAAACTATTTAAGCCTCCGCTGACTGCCAATTGGCAAGAATTAGAACGGAGTGTGCGATAAACTTCAATCAAACAAACTCTTTAGCTGGGTAAACTGAATTGGTCGTTCTGAATAAGACGGATTCAAAATCTCCACTCGAAACGTAACGCGGTCGAATTCCTAAATCTTAGAACGGCGCCGCTGTACAGGAATAGAAAAGAGAGACGTAAGTCCTATGTCAAAAATAACTTTATGATGATCCTGAGCAGGAATTGTTATGATTGTAGTGTTCTTGTTCTTCTGAAAGTATGACCATGCATGTATTTTAGAGAGTATCTTTAGTTAAATATCTTGTGTATGTATCGTTTATCGTTTATATTTGATAACAAGCAATGTGATTGTTGGGAAGCAACAAACTATTGGGATGAGAAAGGATAGTGTAGTGAGATTGAATACATGTCATTTCCTTTCTCGGAATCTAAACTAAATATGGATTAATGTTTGAGTGTGTCTAATTAATACCAATGTATTATTATTATTTTGTTATTAGTTTCGGTACTAATATTCACGCCAGTGTCAGCATGGGCGCCTGGTTGGTTGCAAACACTATTAGCGTCCTCATGCTTTCAACATTAGTTACGGCCAGCTTCGGCATTACTTTCGCTTCTTCTTCTTCTTTCTCAATCGCCTCACTCTATTGTTTATCATCCTTTTCTTTTATACCCACAGAGAAGCAAATAAAAGAGTGGAGATCACTTGAAACACATTATTTGAATCAACATGAAAACATGGGCCAAATTTACAGTTGTGGGGGCCCAGAGGCCATCAACTTGTGGGTTATTATTGGGTTCAACTTTGTCCATGCCGTACGGAATAATAAGTGAAACTCATTTTATGGCAGCCCCCAAAATATGGAAGTCCCATTTGTTACCCGTTTTTGAGGACCCGGAAAGGGAAAACCATATTTTCAACCTGTTTATTTGCAGGGAACTACTTATACTTAATTGAAAGTTTAATGCAACAAATTTGTAAGTTTTTTAATCAAATGATGTATCAATGAAGTCATTCTTTGTATTCAGTCGAACGTGAGTTTTTAGTGTTGAAACCTTTCACTTTAGCGTAACGCTCTCAATTTTCAAAATTGTGTAATGACACCCGGTATAGAAAAGAGAACCGTAGTCCTACGTTTAAAAAACGCAATGGATCTATTCTATTATTTTTCATCACTTTGCATCCGGCCGAACCGTAGCCATACACCCACATTGTTTATCCCCAACCATCCTCCAACACAATGGGTAATCCTTCGTTTTACTACATAATGCGGTTTCCCTCCCTAACACCTCGTCCCGCTTTCACTGGAGTAAATTGCTCCTCATGGTCACGTTTGGCTTTCGCCCGTTCAACAATAAGAACCATAGGATTTTTTTTTGTTTTCGCGCCCAAACCATTCGAAGCCATTAACTCACGTCGAAACATTGCAGGAACAACAAATTGGCATTGATTCATTGGGAATATGCCGGAGCTGGTATTGATGGTGAGTTTTCATCTATTTAGGTCACTTTTACGCCTTCAACTCCGGTGTTTAAAGTTCACCTTGAGTATCGTTGAGCCTGGCAAACCGTAAACAGAAAATGGCAATTTTACGCAACACTTCGAAAGTACGCTGAACTGTCACTCAAAAGTGGAAAATGGGAAATTGCCGACCTTGAAGCATACGCACAAATACTTGAACCCGAGAGATGTGCTACACTCCCGTGCTGTATAATCTCCTTAGTCACACCTTCATATCATAGACAAACAGACGAACGATTTATTTAAAAACAGCGACTCTAATCCATTCCATGCAACATTTCTCACAAACCAAATTATTAAGATTTGGGACGATGTTTGAAAAAAAATGACAGGCGTTTCTCATCTGGTTGCTGACAAACCATCTCCGGTTCGGCAACCTAGGGGAGTTAAAGCAGAAAAGAACCCATAAACATTTATTTTATGAAATTGAACTTCCTTCCTTCATCTTTGCGTAGTCGAAGGTGCTACGCCATAACAGAAGAGACACAATCGGCGAAATAAGCATAAAATCCTGTGAGACGAAATCCGGCCAGACGACGATGACGTTGGAGACGATGCCGACGGATCGCTTATCCCTATAAAGTCGAATGTATTAGGTACATTGGGTAAAGTAAAATCCCTTTGCCATAGATATTCACCTCCCTTCGGCAGCTCAGAGCAGGATATCGATACTGTTCTCTCTGGAACTTGTCAGTGGCGTGGTGGAGGGAGGAAGGGGGTGGTATGTGGGTAGGTAAAGGAAACGACCGGATTCCACGGAGGGTAATTCAATTGCGCGGCTGGCGTTTATCTTAGTGAGGTGATTTTTGTATGTGTTAGGGATCATTTAAAAATTGTTTGTAATTAGAAATGAAAACACTATTTCAAATCTGCTTCTAAAATCCAGAGTTTTAAAACTGAATTTTCAAACATTTTTTTAAGGTTAACTTATAACGACAGCAAACACTGATTTATTGTTTGTGAGATAGCTAAGGCGTTACGATTCCACCCACCGTGCTATTCAAGGGATTCCTTTACATACTCTGTCTCCTCTCGGTGTGTGGTGGGTGGTTTGGCTTCGTGTTGGGTGTTACGGTGACGTGCTCAAGCAGTGTGGATAAACATTCAAATTTAATGATGCTCAACTTCGTAAAACTTCGATCCGATTCCCGAGGAACCAGACAAGCCAGTGAGCACGGGAGGATGGATGGGGCCGGGGATTGGTGAATTTCGCCCAGTTTGCAAGTTTGGCTCGTGTATTGAAAATGAATTCTTTATTGCAGCCCTCGGTTCTTAGATCAGAATCAATTTTGTCTAGTTTGGTGCGCGGGTAGTAACAGTTGTTGGCTTATTTTGTTCAATATTCTACATCATTCTTAATACAATTATCAGATTGCCTGACAGTTTGTTAACTTTTCATAATAATAAAAAAATCATAATTTTACCATCATCTGTTCTTAATGATAGTTGCACATCGTTTCAGCATCGAGTCCACAAGGACTAGGTATCGCGATTGCAGCCCACGAGTTGTGTACCACACACCACAATTCCTCGGTTTGTTCGGCTTTGCATCAGAAACAGCATATTTGACGTCTCCCTACAGGTTGTCCATAAGATTGAGGGCCGAATACTGCACTGGCCACTCCATAACCTAAATTTGCTGGTGTGTAAGGATCATTGTCATGTTGGAACACCCATTTTAGTAACATTTCCTTCTCGGCATAAAGAAGTTAAGTTAGAATTGTAGGAAAAACACCCTCACACCATTATTTTTACTGTCCAAGTTTTACTGTCTTCACCATGTATTGTGGTTAATATTTTGTTCAAGGTGGACGTCTCACATACTTACAACGGGATTTTGATCAAACAGGACAATTTTCGACTCATCACTCCACAACACATCCCGCTATTTTTCTATGAACCAGTTTTGGCGTTTTGGGAAACTTCAGACGATTGGAGACATGCCCTTTGATCAACAATAACACCTTCCGGGTGCAATCAGGTTTACCTCTATCAATCGTCGTCTGATAGTAGCAGTGCTCGCATGCACGATCGTCTTTAATTTTTTTTTTTTTTTTTAAGTCGTGGCTGGATCGATTCGAACACTTTTGCAATCATCCGATAGATTCTCTTGGAAGTGCAATGCTTCCGTCTACGAGTTTTAACCTTGGTCTTCCATTTCACAGCGTGCCTAATCATTTTGACAGAGCATCCTACTGTTTGCTGGATCTATCCGTACGATTTACCTTTCTTGATAAGCATTTTTATCAAACTCCGTTGTTCCGGGGTGCAATGTTGACGACGGCCCATTTTTCTGCTAGAAAATAAGATACAAACCGACACCCAACCTAACTTCCATTTCATTTTATGCTTTTTGTTCACTTACCGTCAGTTTACAAGACAAATCTTCCACAATAATGCACAATAAAATTCAGAATCTTTTTCAGAAGCTATTATTTTGAACAGCTATAAATGGACGCAATTAGATCTTTTCAACCTTACAAAGCTGCAAAACCAGGCGTAATATTTCCAGCAATGCTTCAAAACGGCGAAGCAGTGTTGATGTCGCCATTAATTGAGATTTTTATGGCAAGTTTGAGACTCAACCATATTCCATCTTCATGGACATTAGTAAAAGTTATCGCTACACCCAAAATAGGAAATCAAGATAAGGCGCTTCCTAAATCACACAGACCCATTAGTCTTTCATCAGTTCTGTTAAAGACTATGGAAAAAGTATTGAATGATTTTATCAAGCATGAAATTACATGAACAAGCATCCACTACCTGAGTTTCAGTTTGCTTACCAGTCAGGTAAGTCAACAGTTACGGCTTTCCAAACTGTGGTACCGAAAGTAGACAAAGCTCTATCGGTAAAAGAAATGGTATAAGATGGTATAAGCACTTTGAAGGAGCTTTTGACAACGCTTCCTATTCGTCTATGGCTCGTGCCATGAAAAAACGGAACTTTGACATGAGCATAATTAATTGGGTTCACACCATGCTTGCAAAAAGAGAAATCACTTCAGAGCTGGGAAGTTCGTCTATTACTGTACGGGCAACGAAAGGTTGTCCCCAAGGAGGAATCCTCTCACCACTAATGTGGCCAGGTCAAGAAAAAGATTTCGAGGCTGTAAGCTTTGCAGACGATATAGTCATCATAGTGAGAGGAAAGTTTGACAATACCATTTCAGAGAGATTGCAATGGTGTATTCATATACATAAATCCATCAAAAGTAGTATTTGTACCTCTCACCAGGAAAAGGAAGTTAAATCTAAAACCTTTTCAGCAAGGAGGATTAGAAATCCATCTTAGCGAAAAGGTTAAATACTGGATAACAAACTGAACTGGAATGCTCATGTTGAGTGTGTGATCGGAAAGACAACCAGTGCTTTCTGAATATGCTCAAAAACATTTGGCAGAAAATGGGGTCTAATAACAAAAATGATAATGTAGATATATACATCCATAATTCGTCTAAAATTAACGTATGCTTCGCTTCTGTAGCGGCCAAAAACAATAGAGGCTACTGCACAGAAAAAGCTGACGAAACTTCGACGACTAGTGTCCATTGCTATAACGGGAGCGATGCGCAGCACTCCATCAAAATCGTTAGATGCAATTTTAAATCTGCTGCCTTTGCACGAATAAGTGCAATTAAGGAGTGTATCGAAAAGTAGTTATAAACATTCGATGCGTTATTACGCATAAACTACTGTATATATTTTTAGCGTGTAAGCGCCATTTGCTTTGTTTACATGTCAAAAATGATTATTCGGTTCATTCATTTCCGTTGATAAAGTTGTATTCAAAATGTCGCGAATTGAATTTGAGACTAAAAAGAAAATTCTGCACACTTGGTGCACCGAAAAGGGTGTTACTTACAACCAGATTGCGAAAAGAGTAAATGTTCACCCGGCAAGTGTAAAACGCATCATCGAAAAGTTTGGTAAGGAGTGCTCCCTCAAGGATTTACCAAGAAGTGGCCGGAAACCCGGCTCCAGCAACCCCGATTTGGACCAAAAAGTTGTGGATTATATTCAACGGAACAAATCTGCCTCTACTCGCGATCTAGCCAAGAAGTTCAGGACCAGCATCGGAATGATTCAACGAATCAAGCGCAGGAATGACTTGAAGACGTACAAAAAGCAGAAAGTGCCGAAACAAACTCCGGAACAAAAGTCTCGTGCCAAAACCAGGGCTCGAAAGCTGTACAGCTGCATTTTGGACAATGTCGACCAGTGCATTTTGATGGCTGACGAAACATACGTTAAAGAAGATTCAAGAACGCTACCGGGGCCGCAGTTTTATACTAAATCTGTTGGGGAACGTGTGCCAACCGCAGATACGACTGTTGCGGTGGAGAAATTCGGTCAGAAGGTGCTCATTTGGCAAGCTATTTGCACATGTGGCTTGCGTTCTTCAATTTTCTATACAAAAGGAACTATAAATGCTGAGATTTATCAAAAGGAATGTTTGAAGAACAGGTTGCTACCATTGTATAGAAAGCACCAGTCCCCTCCTCTCTTCTGGCCAGATTTGGCATCGGCACATTACGCCAAATCCACTCTACAGTGGCTGACGGAGAATAACATCAAGTTCGTAGAAAAAGACATCAACCCACCAAACTGTCCCCAGTTGCGACCGATCGAACGCTATTGGGCAATAGTCAAGCGTATATTTAAGAAGGATGGTGCAGTGTCCCAAAACATGACCGATTTTAAGAAAAATTGGGCAGCGGCATCCAGGAAGTGCACAAAGGTCACTGTGCAGAATTTGATGGCAGGTGTCAAATCAAAGGTACGGGCATTCTACAGAAATGAACATGATGACTAGTTTTTCCGTTTGGATCTTTTGTAAACATGTTAAGCTATAATAAACTGAAATAGTATGTTAATTTTAACCATGTTTTTATGCCTATTTTATTATTTGGAAGTTTATAACTACTTTTCGATACACTCCTTAGAAGCGGAAAAGAGTATGCTAAATAAGACTAAAATGGCTGAAAACATTCAAGTCGGTCACTTGAGTATTTCGCAAAACTTTCAAAATGGGCCAGTGATGTATATGAATGGAGACTGGATGAAACCTGTGGAAAACTATGACATCCCTTACATCATATGTGAGACGTCACGTATAGATTGGGAAGTCGGAGGTCCTACTGTTCGTCGTGGTTCCATAAAATTAATTACAGATGGTTTAAAAATTGGGACTAAAACGGGAGCAGGAATCTTCGGCCCTGGAGTAGAAATTTCAGTGGCAATGGGAAACTATCCAACGGTGTTTCAAGCGGTGATTTTTGCTATAATAAAATGCGTTAACGTTTGTCTGAAGAGGAAATATAGATTTGCAAATACTTGTATTTTACAGACAGCCAAGCGGGAATCAAAGCGTAGATATCATTTGAAAAACATTGTCCAGGTTGAGAATGATATCTGTCGTAACATGGAACGTGAAACCTCGGAACATCTGCTCTGCAGTTGTGATGCTTTGTACAAGAGCTGATTTAAATTACTGTACAGGGGCCATTTGCAACCTAAAGAAATTCGGACTGCGAATCCTGGAAAGTTGGTGGGTTTTATAAACTCAATTTTGCCTAACTGGGAAAAGACGCGTCCTGTTCACTTGACAAATGGTGATCAACCTATGAGATGCGAATAGTAGGGTGCGAATAGGGGTGTACCACAAAAGTTCTACTCAGTGGACGCAGTGGTTCTACGCACCTACAAAAAAAAACAACATCGTAATGCAACAAACACTGTGTCTATTTGATGGGAGTTACCTTTGTGTGTGGGGCTCCCACACAAATGAAACTCAAATTTCTGCGTAACTTGAGAACTAATCAAGCAAAGGAAACCAAATTCAACATTTGTGAGTTTTTGGAGGCAAGAAATGTTCTGTACATACAAATTCAACACAAATTTCTGCATAACTCGAGAACTAATCAAGCAAATGAAACCACATTTGGCATATGAGGATTTTTAGAGGCAGGATTTTATATATATATATATATATATATATATATATATATATATATATATATATATATATATATATATATATATATATATATATATATATATATATATATATATATATATATATAAATGTATATCAATATATATGTATATATATATATATATATATATATATATATATATATATATATATATATATATATATATATATATATATATATATATATATATATATATATATAGATATATATATAATAAATATATATATATATACATATATATTGATATACATTTTTTTTTATATATATATATATATATCCTGCCTCTAAAAATCCTCATATGCCAAATGTAATTTCATTTGCTTGATTAGTTTTATATCGAATTTGCTATTACAAATTCAATCGCATACGATATCAAATCAACTCGTTTAGGAAAACAATGGAATTTGCACGTATATGGCCTCCTCTTTTGCACGTATAAGCCATAATTTTGAATTCTATACGATTTGTTTACTTACATATATGTGTGTATATCATGAAAACAACTTTTAATATATTGGTTTGTCTGGAGGGGGGGGGGGGTTCTCATACAGATGAGACACAAGTTTCTGCATAACTCGAAAACTAATCAAGCAAATCGAACCAATATTGGCATGTGGGGGTTTTTGAAGGCAAGAATGTGTCAATGATAGTGCAAGACTCCTCCTCCTTTCTGAAAGGGGGGGGGGCTTTCATACAAACGAAACACAAATTTCTGCATAACTCGATAACTAATCAAATTTGGCATGCGGAGGGTTTGAAGGCAAAGATTGTATGGTCGTTTGAGATACCTACAGCCCCCCGACTCCCTCTGAAAGGGAGGGCTCCCATACAAATGAAACACAAATTTATACCATATGAGAATTATCCAGGTTACACAAATACAAAACGTGTATTTTTTAGGTAAGAAGCATGTTCTCATAGCAGTTTGAACCCCTGCTTAGTCAAGAAACAACTCATTCCGAAAAACAACCATAAACGTACCAGTTCTCTTAAATTTTCATTGATTAAGTTGCAAGCGTAGCAGCGCTTGCACCGGGTTCATCTAGTCTAATATAAATTTAAGCGAATTTTTAATTCTCCGTTTGGCTGTATGGGCTATGTCTGCCGCTCAAATGTGTGTTTTTTGAAGCATTTTCCCCAGGATGCATCTAATCATATAGTGTGTAGCAAGCACTAGAATACGGTTGTGCTCCAGGGCAGTCGATCGAATATCCCACCTGAAAAAAACACGGTTGCGGAATCGAACCCTTCACCACCGGATTGAAAATCCGACGCATTTACCGGCTATGCTATGAGACTGCGCTCCAACGTACATGCTTACATTAAAAATCATGTAAAACTCTCAGATATTTCATACATCGTGAATAATCTTGTTTGTAAAGCCTGTCCTTCTATTCAACATTTCTTACAAATTGCGACTTTCTGTGGCTGAAATCGTAGCACTTGCATAATCCTACAAGTTTTTCTAATAATATCGCATAACTGTAACTCTAATATATTTGGCGGTATAGCGTTTATATACAACTCAGAGAACTGGAATTTTGCGCAGTCGTCGTGAACGGTTCAGTGTTCATGCTGTGTGTGTTTGGTTATGCTTCGATTACAAAAGAAATGTACTCACATTGTCTATTGATATCGGGCATGACTGTGATCGCGCGTCCCTATTATTTCTTCGCGTGTGCTTTTCACGAGAGGATCCCCATGATTTGAAAAGTTGTGACTGACGTAAATTACACTAAGGTCTTTTTTCACACGGTTTGTTTTCAGCGATAACTCCAGAACGGAACAACTTATCGACCTAATTACATTCACATTTTACGTTTTAGGGAAAAAGTAATCATATGGCAGTTTTTCAAAAAAAAAAAAACACAATTTTTGGTGTAAATACTCAAAATTTAAAAAAAAATATTTTGACCATTGCATGGAAAGGTAACACATGCAAACAAAATCGAAGCAATTCAAATTGATTATGTATGTGAATTTATCAACTCTATTTAGTCTTTCTTTAACGGTTTCATAGTACAAGTGGAACGTATCCCCCGTGTGAAAAAAAAAACCTTAGTGTATTTAGATTTTCTTTTATTTTTGCCTTCATATAGTAAGTGTACCAGATATCGTTGTATTTCTCTATTCTGGTGTGTTTATAGTTATGCAACACAGCATAATAAGAGCATATAATCAGGATTAGTACATCATTTACACAATTCATTCAAAATAACGTTAACATCAATTCAATCGTAGATTTTGCTAGACTCTTGGGATTTTAACGTAAATTAGCACCACCGTCATGTTAGGGGAATACTTTTTTGTGGTGGTGGTGCTAGTTTGCCTCGGAGTAATGTGTGTATTAAAAAAAAGCGACTAAATGTTCCGATTTTTCATGTGATTACCCTGGTCGGACCACCGGTCAGTAGTCAAAATATAATACTTGCCTAAATACTGTGAAAATTTGACAGCTCCATCAATTTGTTTACGGCAACTATGGCAAGAACAGTGAAACAAATTCGATCTATAGTTTGTTCGAACCACTTGCTTCATCTGGGCTTAAAAAAGTCACTTCGTCAACCGGATACGATCGCGGAAACATCTACAAGATTCTGGCACTTCTGAAGAAGGTAGAGTCCATCGAGCGGAAGCCTGGTTCCGGCCGCCCGACCGTATTAAGAAACCTGAGGATTCAACAGAAGCTCACACGGAAGACGGGGGGCAAGATGGCTACTTCGTTCCGTGCGTTGGGCCGGGAGGTCGGTGCGACCAGTCACACGGTCAAGAAGTATTTGACCAAAATGGATATCCACATGCGAAAGCGACAGTCCAAGCCAGCCGTGTCGGAGAACCAAGCGGAAATCCAGAATAACCGGCTGAGGATTCTGTTCAAAGAGATCTTCCCGGCGAAGCTGAACGTGTGAAAGCATACAAATCCTCCCAACGTGGCCCAGTTTCATCTAATCGAAAAATTTTGGGCTAATTTGAAGGGGAGAGTATATTGAAATAATTTCGTGGCCAAAACGATGGATGATCTGATCAAAAAGATGACCAAAGAACTGAAGAATAAACCTACAATCTTCTTTTCATCAGCTATGGCCAATGGTCCGGCTAACTGCCGCAAGGCGGGGCGGCAAGGAGTAGAAGTATGTTTGTAAAGTGTTTAATTTTTTATTAAATAAAATGCAATTTGGTTTGTTGAAATATCTTTTTCCGTTCTTTTTTACCATCCATCCAAAAATAGTTGCTTTTTTAATGCAATCATTACTGGGACTTTCGAGAAAATTACGTTTGAGTTTTGGTTTTCGTAATTTTGAATAAGTTGTTGCCATTATATAAAAAAATATGTATACCTATGAATCCAATAATAAAAGCCAAGGGGAGAATACTGGGTGCCAAATGAAGTGTAGGTTGGATGAAGAATTCGTGATAATCTCACCCCAGTCATGGCTGATAATTATACCATGATGGAAATCGTCATATCGAGCTCAGCGAAGGCCTAATTGTCTTTCAACAGTCTACAATAAGTTTGCTAACCCTATAGGGTGTCCCAGTAAGCCTAAGCACGATTTATAAATAATAATACGAGCTCGGTTTAAAAATAAATTGAGTTTGCAATTTTATGTTCTCTACAATATTCTTCTACAGTTCAACGTGACATTTCCGAGATCCATTTAATCGTACGCTAAAGACCGGCTTTTGATCTAAAACTGCTCATTAGCTTCAACACAGACTGTTTGCCAATCATTTTTGATACTTTTTTCCAGTCTTTTTCAAAAGTGTTGATGGAATCCGCTACCCTAACATGTTTGCGCAATTATGCCTTTGTCAGAGCCAAAAAGTTTCAATTGGTCTTGCCTGGTCTTGATAGTTCGGAGGATTCATCTCCTTGGGTACGAATTCGACTACTTTGGCTTTGTACAAGGCTACCGTGTCGTTTGCGTAATGCACTGATGCCAAATCCGGCCAAAACAGTACTGAATTATTATGTTTCCGGATGTTGGGGAGCAGGCGCCACTCCAAGCATTCCCAAACGAAAACATAGATAGTCATCGTAGTTGTTGCAAACAGATTTGAGAGCATTCCACACTCACAAATTGTTTGCCAAACCATTGCTTTTTTACCTAATTTTTCAGTATAAATTGACAAATCGGCATAGTAAATAGTTTGATCAGCACGGACCGTGTAGAACTGGTCACCCGAAAGCGTCTTATAATCAAATTTCACGAAGGATTCCTCATCCATAATTACGCTGGCCGATTTTCCACACAGCAGTTTATCATATAATTTACGGTTTTTGGCCACATATCGAAGGGAAGTACCCTTTTTACGGGCGAAATGCTTGCGTGATTTTCTGGTCCAGGTTTTGGTCTACATGGCCCGGTCCAGATGTTTTCACCATACTTCCGAATCGCGTTACGAACTGCTCCGATGCTCAAACCTTCCATTTTGGCAACAGACTCAGCGAAACGGAAAAATACACCATTTGTGCACGATTTATTTGCGCTTATTCGAAAAAATGCTTCGCATTTTCATGAAAAGTAAATGCACCGGCACTTGAGACTCACAGAGTTATAGATTGAAATGTAAACAAGGATACACAGTAATGAACAGTTGTTAAAACGTCATCTGGAAGCAACAGAAGCGCATCAAAATCGTGCTTAGACTTTCTGGGACACCCTATATTTTTAACAAACCACCAAACGGAAATCCTAATGTGTATTGCTTACTGTTCAAGTCCTGTAATAAGACCGTTTCGTAGGACGGAGATTCTCTATCCTTTCTGTGGGTAAAAGTTTCTGTTTACGGGTCCAAGCACTCGTTTTTGGCCTTCATAAAATGGAATTCTAGTAGCACACTTGTTGCCATTTGGTTGAGATTGCATAAATGTGACTTGTTTTAGTCGCAGTTTAGTTAATCAAGTTGCTGCAACTAATTAAGATCATAATGTGCAGGAGAAAAGATCATAATGTGCTTGGAAAAAGTGAAGATTACAAGTGAAGATTCCTTCACTGGTGGTGGCTTCTTATTTATCACATTATCACATCACAACTCAGAGAACTGAAATTTTGCTTCTTGTGGTGATATTTTCACTAATCCACTATCTGAACGCGATTTCCCACTGCTCTTCGATACCTTGAACACACTGGCCAACGATGAAGCAAAAACTGCTTTGGATAAACTTGTTTTACGCGACGAAAAGGACAACCAAGCACAGGTAACTAAAATTAAAGAAACTGCTTTGCTATACGTATCACATGACAGAGAGCGAACGGAGAAATTAAGGACCCCTGTAGTTAAATACAAACTCCATGTTTGATGCAATTCAAACTGGTATAAAATTTGCAAACAATATTGTCATGACCCTGAAATTCAGCAATGGGTATTAAGACACTGAATATTTTAAATTGGAATGCTCGATCTCTTAAAAATAATGAAGACGAGCTGTTTAACTTTTTACGAGTTCATAACGTGCATATTGCCGTTGTAACTGAAACTTTTCTTAAACCAGGTGATAAAATAAAAAGGAATCCTAACTATTTCGTACACCGCAATGATCGTCTTGAAAGTCCAGGTGGTGGCGTTGCCATAATTGTTCATAGGCGTATCAAACATCAAATTCTTTCTTCATTTGATACCAAAGTTTTTGAAACTTTGGGGGTTTCTGTTGAAACAAAATTTGGTCAACTTACACTATTAGCTGCCTATTTACCATTCCAATGCGTAGGTCAGCAAAAGAATCTTCTCAAGGGTGACCTACAGAAGCTCACCCGTAATAGGTCAAAATTCTTCATTATTGGTGATTTTAATGCAAAACACCGATCGTGGAATAATGCTCAAAGTAATTCCAATGGTAATATACGATTTGATAATTGTTCTGCGGGTTATTACACTATCCAATACCCAAACAGCCCAACTTGCTTTTCTTCTGCCAGAAATCCCTCAACTATTGATTTGGTCTTAACTGATTCATGTCAACTTTGTAGCCAATTGGTTACCCATGCTGACTTCGGTTGGGATCATCTTCCAGTAACTTTTGAAATATCTCAAGAAATAATTTCTAATCCCAACAGTTCTACTTTCAATTATCATAGAGCTGATTGGAACCAATATCAAACATTCATGGAATATAACTTTGATCCTAATATTCCTTTGGAAACTAAAAATGATATCGATAATGCTCTTGACTCTCTGACTACTTCCATAGTTGAAGCAAGAGCTGTCTCAGTTCCAAAATGCGAGGTAAAGTTCAATACAATTATAATAGACGACGATCTTCAGCTTTTGATCCGTCTGAAAAAATATCCGTAGAAGACAATATCAAAGAACACGCGATCCCGCCATGAAAGTTATCTGGCGAGATTTGCAAAAACAAATTAAAAAACGTTTCTCTGCCCTGAGGAACAAACAATTTGAAAATAATGTGTCAAAATTAGAGCCAAGTTCCAAACCTTTTTGGAAACTCTCCAAAATTTTAAAGAAACCTCAAAAGCCTATTCAAGCGCTCAAAGAAGGTGATAAAATATTGCTAACAAATGTGGAAAAAGCTCAAAAACTTGCTGAGCAGTTTGAGAGTTCCCACAATTTCAGTTTGGGTCTTACTAGTCCTATTGAGAATCAGGTTTCTCTTGATTATCTGAATATTTCCTCAAGGGAAAATATTTTTGATGAATCCTGGGGTACTGATTTGGATGAAGTAAAAACTATAACTAAAAAGTTAAAAAATATGAAGGCTCCAGGTGATGATGGAATTTTCTATATACTCATCAAAAAACTCCCAGTGAGTACCTTGTCTTTCATGGTAAAATTATTTAATAAATGTTTTCATTTGTCATACTTTCCTGGCAAATGGAAAAATGCCAAAGTTGTTCCAATTTTGAAGCCCGAGAAAAATCCAGCTGAAGCTTCGAGCTACAGACCAATAAGTTTACTTCCTTCAATCAGTAAACTTTTTGAAAAGCTAATTTTGACTAGAATGATGCTTCACATCAATACAAACTCAATTTTTGCAGATGAGCAATTTGGATTTCGCCATGGCCATTCAACTACTCATCAACTTTTGAGAGTTACTAATTTAATTCGTTCAAACAAATCTGAAGGCTGCTCAACTGGAGTTGCTCTTCTAGACATAGAAAAAGCATTCGACAGTGTTTGGCATGAAGGTTTGATTGCTAAATTGAAAAACTTTAATTTTCCGCTCTATATTATAAAATTAATTCAAAATTATTTAACTGACAGAACTCTGCAGGTAAATTATTAGAATTCCAAATCTGATCGACTACCTGTTAGAGCTGGAGTTCCTCAGGGTAGCATTCTTGGGCCGATACTATAAAACATTTTTTACTTCCGACCTCCCCTGATTTGCCTCAGGGTTGTCAGAAATCCTTGTTTGCTGATGACACAGGCATCTCCGCTAAAGGAAGAAGTATTCGTGTCATTTGCAGGAGACTGCAGAAAAGTTTGGACATTTTCTCTTCTTATTTACAGAAATGGAAGATTTCTCCCAACGCTTCCAAAACTCAACTAATAATATTCCCACATAAACCTAGAGCTTCTTTTTTGAAACCTAGTAGTAGTCACATCGTTACTATGAGCGGTGTTCCAATTTCCTGGTCAAGCGAAGTGAAATACCTTGGTCTATTACTTGATCAAAAATTAAATTTTAAAAATCACATTGAAGGCATTCAAGCCAAATGTAATAAATATATAAAATGTTTATATCCTCTTATAAACAGAAAATCCAAACTTTGTTTGAAGAACAAACTACTAATATTTAAACAAATTTTTAGACCGGCCATGCTTTATGCTGTTCCAATATGGTCTAGTTGTTGTGCTACCAGGAAAAAAATACTTCAAAGGATTCAGAACAAAGTTCTGAAGATGATTTTGAAGCTGCCTTCTTGGTACAGTACTAACGAAATACATAGAATCGTCTCAACTTTAGAACAAATGTCCAACAAAATGATTAATAATTTCAGACAAAAATCGTTGCAATCTTCTATTGCAATGATTAATTCCCTTTATGCTTAGTTAAGATTAATTTTAGTTTGTTTTCAATTTTAAGATTATTATTGTTACACTGACACGCAGGAATAAAAACCTGTTTAAAATACTGAACTGCTAAGGCATGAACAATGTAAACAAAATTAGAAACATATTTTAACAATTAAGGTTGATACGTTACGGTAGTAGCTGGAGCACCTAGATTAACATGAAATGTAGATATGAATAAATTTAGAACAAATAAAGAGTTAAAAAAAAAAAAGGACCCTTGTAGTATTGACTAAAATATAATAAACACATAAAAGAAATGAAAATTTTCTAAAAAAAATTAACAGATGCACAAATAATAAAATATAATTTTATTTCTGTTAAAAATTAACAGAAATAATATTCAATTAACAAAGAGATATAATCAAATACCGTAAAAATTAGAAATAATATTAAATTAACAATGAAGAAATAATAAAATACCGTGGAAAATGTCTGTATCATTCCAATTTGAGTATATTCGCAAAATTTCAATGAACGTTTTTTTTAATTTGTTCATTGCTTTTTTGATTATATTTATGGGAAGCTTTCATTGTATAATGGAAATTTTTGATTTTGTTATGGAAATATCAAATTATTTTTATGGTTTAATGAAATTATTTCACTGCATTTTTATTTTTATTCTTACTACATTGTATGTTTTATGTATGGAATATTCAATTTACAATATGTTTGTCCACATAATCACGTTTTCGTACAACTGTTTGGCGTTTTTTGATTCGTTTGTTATTATCTCTCGTTTGCGTAACATATTACACTAGCAACTTCCATGTTTATTGGATACTAGGCGAAAATTAATTGATTTGGTATTACTGTTTAGCGTCCCGGATAAAATAATCAAAAAATTTCAATTTATCAATTACATACCATACACAATACTGCTCCAATACTATTATAGTTGATTAAACACTTGAAAAATTTGCAGTTAACGTTCAAAATACAGCAAAATAGTGTAAAATTTCTGGGGTGGATGCATTTTTTTACATGCAATTTATATGGATAATTTATGCTATTTCCATAGAAAATTTCCCCTTTTTATTACTTTTTGTGATATCTTAATGGAAATTTTTTTTTGTTTTTTCCATGGAAGAATTAAAGTTTTTTTAAGAAATTTGTATAATGTTTTAGAGTAATTTTTTTTCATATGTTTGAAAATCATTTTATTATGAATAGTTTTACTAAATTTATAAGAATTTTAATTGTTCTATGATAATTTTAGGTTTCAGCATTACTCCAGGTCCAATAAGAAATTATATGCAGAGTCTCACGCATTATCAATGTTATCCCCATTATGATAGATACAGTATTTATATTTAAATTTAGAAATTTTGGTCAATTAACTGATTCTTAGTTGATAGAAAACATGAATATATTTGTGTGTTAAACAAGTAAATCAAAAATACATTTTTGAACTGTATTTTAGCAGGAAAAATGGTCAAAAATAGTTGCAGCAAATTGATTGTGACTTAAATGAGTCTCAAATCAGTAACCTCATCCGGTTTTTAACAAGTGTGCTAATAGGGTAAACAGTCGCGTATGCATTTGCCGCATGACATTCGAGATTTGCAAGTAAACGGTGACAAATTTTTGCATGATTTAACGATTTTCTGTTGCATAAGAAAAAATCTTGTAACTTAACCGATAAACTTCTATCGTTTTGAAAATTAAAACTATACGTTCACTATGGCACAATTTAGTTATGTTATTGCAAATCAAAAGATTCTGTAAAGAAATTATGTTCATGCTCGTTAGCATTATCATTTTAATCAGTAGTCAACCATACCCATACAATCACGTATTTGATTAAATTTACGAAAGAGTTGATAACTCCCATCCATTTCACCCAAATTTATGAAGACATCAACCAGTATTGAAAACCATGAACAATTTCAATAAATTATACACCCTCATTTCAACAAGCCGTCCGGCACATAACCAGTGTGTTATTAATTTTCATATTCATCCTTACCGTATAAACTCGATTCCGTTGGCGTGTTAGCCTTCCATTCAAATTGGATTGCTGATTCTCACAATAACTATCTAAAATCACTCTCTTTCCACCACGTCGTTGATTCCAATTATCATCTATCAGCACACGATACCACTGTAGCCACGAACATAGGAACGAGACAAAAATAAACATAATTATTAATACACAATCTCAGATAATAATCATCGTTATGGAAGAACATCAACAACTGCCACTAGTGGAACCCTACTTCCATCCCTCACGCACACTATATCCGTCTATTATCCTCTTCGCCATAACAATAAAAGCCAATAACACTATATATTACGGAACCGAAAACTTTCCCAGACACGCACTTTCTCTTCAACCCTCTATCGACACACCGCCGAACTGTCAGAATTTTCGACTAGGAGCTCCTCTAAAGGGCGATCATTTTCTGTGTCACGCAATTTTCTCTCCAACGGCTTTGTTAGGGCCATACAGGGAAAACGGTTATTTTTGAAGGTTTTGATGCTTGTTCAAACAGCAACAGCAGTTCCGATGACGATGACAGAATCGGAACGCACCTGTCCGATATCCCGTGTGAGGATAAAACATACGATTGAACGAGCTTCAACTACCAGCGCTCACAGTTTGATAGATTTGATCGATTGCTTTTGAAGTGCTTTCAAGTGGGCTTTGAGCTTCTTATAACACTGAGCAATTGGAGTTCATCACAATAGAAAATAACTGTCGATTCGGAGGCACTGATCTTTCTTTTTCTTCATGTGGTACACTGTCTTTGTTTTCAATGAAACTGCATTGAATCAGTAAGGGCTTAAAACGATGAATTTGGGGCGTTTTCTTTAGTTGACCATGCTATGGGAGCACACGATTCTCAATTTAACAAAACATAATGAGCATAATTAGTTGTTTTAAAAAAAGAGTGAGTACAAATATTAAAGAAAGGAAAATTCGAAAATAAATGAAAAAAATACTCAATCATCATATTAAAATGAACATTCAAAACATAATAATCAAACAAGTGAGATATTGAACTAGTCAGTAAAAATGGCAATAAAACATAGAAAAGGAAAATGAGGTGAATAATAAATCAAAAAGCATAAGAACGCATTTTGAAATTTAAATCCGTAGAAGAAGAAAAGTTGACCAATTCAAAGGGAGTAATACACAAACTCAAGCACAGCATTGGAAAATTTGAGCATTTTCTTATTACTTATTAATAAATTATTATGATTAATTAACATTAATTCTGAACATAAAATAAAAGAATACAGTTGATATGAGCATAATAAGGTAAAAAACCGAAGAAGTTTCTACGGAAACAATGAAAATTATGGAGGAAATCTGAAATACATTTTCCAGCAAAAATTTATTGTTTTCATTAACGCTTGCTTGAATAAGTCCATCGTATGAAATGAAATTACACAGTTTGTTTTGATCGATAGGTGCTCGTTTTAACTTCTTTTCACTGAAAATTTCTTGGTGCTAAAATTCTTTTGTCACTTTTCAGATTCTAATTGCATGCAGTGCCTTGGTTTTGTTTTGTTGTTCAATAATTTATGTGCACTATTGATTTGGCACTTTCAATCGCTTACATTTTTTTTTTTTTTTTGTTACCACTTTTTAAGTTGGTGCTTATTTTTTCTAGGACTACTATTGAATTTTTAGTTGATACTTCTTGTCCATTTTCAGAAGTCCTTCTTTGAGTGTTTTCCATTTTTTTTTTATCTCCGTACATATCCCGATGAGATTCGCATATCGCACAGTTGTTTTCAATACTTTTCGGCATCGGTATAGTTTTAAGCAGAATTTGTAAAATCTGTTCAAAATCAGAGTAATTCTAGTAAAACGTGGATCTTTTGTATGGTTTAGTTTAACGAAAATTTATTTAATGCGAAAATAGAATCATTTTCAATTCATTTGAACTATCCATTCTTGCTAACTATTTTGCTGACAAAATCATACAAATGTTGTACCAATATAAAACTAGTGAAACTTTATTGAATCCAAACATAAATTTGTATTCTTTCAGGGAACCAACTTATGTTTAGAATTTAAAAAAAGCGCTTTAAAGAAACCATAACGAACTGAATAAAATTTAATAAGAATTTATTAATTAATAAGAATTAGCTAATTATGGTGAATACTAAGCATCCAAGAAGAGTAAAGGCAAAAAAAACAGCCGATCTCTAAGATATAACAGGAAAACTAGGTATTGACTGAAAACTTCCTAAATCTCATTCGTCGATGCTAACTCCAACACTTTTCCTCTCTTTATCAACATATCCAAAAATTCTTCATCTATATGGTCTGATTCACACAAGGTCACGTGAGACATTTTGCATTATCGGATCTCGAACGAAGTGGTTGCTTATTCTAATATCCATTGTTTTGAGCCCTCAACAGTCAATGCTATCAAGCAAAACCATGCCGACCGGTGTCACTCCTTCAAACTTGTCCACTTCACACGTAAACTGTTTATCCATCAGCTTCTTCCTGATTTCCCCCATTTCTCTCAGCTGCAATTTTCTCGTATGCACAACACCTACCGATGAAAGTGTAGCTTGCAATCAGAAGTGCACCCGTGCTGAGCTAGAATCACACCTCGGAAGCGTCCACTATTATGTCCAAAAACAGTCAACATCGACACGCGAACTACGACCAGGATCGAACGACCGAATGCATCTTTTTACTGTGGGGATTAGCGTACAGAAAAGTCCCTTTACATATTCAACGAAACGAATCCACACCGACCGTCAAAAAACCGACCGCACCGGGCGAGATTTCATATCAAACTGAATCTCGGCTGCTGCTGCCAACTGCCAGCAAGCACGACAATCCTATGCACCCTTCAGTCGTCAGTGGAGATGAAGTCCATCACCATCACCCCCTTTCAACTAAACCGACAGCGAGCCACGTGAGTGGTGGGTGGTAATTGTCATTCTGCCCCCTCCAAAGAGCCAGGCTATGCTGTGTGCGGGTGGAAAATTCACGTTGGAAGATTCTCTCTCCAGAGAGGATACGCCGTTTTTTGCCGGTTGTTTGGGATGCACAACAAAGTGAAGAGAGGAACAACAAAGCCGAAAGGATCAAAACAGAGAACCGAGCAAAATCCGAACGCAACAAGAACGGAATGGTTTCGGCGAAAGAGATGACGACAGTCTTGAGCAACTTATCAATTGTGGTTCATAAGAGAAATGCAATAAGCACCAAACGGTCCTTGACAATGTTATCAACAAAGTTATAGATAGGGCGGTGGACCATGATTTTATCAGGGCAAGGAAAAATTTATGTGTGATGATTGGCTTCTAAAATTATTATTCATATTAATGAAAAGAATAACGCATACCATAGCCTGCATTCGAAAAGAGACGACATAATAATCACGATATTTTGAATCACAGAATTCAGCAGCAACTTGTCAGAGAATTATAGTTTCTATATCAAATGTTCAGCTGAGACCTGCATACTGAGAATTCCATAAAAATTTGCGAATGCGATAAATATAAATAATGAAAAAAAGCATACAAAATATTTATTGAATCCTGCATTGTTTCCTAGCATAGAGGTGCTAGAGCGGAACACTCGAAAAAATCTTCGGAGATAGACGTGTTCTGGAATGACCTGAGGATTGAGTATCGTTGTGAATGTGAATACAACACACAATTTCTTGTTCTTGTTCTTTTGAAAGCACTCGACACTGAAGAAGGCTGTAAGTCACAGACAAAATAGGCCTCACACTAACAAAACGCGACGCGAGACAAGACATAACACTTATCGTCCTTACAATTTAAAAAATTACCTTTTAATCCTTTTTTAAATTGTAAGGACGATAAGTGTTGTGTCTTGTCTCGTGCCACGTAGTTCTTACGTCAGCATAAAAATCATAACTATAAGTAAAATAGGCCTATCTGTCAAAGGATAAGCTTTTTGTAGTGGAATTTATTTTACTGTTCGTTGCAACGTCGTTTATTTTACTGTTCGTTTTGCAACGAAACTGATTTGTTGTTTTATGAAGATACCTTCGAAATTAATGGCACACGCGCAACTGTCTAAAGTACGAAACATTTCTTGATACAGAAAAAACATTCATGCATTGTACGAAAACAATACAAAGAGCTACGAATATTTTGTCACAAATTAGAAAGAAACGTCTCTCTGGTGGTAACATAAATGACTGACAGCTCTACTATATCGAATCGAACTGGAATTGATAAAAAAGCGCAACCACGTGGAGTTGTCCAGACCAGTCCGGGAATCAAACCCAGTCACCTCCAGCATGGTATAGCTTTGTAGCTGCGCCTTTACCGACTGAGCTAAGGGAAGACACCAGCATGCATGAGTACGATAAAAGAGAAACAGCGATTGGCTGGTCTTCACGAAATTCATTTCGTGCATTATACAAAAAGGTGTAATGATAGCATTTCACCAGATAAAAACCAAAATGAATGTTTCAGACAATATACGAGACATTTTTTTTTTGTACAAAATCAATGTTTACGAAACGAGTGAAAGCTAATTTACGAATATAAATTTTCAGTGAATTTGCTCGAGTTCGTCAGTGATAGTATGAAAAAGTGATTCATTTTTTTATTTTTTTTTTATTTTTCAACAATGATCAAGTGAGGTTTTAGTTTAAATTTACCTAGTTTTCCTACTCACTTTCACAAAATGTTTCGTAGATCCGCTTCTCTCTGCACACCTGGTCCAACTGTAGTTGAAATAGTAAATTTCATAAATTCTATTGACGAAAGTACGGGAACCCCAAAAACCTTTGTATACATTCAAGAGATAATAAATTGACGAGTTTGAAGATTCTATAAAACTATGCATGTTTAGTGTTTCCTACCAGCAACATTTTATTTATTTTATTTATTATTATCTCCGTCTTCGACAGCAAGATCGTGCATACTGTATCTATTCTAACTTAACTTATATAACTTATATAATTTTGAAATCAAACTCGTCAGAAATTTCATTGAATAACACCGAATAAATGCTTCAAGAGGGTTGTGGTAACCGTAATTGGTTCGGTGATACGGAACAGCAAGCAAATTGGAGTTCCGAAAACGTCGTGGAGGAATGTTCAGCGGTATCTGCTCAAAAAGCGCAGGACAGTCGATGACACCGTTAATGACGTAGAATATAAATAAACGCTGCATTTTCACGCGTCTGGCAGACACCAATTCCAAGCCTATCAATTGGCAACGCTCGGGATAGGGAGGGAGATTGTTTGGATCGTTCCAGTGAAGTAGCCGTAATGAAAGTAGCCGCACTGTCGACGAATGAACCCCAGAACAGAAAATGCTTTGGAAGTCGTAATCCCAACATGTTAATTGAACCTAAGCTTCTCATCGATGGTTACGCCCAGATCGCTGATAGAAGTAACACGCTCCAGTGTTTCAATATGCATACTGTACTGGTGATACACGGGATTATTAGAGCGGGTAAAGGATATGATCTTGCATTTCTTGCTGTTGACGCGCATGCCATAATCGCCACACCAGATCAACATGGTGTTGATGTCCGTCTGTAGGATGGTGCAATCATCCGGGGACAGTATAGCGCGAAAAAATTTCAGGTCGTCGGCAAACGAAAATTTAAACGAAGAGAGAAGCAGACACAGATCGTACACAACAATGTTGGATATCAGTGGACCAAGGGCACTGCCCTGATGAACACCGGACGTGATGCAAAATAAACTGGATCGTGCTGAGTTAACCATTACATACGAAGTACGGTCAGATAGATACGCAAATATCCACTGCGTCATCCAATTCGGAAAGCCAATGTGCTTTAGCTTAGCGACTGTGCGGCACGGTGTCAAATGCTTTTGCAAAATCAACATACACCGCGTCAACTTGCCTTCTCATTTCTATTTCCCGTGACAGCGTGGAATCGTAGCACATCAAATTTGTTGTTGTTGAGGTTGTTGTTACTCGGTTGACGTTGCCAGACTTGTGAATGGGAACGAAATAGGTAGTTCCGTGGAGCAGTTTTTCAGAAACACTGGTGGAATGCCGTCTGTCCCGGATCCTTTCTTGGCGTCGAGGTCTTGGATGGCATGCGAGATTTCATTTGGATTGGATGATGGGAAGGTTGATGGAATGCGAATGGAATGACGTGCTACAGATGATACTTTGTTGAACACACTCTCGAAGAATATGGCGAAAAGATTAGCGGCTTCCGAATTTGAGCTAGCAAGAGCACCGGTGTAGCTGACGCTGCAAAGAATTCGGGAAGATGATTTTTGTTTCTTCACAAAATCCCAGAAACGTGATGAATTCGTGATTGATGAGCATGATCGAGTCGGTAATCTTTTGCCTTTCATGGCGGCTCCCTTCCCCCTTGCCTATCATGCATTGTAGTAGCTAGGTAAAAGTCTATCAGCTCGATCAGATACCGCTTTCCAAACATGCCCTACGCTCAATTTCAACTACTTCTATTCAATGTTCAGAAAGCCTGCCGTGATCTTACGGACCAATCAATACTTTCTCTTCACATCTTTGGTTCTAGCAGAAGCTGCTATCCACTCCTAACTGCTATCCATATTGATGAGAACGATATTTCCAATTTTCAAACATTATAATTAATTACGTGCTTCGAGCAACAACATATACAGTGACCGGCAAAAATAAAGATCCACCTTTGATCAATGTATTATTGTTGAGAGAAAAACACGTATTTTTTAAAGAGTAGGGTATTCCAATACATGTTTCTGAAAAATAAACAAAGACGAACCATTTCAGTATAAAAATAACGATCACTTTTATTCCTTGCATAAAATAAAAAACAAAATTATTGGAGTTCAGTAAAATACGTATGACATAAAAGAAGATCCACTTCATGTATGAATAAAAAAAAATAATCGAAAGAGTTGGAATCAACTCTTCAATAGTCAATATGACCTCCCTTCGCTTCAATGATGGACTGCAATCGTTTCGGGATGCTTTCGACTAGGTTTCTGAGGTGTTGTGGATCCAACTCATTCCAGGCCTGCTCCAGTGCCGCAAAATATGTTTGCTTGTTTGTTACGTGGGTTTTTTCGACTCTATTATCGAGAATTGCCCAGAGATTTTCAATTGGGTTTAAATCCGGGCTCTGGGGAGGCCATTCCAAGGGTTTAATCCGACAGGCACGGAAAAAAGCTTGTGTTTTCTTGGCCGTATGCTTTGGGTCGTTGTCTTGCTGAAAAATGTAATTATCTTCCAGACTCATTTTCAGATTCTTCCATATTCTCGTTCAGAATAGCTATATACCCATATGCCGTCATAATACTACTGATTAGAACCAGATTCCCCACTCCAAACCATGATATTTCCACCGCGGTGCTTCATGGTCCCTTGTAGATGTTTATCCTTCAGCCCTTCATCGCTTTTCCGCCAAACTCGCAGTCGTCGTTTTCTGTTAAACAGCTCAAACTTTGATTCGTCTGACCAAACAACCCGTTTCCAGAACTCCAGTGGCTTATTTATATGGTTTCTTGCAATCCGCAATCGCTTCTCCTTATTCACCCTACTTATGAACGGTAGTTTCCGAGCAAAATGACTTTTCAAACCGTGCTCAGCAATGCGTCGCCGAACTGTACGATCGGATATCGAAAGGCTTAGCTATGGTAACAAACGGATCCTTTTTAATTTCTCGGATGATTCTAGTGTCTTCGCGGTGATCAGACTTGCGATTGCGTCCACGTCCTGTTCGATCTGCGACACTTCCAAGCTTTTGGTGTTTTAAAACTATTTTCTGCACTGCACCACGGCTTACACCATACTTTTCGGCAACTTTGCGCTGAGATTCGTTTTTTTGAGCAATCGCGCACGATAAGATTTCGAACTTGGACTGTTATTTTCTTTCCTCCCATGATCGATTCTTAAAAAACTCGTCACTTGGGCTAAACTTACTTATTTCTCACAACTGTAGCAATTATCTGTGATGGATGTAAATAAAGGAATGTCAAAAGCATGATCAACAAGGGGTAAGCCCAGTGGATGTACACGGAAAGTATTTTTTTCCTAGTAGATCTTTTTTATTGACATATTGTAAACACAAGCTTATTTCGTTTTTCACATGCAGTTGGCTGAAATGAATATGTATATTCAAACTTTTACGCTAAGCTTCATGAATGATACCCAAATATGCACAGTACGGGTAAGAAAGTTGCTATTGATACGAGTTGTAAAGATATCTATGCCTAATTAGTATACGGCTCGATGGATCCTTTTTACGCCGATCACTGTAACATGATAAGTTTAAATGTTTGTGATGAATTCTGTTTTACATTCGCCTGGATTCTTGATATGTAATTTTTGATTTGTGGTTGATCATATGTGGTTAGCATAACTGACCTGTACGATGATTCAGCATTACGTAGGATGATTTGGTCACTCTCGAACTTTGTGAGAGAGAACATATAAGAGTTATAAAATATGACGAGAGTAGAAATCAACGAAATACAATTTATCTCAGATACAGCTCACTATACCGATTGGAATTCAATTCTCACTTCTTTCCTTTGAAATCTACTCAATATGATGTCGTAACGTGCGCGTCAAGATATTCCAAACTTCTCAAATGATGATCTTTTATACCGCATGTTCATTCACCCACTTGTAGCCGAACTGCTTGATTTCAAGTCACTGGGTCCCCCTAACTGACAGTAAAAAAAATATTCACAGATTATCAGATTAGGTAAAGGTCATAATATAAAACTATTTGGCCTACTCTGTGAGGTGAGAGACTCCCAGAATCGAGTGAGGTAACTCTCCATTCGACAATTTTCACCACATATATGACAACGAGTGACCTCACTCGGTTCACAAAATAGGCATGTACAAGACTATAAGAAGGGTTGTTAAATCACATGCCAAATAAAAATGTCAAGGTGTAGAAGGCAGCCATACCGAGTCTATTTTAACAAACGATCCCAAATGAATCCCATCTCGATGCACATAGACCAAACCTTATAGTAACCCTTGCAATGGAAAATAACAAACTGGTATCATAAAAGTAACAATTTATGCTATCCAAGACATCGTTTTTGATTTTGATCGATGATTTGATCGCAAAACTAATTTAGTTATCAACATTGGAATGTGTTTTTCAGCAAAAATAATTATTTCAGTTATTAGCGTGAGAATTTGATTTCTAATTGATAACATAATGAAATCAATTACATTAAATTTGCTTTTTTTTTTTTTTTTTTTTTTTTTTTTTTTTTTTTTTTTTTTTTTTTTTATGTTCAGCGATCAAACAATTACAACCTGGTATTAGAATTTATCATTTTGATATAACCCTTTGCTCAGAAAGAGTGACTGACGAAAAATAAGACCAAAGCCCGTTCACAAGAGAATGGTAATCCTTGTTCTTTAAACTCTCAGTGAACCAACTGAGCCGAAATCCTAACAATAGTTAGAAACAAATTGGATTCTCATGTATTCAACTCACAATCCCACACCCATCACCATGAAACGTCACTGCCCATCAATAAATAATATAACTACCCCTAAGCCTCAAGCCATCAGTCAAAGAAATCTTCCATCTGTTCCGTCATTAGCAGCGCCTCCAGTCTCAAAGAGACGAACAAATAACCGTAACATAGGTGGAAATGCACTCCGACAAACAAACCTACGACCAAAACTTCAGCTCAATTACTTTACCGAGAATCGCAAGTTCCCACAAGCATCCCATATGGAAAATGGGCCCCAACCCCATAGCTGCTCAAAACAATTCATTATAAGGATTATAGCCTAAAGTAATAGAGCCCCGCTTTCCTTGTATCTATTTTTTCGTCTGCCGGAGAAGGATTTTATCAGTGTTCTACATAAAGGCTAACATTGAAACTTTAATTTGAATACTGTTCAAGTTCAACAGCTAATTAATATTTCAAGAAGAGACGAATTCCTTTTCAGAGTAATATGAAAAAAAAATGTTTCAATATCTGTAATTGTTAGCAAATAGAAAGAAAAACTTTGAAAACCATTCAGAGCATAGCAAAATATTTCCAACAAATGTTAAGGCTTTCAAGTAAATTTTTAAAACTAACGGATTCAAGAGGAATAAAATCCAGCAATCATCGAGAAAATCATACAAAGGACCAAGCTATTTATCGTTCTCTATATTCATATTGGAACCTTAGAACACTTGAAACGAACTTCCGTGCCACTTTACAATATAATGAATAACCTTTGACTACAACTGCAGAAATGCGGATTGGATTTAGTTATCATTAGCATGATTGAGGAAGAGCAGGCGTATTATGAGATAGTGCAGCAACCTATGTGATAAACAATTAAAAGTCTCAACCAGATTCATGGAATACGTAACAGGAGTGAAAAAAGAAAGGAGGAAAGGATGAAAGAAAAAGAAATGAGAAAATAATGTACAGGAAAGAAAAAAAAGAGAAAAGGGAGGAAGAACGCGGAGGGGGGAGGGAGGAAAGATCAAAAAAAATAAGGGGAGAGAAAAACTATATAAATAGAGAAGGAAGGAGAAGGGGGAAGCAAAAGAGGAGACAGAGAAGAAAAAAAGGGGAAAGGGGGAAAAGGAAAAGAGGAGGGAAAAGGAGAGGAGAGGAAAGGAGAGGAAGGGGAGGGGGGGGAGGGGGGGGGGGAAAACAAGGTACACTGAAAATACCAGACCATCAAATAATGACGTGGTATATCAGGATATGAACTGTAGATCTCCACATCATAGAAATTGCCCTTTACCAGAAAGCCAAGAGATCAACAACATACAAAAACTTTATTCCAACAGATACCCATGGCTCTTCAGACTTCTACCTACCACACACAGCCGAATAGTAGAAAATTTTTACACCTCAAGTTTTCTCAAGGAAAAGTATATTTTTAAAATTTAGTTTACCTAGCACTCAAGTGAAATTGTACCTAGACTTAATATTAATTCGGGAAATTTCCAACAAAGTTTCCATAAAATAAAATCCCACATGCAATATTTCTCACCTAGTTCATGAATCTGCATGTTTCTCCAAACATGCTTGAATTTTCGTGAAAACCAAACATCAACAAATCTATTAAACGGGATTTCCAGAATTTCAATCGACTAGATCGGCATGGATAGCAATGACCTCTAAGTAGCTTAGTTTCTGCCTTGTTTTCAATATTGGAATGATACCTTAAGCAACTGACTATTTCGTGGCCCCTCCTAGCATCGATCATATCTTTCGATGGATAATTTGTCAAACCAAGTCGGAGATATGGTTACTGTACTACAGTGGAACTGCCGTTGTTTGAGCCTTCCTCCAACTAAACGCGTTTAAATTTTCAGTTCACAATTCCGATTGTGATTTATGTGAAAACATGGCTTTCTTCAGAAAATGATCTCAACTTACACGATTAGAGACGATTCTTATGGAGGAATGCTTTTTCAGACGTCGAAATCGTCGTTTTTAAAGTAACTGCTAAGAATAAAGACCTTTGCATGGCTTCAGGTTACGTTCCTAACAGAACTTCCATTAGCCGTAGTCAACTCTGGAATTTAGTTTCTATTTTACCGTCCCCAGTATTTATTCCGGGTGACATGAAGGCCCATGGTACTGGGTGGGGGGACCTATACGGTGACAATAGGGCGGCTATTTTTTACAATTTATGTGACGATTTCAATTTGTCAATTTTCAACACTGGTGAAGCGACACGCATACCTAAACCTCCTGCTCACGAAAGCAGACTCAACTTATCTTTCTGTTCAAAATCGCTTTCATTACACTGTCTGTGGAAAATGAGACCAGCCACACCTGGATGGGATGATGAATGTACAAAATTGTCGCTGACGCTTTCATAGCTCTTCGTAGACACATGACTTCGACATACTTCGAGCAATATTCAAAGCTTGAAACACAGCTAAAACCACTTGTAAAAGCAAAAACACGCGGTTATTGGCGAAATTTTGTCGAGCGACTCTCACGAGAAACCTTAATGACCGCCTTGTGGAGGGTGGCTCGAAACGTGCGTAACCGCTCATCTTCTAATGAGAGTATAAATATTCCAACCGATGGATATTCCATTTCGCGAAATAGGTCTGCCCGGATTCTGTTCCACCAAAACATATTTTTCAAGAAACGTCTCCAAGCGGTGGCTCTCTGGATAGGCCATTCATAATGCTGGAATACTCCATGGCTCTCCTTTTATCAAACAATTCCTCACCCGGAAGAGATGTGATAAAATTCATTCTTCTGAAAAATTTCCCAGATGTCGCAAAAAGACGCTCGCAGGACCTTGCTTACTTCGCAACAAAATTCTACCGCCTGAGTGCAGACAAGTCGAAGTAATAGCTATTCAAAAGCCTGGTAAACCAGCATCTGATCAAAATTTATTCCGTCCGATTGATATGCTTAAGTGCATTAGGAAATTGTTGGAGAAAATGATCCTTCGAAGGCTCAATCACTGGGTCGAATCGAATAACTTGCTATCAAATACACATTTGAGTTCCGTAAGAGCAATGGAACAAATGATTGTCTAACGCTCAGATATTCAACTGGCCTTTGCGCAACTGGCTTCAGTACTCCTGGACACTAAGGGAGCTTTTTATTCAGTTTCCATTGGAATCCTGTCAAATAATCTACATAGATGTGAACTTCCCGGAATTTTAAATAATTGTTTGTACAATTTATGTGATGATGTGATAAGAACCACCATCAGTACAAGGATTACCTATGTCTGCAGGACTTTCCTCAGCAGGTTGCCCCGAGAGAATAACCTACGTGATGGCTTGTTGTTCACATGACAAGGGACTGGCGACTCCACGAACCCTTGTCAAATCGACAAATCCTTCGACTGCATTTGAGCTACCCCCCAATCCTTGTTCTTTTCCCATTGTTATTATAGGAATTTTCATTTTTTTGAGAAATTTTCCTTACCAATTGTACGAAATTTTTACGGCTACAATTAATTTTCATTTGTACAAGCCGAAAATAGTGAAATTCTCGCAAATTTCTGCTATTCCTAATAAAATAGTTATTTAAAAAATTTAAATAACTTACCATAAAAGCATACCAGTCTCTATGTTGTATCATATATTCAAAGAATAAAGCTTTCAAATGCATCTTACACTGCTTGTACGTATAGGACTCATGTGCTTTTATAAGCTGATAAATACCAAGATGAAAGGAATCAGAACTGAAATACATATATGTGAGTTGCTCATTCTTTACAAGGTCGTACTTTCCTTATATAAAAAATCAAGATATCATAGATTACAAAAGTGCAAGTTATACATTTTTCAACTTGAATGATGTACATGGAATTTTAAGACACAAATTAAATTACTTGACCATTTTAGAAGCGGCTACAGTAAGTCAATACGAGAACATAATATGCGCATGTGCAAAACATATGCAGTCATCCACTGGATTGTTATTGTAAAAAATATAATTTGAATTTTATTTTTATCCTGCTAGTGCTGGAAAATGTGAACACAGAAAGAAGATCATTCCAAATATCAAAGATATAATTTCAATGAGCGATAAGACTTTTAAAAAAAAAATTTTTTTTTTTTTTTTTTTTTTTTTTTAAAAAAAAAAAAAAAAAAAAAAAAAAAAAAAAAAAAAAAAAAAAAAAAAAAAAAAAAAAAAAAAAAAAAAAAAAAAAAAAAATTGCTGAAATGCTGAAAAACAAATTGAGCTTTGCATCTAATGTCATGTTGCTCCAGGCTCTTGAGATAAATGGTTTTGGAATGCAGAGATGATTCCAAAGCCTGCTGAAATTATTAATCAATTGAGAATGAGAATGAAAAATTATATTGTATGATTAACAGGTCATACCCCCTCATTTTGCTATTGTCAAAATGACAACATTGCCCAGACTACGCCAACCAGCGTTCCCATGTTTCAGCTGGCAGTCTTTTGTGATTATATGACTCGTGGAGGCGTGAGGTAGGAGTTTGTGAGGGCCAGAGGTCAGTTGCACCCTCCTTCGAATTTTTCAACTCTACACCATTTGAAGCCCCAATTTTTTGTACAATTTATTGTCAGAAATGAACTTTTCACTCCGACAACTTACAACTTCTAGAATAAGCTATATGAGCCTACCCCTATGCTCATGCATCAGCCCCCTTCTTAATTTTTTTTTTTATTAAATCATTTATTTGTACAGGCTCAATCGAATCAACTTTACAGAGCCAAATTTTCATACAATTATACATCAGTTATCTTAAAACTAAAGTTAGAAGAACAGAACCGATTACTCGCGGCCGTCTCGAGGTTAATAGGAATAACAATTTAAAAGATGGCTAGATGGGCGGGAATGTGAAGTATGGTTTACAATTATTTGTTTTTTTTTTAAATTGGTTTACAAACTAACAGCTATACAATTTTGAGTATTCTTTTGACTTGGACATTTTTGAAAAAGAAAGAAAAAAAAAAACACAGATAAAAAAAACCAAAACTAAACATACAGGTTCAACTGACTACAACCTAAGGCAAATGTTAGTCAAAAACACATAAATGAGCTTAATAAACTCCATATCACGTACCGCCAAAATATCTCGAACCGGTACATTAGGTTGTCTTCCTCGAGCCCGAAGGGGATCATAAAGCTCAGATCTAACTCCAAGATACTCAGCACATGACCAAACAATGTGATTTGCGTCCTTCTAACCTTGTCCGCATTCACAGAGAACTCAGCCCAACCCGGTATAAATGTGCGTTCAAAGAATAATGATTGGACATGAGGCGAGACATGACACGAATGAAGTCTCGACCCACATCCATCCCCTTTAACCAGGATTTCTTCGACACCTTTGGGATGATTGAATGTTGCCATCGCCCCAAATCTCCTTTACTCCATTTATACTGCCAGCTGACGAGTGACTGTTGACGAAAAATAGGAAAAAGTTCATTGAAGGCGATTTGTCGATGGTAAATATCGCCTTCCATAGAGCCCACCTTTGCAAGCGAGTCCGCTCTCTCATTGCCCAGAATTGAACAATGAAAAGGGACCCATACAAAGGTGATGATAAAATAACGTGAAGATAAAGCACTTAGAAGCTCCTGTATTTTCATGAGAAAATACGAGGAGTGCTTTACCGGCCTCAATGAGCGAATAGCCTCTATAGAACTGAGACTATCCGTGAAAATGAAGTACTGATCCGGTGTTAGTGAGGCAACAATTTCTAGCGTAAAGTGTATTGCCGCTAATTCAGCGACATATACGGAACAATATGCTTGAAGTTTACGATTGGCGCTATAAATTTCATTGTCTGCTGACTCCTCTATCAAAAATCCATCAGTGAAGAACGATTTAGTGGAATCAACTTGGCCAAACTTGTTCATTGTGAAATGTTTCGTAGTTTCGAAAATGGAGTCGAAGGAACAGCAAGTGCGCGAGAACATTTTGCACATGCACCTCGACAACCCACTTCTTTCGCGCCGAGCCATCGGAAAGATGTTGAAAATTCACCAGCCTACAGTGTCTCGTGTTATAAACGGTGAGTGGTAGAAAAAGTGTTCCGTACTGTGTGAAGGATCACAAGCGGGTGGTTGCTGCCTTTAAACGCAAACCCGACTGTTCCGTTCGGGATGTCGCAAAAAAGCTGCACTTGACCAAAAGTTTCGTGCAGAAAGCCAAGAAACGAGCCGGGCTCCGTTCATTCAAGGTTCAGAAAGCTCCAAACCGCAATGAAAAACATAATAGGACTGCTAAAACACGTACGCGTAAGCTGTACACACAAATGTTGACGAAACTACACTGCTGCATCATGGACGATGAAACACACGTAAAAGCGGACTTTAAACAAATTCCCGGCAACCAGTATGTGACAGGAAAATTTTTTTTTTCTGCTTTATTTTACGTCAGCCTATTTCTTCACATGGTGACAATCACCGACGCCAGGAAAACGACTCCACCACCTGGACCCTACCCTAACGACTCATGAATATGAGCCGGGACCAACGGCTTTACTTCCCTTCCGAAGGGAAGACGTGACCAGATTTTTTCGCCTCAGAAAAACCACCGACGTCGACTGGGATTGAACCCAGACCCACTGGGGTGCCAAGTAGCAGTCACGCTTACCACTACACCACCAACGCCGGCCTGAAAAGTACCAACACGTCAATTCGAAAAAAAAACAGGTTTTTCACTTATGGGTCTCGTCTCAACGGATCCACTGGCTTCAGTGTCTTCAATGAAAACTCTAGCGCCTTCCACAAACTTCAGGAACCTTGTTCTGTTATGAACTGTTATGAACTGGCAGCAATCAACCTCGCATTGGTGACGATTTTCAGCATTCCCGCAGACCATTACTTTATCTCATCGGATAGCCATAGTTCGATTGAGGATTTCCTTTCAAAACTATATGAACAGATGAGTGTGTTGGTCGAAAGATCATATTTGACCACCTTTGTATGGGTTCCTTCACATTGCTCAATCCCAGGCAATGAGAAAGCGGACTCGCTCGCAAAGGTAGGCGCCCAGGAAGACGATTTGTATGATAGAAAATTTCACACGATGAATTTTACAATTTAGTACGTCAGAGTACCCTTTCGAGTTGGCCAACCGATTGGGACACCGGAAATCTAGGACGGCTGTTACATTCCATCAGTCCTATTGTTTCATCGAGGGCGTGGTTCAAGGACCTGCACGTAAGCCATCATACGCGTGATGAGTAGGCTTATGTCCAACCATTACCAGTTAGATGCACACCTCTATCGCATTAATCTCGTGGACAGCAATCTTTGCAGGTGTGGAAACGGTTATGATGACATCGATCACGCAGTCTGGCAATGCACGGATAATGATGCCGCCAGAACACGACTTTTGAATACCCTAGAGGCCCAAGGAAGACAACCTTATGTTTCTATGAGAGATGTGTTGGGGTCTCACGATTTGTGTTATATGCAATCGATTTATGTGTTTCTCCAAATGTCTAGTATAAGAGTTTAATCAGTTTTTTTTTTACTTTATTTATTAGTTTGTGTTTGTTTTGTTCCGATATCTTGAGGAGTCTCGTCGTGGGCTGCAAAATGGTGAGTAGACAACTGGGATGGAGCGTACGTCCCCGCAACATAGCACTGGTCCTCACAAGTTCCTACCTCATGCTTCCACGGGTCAAGAGATGACAAAGACCGCCAGCTAAGGGTTGCGTACTTAGCTGGTAGTGCAGCCTGGGCACTGTTGTCCTTCTGACTTCAGCTAGATTGAGGAGGTGCGTTCCGAGCGTCTGTCCACCAAGGAGGTGCAGCTCAAACAGCTCCTGGCATCCAGCGGTTGAGTAATAAACGCTGTATCGCGTCAGCTATACCTTAGGAAGCAGTTCCACCAACGCGATGTAGAAAGGTGGCATGCTGAAATCTTACCCTACCACAAAAAATGGAAGTATTCTTTATACGGTGTATAATTTCAGATCATCTATGGAATTCCCAAGTGTTGTTTAATAATTTTAATTTTTTTGTTTCCTTCGTGGCAATGATAATGCAAGTACGTCTACAATTGCAGCTGGACATCAGTCTACAGACATGCAGACAGTACAAATATAATTGTTACTATCATTTTATATTATAACATCCCTTCACAATATTTTTAAAGCTATTTTCAGGTTCGCATTTATGCATCGTCGTAAGTTTTAGCCGACCTAACCCACGATATGTATTTGAAAAGATAGGATGGTTTTTGACGTTTTTGTTTAGAAAGGATCATACGACAAATTCTACTAAATAAAATTTCAAGAAAAGTTTAATAATTCAAAAACTAAAATTGTTTATGATCTCTCATTTTCTATTGCACAGATATAAAGAATTATTTATGGGCCCAGTAGAAAGCAAGAGTTATCGGAGAATTCAAATTTCATTTTTCTTTTTCTCTCTGTTTTTTTTTCTTTTTTGTGGATTTATTAAGCTTCCGTTTTTGGGCAGTAATCATAATCATATGAAAGTTATTTCGGCTAATTGTTTGCTTAAATTTTCTTTGCTATTCTGCTTGGCTGCCCGGTGATCAACTTTCTTTCATTATATCACTTTGGAAATTTTCGCCATTTCAGAGTTTCAATCATCTAACATCACAGCAGAAAAGACAAATAGGTGCATTTAATTTTTATGTGTATACTATTACAACATCGTATTGTTTTCATCATATCATCATTATATATATTAGTATATCATATTGAAAATATTTACTAAAAAGATTAATAATAATAATTAAATTTCATTTGCTTCAAGTTTACAAGGAAATTGATTCCAGATAGTATGTACAGATATTTTATTTCATTGTATGTAAAGGTGTTTTTCTATGAATTTAAATCATTGAATATTATTAAAATTAATAAATGCTCTTCAATTCTGCTGATTATGTATATCTATATGTCATGAATAAATACATATTTTTTTGATTCATGTATAATTAAATGGTTTATATTTTATTTAGTTGCAATAAGACCTTCACATTCCAGAGTTATATTCATCTGCCACTGATTGAGCTGTAAAGATGCACCAAGCTGCATATGATTATCATATGCCTATTATTACAATTTTAACTATTTCATCATATTATTTTATTTATAACCATATTTAAATTACAGGATGACGAATTCCAACCATGGCATATTTTAATTAATTAATATTATAGTATATTTCATTGCTCTATTACATACTACATTTATTGCATATTATGACATATTATGTACATTATATATAATAAATACTGGGTTGGGAAGGAGCATCAGGGTATCATTCAAGCTGAAATTGGACGATGGTTTGATTGACTGCCTGAGTCTAAGGAGGGAACGAGCATTATCATTTTTCTTTATCCTACCGATTCGATTGTGATCCTGCGAATTCTACTCCAACAGTTTCAGTGAGAGGTGACGCGCCCTTCTTAACAAGCCATCCTGTAGAAAGCTTAATGGGTATTGCGAATTGGGTTATTCGAATTGTTGGATCGTATCGTTGGAAGGAGATTCTTAATTTCCCGTGGATTTCGCGTGAGTGTCTCTGCTTACGGGTCCACCCCTCCGTTTTTGGCCCTTCATACAGCGATATTGTGAATTCAGATCGGTGGCTCAATTTGATCTTGCTATTAAGTGGAGCTGCATCCAAGCCAAGGGCATGAAGGGATGGTGGCTACCATACATACATACATACATCTGTCGTATTCCTTCAGCATAGTGCCTACATAATTTTCTCGATCGAGATTTGCGCTCTTGTTCTGGCTGTCGTTACGATTTGGAGCAACACCTACTTTGAATGATTTCAAGCCTGCGCACTTTTCTTCACTTTCTGGACGAACGATGGAGACATTTTCACTTTTTTCGCCACATCACGAACGGAGATATTCGGTTTCTTCTTAAATTCTTTAATCACTTTCTTCCTCTCCGCGACGAAACGAGAATCATGGTTACCTCCGAAACCGACCTTTCTCTTTAAAGTTAAGCGCTGCTGAAAGTTTTTTAGCACTTTAGTAACCGTCGATTTTGCGATTTTTAATGACTTGGCAATATCGCCGTGCGACATATCTGGATTTTCCACTTTTTTGTGCAAAATTACTTCGCGCACGCGTTCTTGATTCGCCATCATTTTATCGAATAAAGGTTACTGTAGCCAAACGGACGTCTTCATCATAGCACACATACATTAATATTCATGTAGTAATTATCAGTCAATGAATAAACTGTAAAATATCGCTGAAGAGTATCCCGGACATTAGCATCCAAGCGCCTCATCACTCAACGATGACAATGACCATCACGAATTCCACTCTATCCAACCAAAGCCACATTAACTGACGAAGGCAACAACAACTAACGAAGTTAGCAGATCGTATTTCCAATCACATAGGATAAACCCGATAATTGAATCAAGATTCGATATAGACTTTATTCTAGCTCAATACTCTTTCACCCGCAACCGAAGAAGGGCACACTCAGTACACTCAAAATCTAATTTAGGTCTTCTCTTTCGTAACTAGAGTTACTCATTCGTGAAGTGGGCAAGTGTCAGTTTGCAAAACTACTTCTTCATCATTTGCTGTGTACCAACCCCTTAGAGATAGAGAAACTTCTCCATTTTCTCCTTTCGCACTGAAATTGTCTGAAACTCAGGGGTAGGGGATCAGATCAACTTCGGCAAACAAAATCACAATAGTTGATCTAATTTGCGAATGAAGCGAGTTTCCCGGAACGTTGGATCGTGGTGAGAAAAATAATTCAGTTCGTGTGAAAATGATGACAAATCAGGAGTTGCTGCGGGAATTGAACGTTTTTTTGCTAATAGAAGGGTGTACCAAAGAGAAGTTTTCTTTTCCTGGTGGCCACCCCTTTTTTCCGTTCTCCCTGGATGGCAGTGGCAGCTACGGTAAATACAGCATCTCGGACAGCTAGGTCGTTTTGTGTTGGCTGAAGTGTTTGTGGGTGGGAAAGTTGCCATTTTTTCGCATTCGCTTTTTTATTTGGTCGGATTGTTGTTTAGCTTATCCACAGAAAAAACTGGGAGAATTTTTCTCGCTGTTTATTACTCTTTTGAAAAGCAATCTACTTGGGCAAATCCAATTTTCTTGCTCAACAAATATCTTGTTAAGATGATTTTCTTTCGGTTGGGCTTTTCTTGTGTTGGGCTGGCCATGGCTGTGTCTCGACGCTGTGCTATTTTTTCATTTTGATGCGAAATACAGCCACACGGTTGTTTCGTTCTCAAGAAGTGAAGTTCTTCCAACAAAAACAAGTGGGTACGGATTTTTAAATTAACAATTTATATATTGTTATGAAATTGATTTAGAGCTTTCAGCTTAGCGAGAGGATGTGCCATCCATCTGATAATGGAATTAAGGTGAATCCTTTGTAAGAAAATTGCTATTCCAAAACCAGCAATTAAAAGGGGCACATTAGTTTTTTGTAAACAAAACTTCTTGATTCCTTGGAAGCCAAACCACGTCTATGTAGAACAATTGAAGGCGAGAAAAAGCTTTGCAAATTTAATATGCTTGTTGATCATGATGTTATTTTAGAATGACAACAGTCATTATTTCCCAATATTGAACACAAATTGACGTTGCAAATTCCTAGAATTTCGTAGGAGATATTTGAAACATTATATGTGATGTAAAAACAACAATAATTCTACATTCCGCGCTTTGAAAATGCGACACGGAAAATCTTTATTCAAAGAGTGTTATTATGCCTCAGTGATTTTGGTGTAAATATTGGGTCTTTTATACACATATTGCAAGACATGAACCTGATTTCTCATCAGATTAATTTTTAATACATCATAACGCAAATTCCAGCCTACACATAAATATGAGTTGTCAAACAACGAGGTTCTTTACATATCTTGATGAATCTAGCATGTAACCTGTTGTATGAAAAATGTGCAAGTTCTTTCCAATGCAAATGTCACACAATTTTTTCCAATTGGTTACCATAGCTTACCAAAATATACGAAATTTTCTTGAAATCTAAACTTGGCAAAATCGAAGCCAATATACAACAATGTAGTTCCATAATAAATTACGGAGATATTCAAGAATAGTTCAAGTCACAACTTGGAAGAACACCTTACATTAAAATAATAATTGACAACGAACGACGAACAATAAAAGGATGATTTTTAACATAATTGATTGATTGATTGGCTTTATTATCGAGACTTTCAGCCTGTGGCTGGTTCGTATCTAACGATTTTAACGTAACTATTTGAAGAACTATTTGCCAAACAGATTTTATTAGCACACTTAGAAATGATCTCCGACTTCGGTCAATCTTACCAAAATCTGCTGAGCAGAACGTTCGGTAAAACTTTGATCTGAATATTGAAAGCTGTTTTGTTGGTTATTTTCAAACACGTTCAAAAAAATAATCAATCTTGTTGTCGTAACGGGATTTTATCTAATAGTTACTAAATTAACTAAACTGAACTTAACTGGCCTAAGTTGACCGAACAGTTCAGCTATTCAGGTTTCGGTTAATATTGCCGAATACTGTCGTCATTTTTAAAAAAGACTGTTCATCAAGACAACAAAGGAGAGTAGGCTATGCTTTCGAGCGACAAAAGTGTTTTCTTTCTCATGATTGCAGGTTATACGTGTGCGTCGAATTTTGAATGTTTTGTGTGCGCGTGTGCAATTGGTTTCAGATAGCTGAAGTTAGACGAGTGTTGCGTGTTCAAGATTCTTTCAAACCATGCATTGCGATGTTAGGTGTTGGTGGGTTTTTTTTTTCAATATTGCTCGAGAACAACTGTTTGTTATACGAATAAATAGAAAACTCTTTAACGAAGCAGTGTGAGCTAAGGGGAAGCATTTTTTTTATATTCTCGCAAATGTGATTTCTCGAGTAAGGGAAGGTCCATTAATTATATCACGCAGTAAGGGGAGAGGGGGGTTTGGGAAAACGTGACAATCCATACAAAAAAATTTGAAGGTCCATACAAAAAACGACACAAGACTTTCAGGGTATCCAATTACACCATATGGTTTACCAAACATTCCTCTATCAGATAGTACATTCAATTTACGAGGATGTATTTATATTCGAGAGGAATCGAAGCTAAACTCATTATTTGCAATTGACCATTAGGCCCTAATCATGAACTACTCGAGATTTCTAGAATGGAGGATTGATTGTTGTGGGAATGGCAGTTTTGCATCTGTGGACCCGGGAAGACCCAACAAACATCGATGTTGAATAACTGTTTGTTCAATCAAATTTGGAGAAGTTGTTCAGCTTTTTCTTCTAGCAAGCTGAATAACTTCTCCAAATTTATTTGAACAAGCAGTTATTCGACACTGATGTTTGTTGGGGTCAAGCTGGTCGCTGATGTAATTGAACCTTTCTGAAAAGAAAAATTGTTTGGGTGTTCCCACACACCCTAAAGAAAGCTAAAGTTTAGGTAGAGTAATAAAACAAAACAAACGGTACGGATGGGGAAGGGGCGGTGGTGGTCTGCGTTCTGTTTTGTCCTTCTTTTTCGTTGCTTTCAATTCATTTAATTGTAGCTGAGGCAACGCGGACCAACCCACCACACCAACAAACACCCCCTTCGCATAGATAAAGAGACCGTGAGGCGTGGGCCACTTTGTACAGAATATTCAAAACACTTGAACATTTTCGTTCAAAACCGTACCGCATTTTTCATCGAATATTCGACCTCCTAAAATAACATCCTTTTCTGTAATTTTTAACATCAACCAAAATTAAGCCAAACTACAGTTTATTCGATTCCGTAGACTTTGATTTTGATTTCGATATTCCAGATTTTAGGTAAAATAATAGTTTTTCCTATTGGTACTCAATGCACTGAATAAAAGCTCGCTCCTGTACAAAGTGTCACCGAGAGGCATTAAAGTGATGGATTTTGATAGTCTATTCGCATGTTTTATTAATTTAGTCTTTCAATTTTAAAATAAATCACAAGCTGAAAAATTGATGAAACATTGGATTTCGATTCCATTCTTAATGCCGATTGTGAATAAGGACTGTATCGGAAATAAGCTATCCACCTACATTTACATTGTACGCACGCATTTGGGATGATTTTAATGTCCTCATCACAGCATGCTGTGCGTTTGACTGTCTTCTTTTGTTTGTCAAGTGTTTGCATGGATTAAATTTGTTTCCAAAAATTTCCATTGAAAATTAAGGTTTTGGACTCATCACTAAAATAAATTCAGTCGAAAAATGCTATTATGGCAAGAAATTTGGTTTTGTGGATTGAAGTTTACTGAAGTACTCCTCCATTTTAGTTTTTGCCGAATTTGGTGCTGTCGCACCACGCCAAAACAAATTTTAATTGGCTCACGGAAAGGAGTATAGATTTTCTTGAAAAAAAAAACCATCACACTGCCCTGTGCTTCGTTTCATCGAACCGTCTGGGTAATTGTTAAGGGGGTCTTTTAAACGACTGATAAAGCAGCTGGGAATATACAGAAGTCCAAAAAAAAATTTGACAAAAGCGTCCAAAAATGCAATTAAAAACTTGTCCGGAACTTAATGAAAAGTGTTCGATCGAAAATTTAAAAAATCATGAAAGAATAATATTAATTTCACCCGGTCTTCAAAATATTCAAGTACAATCTCGTACAATGATCAATCATTATTTTTATTTTATTTGAAAGAAAAATAAGTAGGAAACAAATTTTCTATACAGTCTTTATGAATTTTCCTCGATACCGCAAAAATACCTAATTGTGTATCATCGTGGATGCCCCAGCCATCCAACACAGTCGAGCACTGCTGGTTTCGCATCTTTGCTGATTGTTCGGGCCATCCTAGTCGTTCCGTTCCTGTGTTAGGTGTTGGTGAGGGGGTAATCCACCCTGCTTGCTCAGGCAAGTACCCTGTTGTCCATGAAAATCAAAATCCTGAATTTTGTGATGTTATTCAAATGTCCCCGCAGTCAATATATACCTGATGTCCTCGCGAATTCGCAGCTCGGCAAACGAGAGGACAGTACTGATGCAGATTTAACCAATCGCTACGAAACACCCACATAAAACTGGCAGCCGCTTTGGACACCAGGCTGTAGGAAGCCTCTTGGAAGCCCTCAAGCCGTTTGATCCAGTTCTGCCACACACTGCCGTTGTTCGACATAGTCGTCCTGGCCCTGTATTCGAAAGCGGTGAGAAGGACTTCCAGCAACCTCTATCCGACGAGAGTCTGATCAGAACCATTCATTCCAGCCACAACCATCAGCTTCGCTCCACGGCTGATCAATCGGGCGCACATCCATCTAAGACAACGAGATGAACCGTTACGCCGTCCGAGCTCGGAACTGCAATTCCCATGACTGCGCTCCGAGGAAAACAACCTGCAGCTACTACTTCGAATGTCCTGATGTACTACCAAAACGTTGGTGGGACCAACAGTTCTCTTGTCGAGTATCAATTGGCCCTTCGCGATGTCATAGCAACGTTTACGCTCTCACCGAGACCTGGCTTAACGGGAATACTACGTCGAATCCACTCTTTGACGATTCATACACCGTTTATTGACAAGATCGGTCACCTTCTAATAGCAACAAGAATATCGGGGTGACGTTCTGCTAGCTGTTCACTCTATGTTCCGTTTCCAATTCAGCAACGTTTCCTTCGACAAGCAGCTCGACCCGCAGGACATCGCGCTCGTCACCAGTAATGTGCTGCGTCTTCCTGCCTCCGGAAGGCATTTTGCCATCACCAATGACATGATGATTGCAGCTGGCAAATAATTGAAGTCTTCAACGGGATGTGGTCCGGACGGCATTCCAGTGCTTGTACTAAAACGGTGTGTGGATATGCTTGGGTCTCCGTTAGTAAAGGTGTTCAATCTTTCTTTGTCTACCGGCGTATTGTCGAACTGCTAGAAACAGTCCTATGTTTTTCCAGTGTTAAGAAGGGCTGCAAGAAAATGGTCTCGAATTACCGGTGTACAGCTGCATTAAGGGCTGTGTATTCAAGTTGTTTGAGGTGATTATTCTTCGAAATTTGGTGTAGAGCTACACGCACTATATTTCGTCGGATCAGCATGGATTTAATCCTCAATGTTCGACAACTACTTATTTGACGTGCTTCACCTCTTTCTTGGTCCAGCAACTTGAAAACGATCATCAAGTAGATGCTATTTACATGAATCTCTCCGGTACGTTCGATAAAATGATCCACGAGATAGCAGTAGCCAAGTTTGATAAATTAGGCATGAGCAACAGCTTGCTTATCTGACTGCGATCCTACCTAACCGATCGTAATATGTCCGTCAGAATCGATGATCACGCTTCGTCACCATTTCCAGCTTTGTCCGGAGTGCCTCAAGGCAGCCACCTTGGGCCGTTTTTGTTCCTGCGTTACAGAATTGATGTCAATCTCATCCTCAAATGCCAAAAGCTCTCATTTGCCGATGATTCAAAGCTGTTCTACGCGATAAAGCATCCACTAGACACCGCTTTTCTGCATCTACAGCTGGGGGCGTTCGCTGAATGGTGTCGCATTAATCGGATGACATTGAATGTGTTCAAGAGCTCAGTGATTTTATTTTGCCGTAAACATGAACTCCACTAATTCGGTAATGCTTTGGCAGCGCGAAACGATGGTCAAGGACCTGAGGATTCTCATCGACTCTAAAATGACCTTCACAGAACACGTAGCATACGTCGTATCTAAGGCATCATCGCAGTTCCGTGTTACAAAAAAAAATTAAGGAGGTTTACTGCCTTCTTCTTCTTCTTTTAGCATTTCAAGCTTATTACTTTCACAATTCGCTTATTGATTGCTCTTAACTTATGCCGTTTTCGATTATTGCCAGTGCGGAACTGGGTTCGCCCTAGGTCCGCCCTAACAGCTGTCAAAACGTTTTTTTTTTATTCAATCGGTTCGGATCTGAATCCGCTCTGGATCCGACCCAACATCGATGAGGTTCGCTCTCAACTTTTTTCGATGTCCAACCTGGATTCACCAATACACACAAACATGAACTGTCAAAATAAAATGTCTATCATTGTTTATGTTTATGTTTGCACTAATACCATCATACTGACTCGACTCTGGATCCGTTTTTGTTTGGTAATTGCGAGTCAGAGTCAGACCTGACCCAGGTTTAAAACCGAAAACGACATTAGTGTTCAAAATGCACTTCCACAGTTATAAATTGAGAGCTTTCGATGCCAGGTACCATTTTTGCATTAGTATGATTGTGTGGCAAATACAATCATATCCTATGCCCAGGAAGTCGAGAAAATTTCAATAACGAAAAATTCCTAGACCAGACCGGGAATCGAATCCAGTCACCTCCAGCATGGTATTGCTTTGTAGCTGCGCCTTTACCGACTGAGCTAAGGGAGGACCCAGGATGCCTGAAGTCGCTTTACTGCGCAATCGTCCGCCCCACCCTGGAATATTGTTCTGTTGTCTGGTCCCCAAAAAATAAATAAGCTATTCACGAACATTTGCGTTGTACGCGTGTATTTGTGATGATTTAATGTGCTCATCATAGCACGCTGTGCGTTGACTGTCATCTTTCGTTTTTTTACTTGTTTGCACGGTTTAAATTATTTGTTTTCAAAATGTCGCGCATTAAAAAAGACGGGAAATTAAGGTTTTGGACACATGGCTACGTGAAAAGGGTGTAACTATGCGACAATTGGCGAAGCGCTTTGGAATTCATCACGCGAGTGTAAAATTCATCATAACCAAGTTTGGAGAATACTGTTCTTTGGATGAACTGCCAGGAAAATGCAGAAAACTCGGTTCTTTCAACCCTAAACTGGATCAGAAAGTTGTAGCTCTAATTCGGAAGAACAAATCAATGTCGATACGTGGCCAATGTAGCGGGAACCAGCGTCGGAATGATTCAACGTATCAAGAAACGGAACAATCTGAAGACCTAAAAGAAGCAGAAATCGCCCAACAATGTGCAGAACAGAAGCAACGCGCAGCAACAAGGGCCCGAAAATTGCCTTCGCGAGTTTAGCAGCGACCGGATGCATGTATTTTGATGGAAGACGAGACCTACTATATGTCAAAGAGGACTCAAAAACCCTTCCAGGTCCACAATATTACACTGCCGTCATAGGGGAAAATGTAAGCGATGCAGACAGGACGATTCAAGTGGAGAAGTTTGGTCGAAACGTGGTGGTATGGCAAGCAATATGTTCCTGGGGTAGTAAGTTTTCTATTGTTTTCTACACCGGCAAAACAAAAAGTGAAATATTTGGGTGTGTGGTGTCGGTGTAGGTGGTGGTGTCTTTATTATAAAAACAACACACCAGCGACCACTTGTTCCAATAGAGCACCAAAATCTCCATTGAAACAAATAAGGGTTGTTTTTTCTTGGTAATGAACCTCAAAATCATACTCAATAGCAACGAAAATAGCGTAAGAGGTGGAGCCTATTTGCAACATTTCAATGTTCTTAATGAGTTGCGATAAAATTTCACGCAACTTTGAAATGTTCACATCGCGTTGCAAAAAATATCCAGATAACATGGTGGACATGATGCCTCAAAGTTTTTTCAGCGTTACTTGTTTGTTCCCTTGACCATGTGAATGACAAAGCATCGATGCATATCTGTTACAAGCATGTTTTGTCTTTTTCTAAAACGACTGCGGGAATTTAATTTTTAGCATGAACATTGATTTCAACTCCTCGATACTTATGAAAATGGTTTCCATAGCATGAAAAATATTAAAAGTAGATGCCTCTGAAATCGTGTTACAAATAGTGAATTTCGAAAACCCTTTAAGATTTTCGGTGAAGTGTTGTGTTGTACTTCTTAAAAAATAACGCGCTTCAGTAAATCTTCGAAAACAAAGCATTACTTTAAAAATTGAGAGAATTTTTTTTTGTGACATTAAAAAATGATTCGTGAAAGTAGATTTCTGATACACTTAAGAAATGGATAAACTCAGTAAGCTATTGCTAGTCAAAACCTTAGTTAATAACGTATTATGTGTGAAATAATCCCATACAATTCAATATTTCATGATAAATAGCATATGGCGACTACGCACAAACCAACTACACTACCGGCTGAAAGAATTATGAACACATTGATTCACTTTGGCACCGATTTTGTTTTTTATATTTCAACCTCTTGGCAAGTTAAAACATGGATAACTTCTGTTTATTTGTTCATGAGCTAAAGTATTTTTTAATGTTGTTTCTTGTTACTTCAAAATTATTTCTTAAAGCAACAAGTTTATTGCTGACTCTTGATTAATTAGTCTCGATAAAGTTTCACAGCGACTCATCGAGATCGTGATTAGAAGTTAGGTCCGTAGGATTGACATTGTTTTGTTTTTAGCCACGCAGAGGTAGACGACATAATTATAATAAATGTATCGTCAGATAGCAAACATTATTAGAGGCCTATTCTGACAATCCGCATACCACAGAGTTAAAGAGTTCGATTTTCCATTTTTTTTTTACTTACTTTCTCGATAAAAAGCAGGCATTTTCTATAATTGGTGTTCTATTGCACGGGCTAGATATTCAATAATATTTAAAAATATGGTCTTCAAAAATATGTGCAAAGTCGTTAAAAGTAGATTATTTTTTTCAAATATGGCAAAGGTATCCTACCATTTAAATCGCTTAACAAAAGAGTGTTCTATGAGAATTTCTACAATTGTGTTTGTATCATGTGTCAATTTTGTATGAGCATTTTATATTTTATATGATCAATTATTCTTTTATAAACGTATCCCAGCTAAGTTGGAAAAAGTGGTTTACTATTTTACTGGGTCTTATTTTCTAATAAATACCACGTGTGTGTAACAACATGTAATTATCGTGTACAAAAAATCTTACATATGACGTTATACTATGTATTGCATAATAAATTCTTGAGATCAAGCGCATTTCTATCCTGTTTAACTAGCCAATACTAAAATACTTATCAACTGAGTGTTAAATAAATCAATGACAACCAACCCTAGAAGAATATTATGTTCGTTATATAAATAACAAAAATTTGGAGAAAATATGAAGACAAATTATAACATATTGAGTAACTGTGCTCTCACTGCTCAATTCATTTCAACTAGTTAAAAAAATAATATGAATTACATGAAACAAACATTGATGAAACTTCTTAAGAAAAAGCTATAAATTTCGGAAAAAAAAGATTTATCTTTGTAATTATCATTAGATTATGTCATTCAAACTTCATTTCAGATCCGTATAACTCTCACGTTTGCTGATATTGATTTAAGGAAGGAATGTATATATATATATATATATATATATATATATATATATATATATATATATATATATATATATATATATATATATAATATATATATATATATATATATATATATATATATATATATATATATATATATATATATATATATATATATATATATATATATATATATATATATATATATATATATATATATATATATATATATATATATATATATATATATATATATATATATATATATATATATATATATATATATATATATATATATATATATATATATATATATATATATATATATATATATATATATATATATATATATATATATATATATATATATATATATCCGCATTGTAAATTTGTTTACAAATTTAACCAGAGAGAAGTAAAGGCGTGTACAATTATTAAGAAAATTGTATCGAACCTTATTGAGGCCAAATAAAAAACAATAATAAAGAGAGTATTCTGAATATCCACTCATATGTTCCGATCAATCATCAGAATATTATTTTTTTTGTTTAAGGATATCTAATCGCATTAAGCACAACTAGCAATTCGTCCCATCTTCCTAGGCGCATCTTTAAAAAAATATTGATTTATTACAGTATTAAATTGTTGCCATTCTGTTAAAAGTTCAACACCTTATCTTATTGGCAAACTTTGCCCAGTGATTTCATTTGGCCAAAGACTCATTGAAAGTGGCCGCACATTGGCTTGTCAAAGCAAAGAAAAAACGGGATTCAGTAAGATGGTAAACATTCATCAATTTTAAGCTCTAAGATATCATATTGTAGCTCTTGACCTGAGGTATAATATCAAATGTTAAGTTACTTAAATTGATAACGTTGAAATTGAAGATGAGTACAGCCTCTTTGGTTCGATGGGTTCAATGATTGGCGATTAGGCCAAACGCAGTTAAATGATTAAAAAAAATATTTACTATATTTAGAAATATTTATATTTCTTCTCCTTCCTTAGCATTTCCAGCATATTGTATTCACAATTAGCTTATTACTTGTTCTCAACTTAGTGCTAAATGCACTTCCACATTTATTGTGGGACCATTTTCGCATTAGTGCGGCAAGTACAATCATACTCTATGCCCAGGGTGCCAAGAAATGTTTACTTACGATAAATTACTAGACCAGATCGGGAATAGAGCCCCACAACCTCCAGGATGGTGTTGCTGCTTAGCTGCGCCTTTACCGACTGAGCTAAGGGATAGCCCAAGTAGTTACATAAATTTGTTTAAATAATATTCCAAATATTAAAAATTAAAAAAAGGCTTATTTGGAATACCGCATTAAGAATTTGCTGAGCAATGATATAAGTTTTGAAAATGAACAAGCCTTTGGCCTAAAATCTCCTTGATAAAGATTTATTTCACTCATATACATATGATCCAACATACATAGAAATTTATGAAAAAAAAAGTTGTCTTGTTCATCAATGTTAACATAATTTTGATCGGCAGTGTAAGATTAATTCGGGTAAAAGTAATATTGTAATACTGTTGCAATGATGTTAAATTGAACGTTTTAAAGATAAAACAATAACAGTAACAATATTTATTCTCATAAATGTGTGACGTGATCGAATGCTGTCATCAACATGTTAACTTGTATATGTATAACTGATGCGTTTTGTGTTTCATTAATGTTAAAAATAAGTATCAAAATCACGACACTGACTTGCAAGTTGTGTTACGACGGTCTACCGTTGTCAACGCTTGGAGTTGATTATTTTGCTTGTGTTGATCTTCGCTGCAAAAAGTTCATCAAAATGCTGCTGCTCTACACATTGGATACTCCCTAATACAGAATAAACGTATTCATATTATATTCTAGTGGAACGTGAATGTACCCATGATGATGATTGTTTATGATAGAGCAGAAAATAGCCGATGCCATCAATCAGGATCAAATGCACCGGCCAAAAATAAAATGTCAATAAATTGGGGCAAGATCGCATTTAAGGGATTGAACTAGCCCAAAGCGTGCGACATTAAATAGAGAACTTTGATTTGCTTGCTTGAATCAAATTTATGCTAGTTTGTAGAAATAATTTATATTGTTGTTTCGAAATGATCAAGCGCGGTGTTAGTGTTGTATAATCACGTTTAATAAAAGATTTGCTATACTGCTGTATGCTGGGGAAAAATAATAAAAAATAGTAAAAATTACGCAATTTATAAACCGTAGTTCCAATAAAAGTATATATTTCACAAAATGCGAAGCGTCTTTTGTTATTGCATCAGGAGGAGGCCATTCCAGGCATTATTCATGTCTTCATAATTTTATGATTCCAATAAATTAAAATGAATAAAATTGAAGGCGAAAGTTCAAACGTTGCTACATAAAAAGCAGGCATTTTGGACAGTTAAAAATAAAACATGAAACATATAAATGAAATCAAAACAAAATTATTGAAATTAAACTGTTAGTTACGAAACCATGGCTGCATAAACGCATTTTATGAATATTAATATCAATTTGGTGTAAACAAAAAACAAAAAAACATTCTTTACTCTAATGGTCCAAAATATCCTCTGCCTATAGTCGTGTCAAAATTGCTTTAATGGCGCCTTGGTGTGTTGGGCCAGGATAGTAAATTTTGTGGCGTAAAATTTAAAATAGGATTTAAATTAAAAACACTTTATTGAAACATTATCTTGAACCTGCCAATGTTGCACTGAAGGTCCTGGTTACTAGAAGAATAGCTTCCCCACATTGAAACTCTTTTGAAGCACACGGGCTTTATTTTACTTTGACACAAGCTTCATTCATGTATGAAAAACAAACTATTTAGAAATCAACATTGTCATGCATACTCAAGTTGCAAGATAGCTGCAAGAAAAAATACATACACCATTACAGCAACAACGTGTGCTAGCATGTTACCATACAGTTTTTTCAATACGTATTGGCTTTTAAAACTGTATTGATACAATGTTGCATCTTCATAACTTAGTTGCATTATAATTCCAGACAACAAAAAGATGCAATTGATATGGGTGTTCTATTTGAGCAACAAATTGACTCCGCCTTAGTTTAACACATGTTCCAAAGTTTATGTTCCTGTCAAATGCAACATTGAGGTAAGTTGAAGTAATGTATGCGACATAAAGTAAACTCTGGTGGAACGGTTTATGTGCTCGGCGACTGTGATGAGCCTTGTTTGCAACCCATGAAAAAGCAGATTTGGTTGAAGATGTTTCATGTGTTGCTTAGGACCCGAGGTGAATACCCGGCTGGGGAGGAAGGGGGGAAGCAAGTGCAGGGGTGAGTTAGTTTGGACTGACTATATATTTACTTTTTTGGCAGTGTACCGTGGAGGATGGTGGGATAGTTGTTACTTTGTATTTGAATTTAATGTACATAGAGGAAACAAATAAGTGCAGTTTCAGAGGTGTTTTTTTGTTAGCCAGTTAAATGATGGAAATTTTGTGATTTTAGTTATAGGATGCCGGTCATTGGGGCAAATATTTTACCTGTTGACTGAATGAATAAATATATAAATATATAAACATATAAACATATATAAATATCTGTGCTACCGTGGGAATGGAAGCGTTCCTAAATATGTTTTTGAAATTATTGAATGATCACCGCAGGAAATTTGTTAAGCCTTGGAAATTTTAGTTGCAAAACCGAGAATAATCAATTTAAGTTTTAGAATGAAGGGTTCCTGAACGCAAAAATGAAATGAAGATGGCGCAAAAATTTAACAAAGAATAAACATTAAGGCGACCTTGTCTTCAGAATTTAAAAACCGAATACAGCAATTAATTTCGTACGTAAGGATGAGAACATTCCATACAATCAATATGATCTGTGATTATAATATGCAGGTATTTGCGATTCATAACCAGCAGTAACAATTCAATTGGAAGCTTGCTTCGTGCTCCAATGCTTGCAGCAAATATTGCACGTAATTCGATTTTGATTGAATTTCCACCTTACAAATGACATACTTTATGCATCTTCAGATCGGATCGTATGAAGTATGGCTCTGCTTTTCCGGCCACATTGTTCCTCCACGTGGTCTTACACTGCAATCGAAATACATTTCGGAGAAAAAATTGGAATTCACGAATAAAACGGGCAGCAACTACATAAAGGTGGTAATAAAACTGAAGCTACGAAAAATGCTCATATGCTTGTGGTGAATGTTTCACCATTCATGGTTGATTTTCTTCCGTTTGGATGGGTCCGGATTCACATTTATATGTAAAATATGTATATTAAAGATTCTACTGTCAAGCCTTGGTTGGTCCTGAATGCAAATATAGCAAACGGGTGATATCAACGAATGTGAAGGCAGATTTCCTCGTTTTTCTTATTTTATTTCGTCCGGACTTGGATGCCAATGAAAAGCTGGGAAAAGTGTTTGGGGTAAGCATTGTCGTCGGTTGGAAATGGGAACATTCTTCGCCTATCAATGTGATGGGTTTTTCATTGGGTGTAACGTTTTCGATGGTTTGAAAAGAATGTGAATCTAGTGACAAAAATAATAAAATTGCCACAGTGACAAATCGAACACAACTGGATACAGTGTTCCAAAGGACGTTTACACGAAAATCATTGTATGAACTGAGTTTAAGCAAATTTGGAAACCCAACATAATTCTTCAACAGGCTACACAATTAAGTAATTGTATAATGATTCGATTCTGCCTTGCATTGAAAATCACATGCATACAGCTGACTGACTTGTAATCTCAGACGATTTGTCTAGGTGATTAGTTCCATTTGAGAGGGCTTTGAAGCAGTCAACCACCATAAAAGGCGGCAGACCGAAGATAGAGCAGATGCAAAGCTTTAGGAAGAGCCAACAGAATATTACGCCACAACAACATAGTGCACAAATGGATTCGGAACAAAAGTGTTATCCAATCCTGCACAAGGAATTGTTGACTCTGACTCTGGAGTGAAAACCAAGCATAAAGTGTTTAAACCACTACATCCCATAAAGAGAAAGACCTGTGCACCAATATGATTCAGTTCATTCAGTCTTCAGAGTTTTTAAACGCTTATGGTTACTGCCTGAATGAAATACAGACACACTTCACTTACTTAGGTGCTGAGTAACTAAACATTGTTGTTGTTTTTTATACATTATAAATTGTTTCGCAAGACGTACCCGAATAAAACTTAGAAAATGTCATTCAAATTATTGATTACTAGTTCCGATCACAAAAACAAATACCTGCAAAATTAAATAATAAAAAAATTACTATGGATGATGGCATCGTTTTAGGTGTGTTCAAGTCTTAAATGACAACTAGCTTTTTTAATGATTATTTTTAGAGCAGTTTTATATAGTGTTTTTTTGTTGATTTACAATTTTTTCGCCAGAGTTCGAAAAAAATACTGTACATTTCTGTTCAATATCATGCACATTAATGTAGCGTCACATAACATTAAAGTTTACATTATACCGCGTGTTATGTGCTGAGATAGTTCAAACGTTGTCTAAAATGTTGAAAGCAAAACCAATTTTTCGTAAAATTATTTCTTACAAGCTTGGGTAGCATTTGGAATGAAATAAAATTTTACACGCATCAATAATAACATCACAATGAGTAACAGAATTCAGTTTTTTTCTTTCTGTGTAACTAAACGTGTGAGTAGCTCGGATTTTTCAAAACGCAAGCAAAAGTTTGATTCTTTGCTCTTCTTGCTGTGGACGTCATTTTGATAACTTAAAGCGAATGTAAATCAAAATGGAGGTATCTTTCTGTAAGCACACACCTACAGAATGAAGGCTTTTCAGGATTTAAAAAATGATTATGCAAATATATGTGTCTAGTTTAAGTCAATCAGGTTTTGATCGCAATACCCTATGAAAGTAGACATCAACCTCTTTCACTAATATCAAGTCAGTTTTTTCATCGAGCAAAGTTATCACATATCAGTCGCATCCTGAAATGCAATCGTCCAGACGCTTAGCTACTTCTTTGCGTTTGGAGTATCCACATTTTTCACCTATGGACTTAACCATACAGGCTTCAATACAACTGCGTTTAACTCATAAAACACATGAATTGAATTAACATGATTATTTTGCATTAACACAGATATTTCAGTATTAAACTTTCAAACGGCGTTTGAGATTGGCCGTAGCTAGGAAACGGTCGCAGGGTTCGGGTTCTTTGGACACAGTGAGGTGAAGTTTTCCGGGAAGGGGGGTCTTTCCTTTTTTTGGTGACTTTAAGGGGCCACCCCCCCCCTTTTTGGTGGTGAGAAAGAGATCTTGGAATGTTGTGGGAGTAAATGCGTCTTGGTGGGGAGGCCCCGGGGTGTAGGGGGAAACTTTTTTTTTGGGGTCCGGAGGGGTAGTTTTGGGGGGGGGGGGAATTGCGCCCCCCCCCCGGTGGGTAGGTTTGTTCAGCGGCCGTGGATGTTCTGAACCAGGCTTCATCTCAACTCTATTTCCTTTGTCCAGCAAGGCGTTGATGTTGTACATGCTCAACCAGCTGCCAGGTTTTTTACTGCACAGAAAAAAATAATGAATTTTAACAGGCGCGTAAAATTTCCCCTCGTTTAATTTTAAGCCAAAGGAAGCGTAGACAACGAAATTGTTTGCAATCTTTCATGCGCCATACAACAATATTGACAATCTTTCATACAAAAGACTAGATTCAGGCGTTATCTGGCTTAAATGTACATGGAATATTCCATTAATTTCTGACAAATCTAGCGTTCCTTTTATGTGCATTAGAAACGCAGAAAATTACATGTTTTTTTTTAAAACAGTGTGCTTACTTCATGGCTTCTACAAGACAACTGGTATCGCTGTCAACGGTCGACTGTAAACAATAGGGGAACAATGGTTGTCAATGCATAGGTGTATGCACCATCAGGTGGCTGTACAATAGTGAATTAAAATCGCACAAAATTAAAAAAAAAAAACACAGAAAAAAATAATTAATTTTAACGAGCGCGTAAAATTTCCTCCCGTTTAATTCCAAGCCAAAGGAAACGTAAACAACGAAATTGTTTGCAATCTTTTATGCGCCATACAACAATGTTTGCAATATATCATACAACAGGCTAGATTCAGGCGTTATCTGGCTTACATTTACATGAAAGATCCCATTATTTTTTGCCAAATCAAGCATTCCCTTTATGTGCATTATATAACGCATAAAATGCAATGTTTCTTTTTATCTGTGATATTATACATTCTACAACTAATTCTATATCTTCGGAATCTACTTTCGACCCTAAGGCAAAACAAGTCTGCTAATCTGAATTATTTCAAGGCTGAAATTAATTTCGTCTCTGCTCTGTGTCGGCTTCATATTATAATATAAGCTTGGACACAGGTTGAAAAAATCTTGTAATTTTCTGCAATATCTAATGCACGTATTTGAAAGCTAGATTTTTCATACATTCAAGCGATATTTTATGTAAGTTTAACCGAGATATCTCCAAATCTGTTGTACGAAAGATTGCACACAATTTCGTTATTTTTGTTTAACCTAAGCTTGAAATTGAACGAGGAGAAGTTGTTTGTTGTATATGTGTGTATGTCTCAGAGCCCCTAAAGATGATTTTTGTCTAATTAGGGTCAAGCAGTGAACCAATTTCCGTCAATTAACCCTATTGCTTAGCCGTTTTCATAACTAACGGTTTTATTTTTTTTTAAACGATTTAACTACTTGCAGTAAGATACAGCTATACAAATCTATCATCTCTCCTCATTTGGACTTTGGTCCTTCTATTTTATTTTTGGCCAATCAAACACAAATATTGAGGCTCCAGAGTTTGCAGAATAAAATAGAGCGTTTGATTTTAAGAAATAACAAATTCACTTCCTCGACTTTTATGCTAGACACTTTGCAATGGATCGATGAAGCAGAGAGTTGTATGTTTGACTATGTTGTTCATTTTTAAAGTAAAGCCTGTCCACGTTAAATTTCGGAAACATAATAATGGCAGCAAAAAAATTTAAACATAATTCAACAAAACCGATTATTTATTTCACAATAATGAAGTCAATTGTACATTAGAATCAGTTGATTAATATGTTAATCCTCTTTTCTGTAGAGTTCTCGAACTTTCTGTGGTACACCCGCCATTAGGGTCCGTAAGGAGTCCTCAGATACGCCCGTTTTTTTTTTTTTCAAATTTCTGAAAATAGCGCCCGGGCGCTCACCTTTCAAAAACTTTTTTATCACCACAGCACGAAACTCTTTCATAGCTGGTAAAAGATAAACACCTAATGAAAACAATCGGACATAACCTAAAAGCGTTTGTATAAACATAGTGCAAAACTACACCAACACATACGTGAAGCATGTTGTGTAGTTGCACGACACCAATGCAAGGAAAAAGTGTATGAGAATATGTTGGACACGGTGTATTCTCCAGGTTAGGGGCAGCTGGAGCGTGAATACGATCATTGCCCTAACCACGACATAAAAATCGTCGTCGGGGACTTAAACGCACGAGTAGACTATGAGGAGGAATATTGGTAAGTTCAGTGCCCATGAACGATGAACGAGAACGGCCTTAGACTTATAGATTTCGCCACCTCCAAGACTATGGCCATACGTAGTACGCACGTCCAGCACAGCCCCGAGCCCGTTGTTTTAAAGATTGACGATTCTCCATCTTCTCTTGAAATCATCGGAACCATTTGCTTTTTTCTTAGTTTCGAAGAGTTTCCGCTTAACTAGAGCCCAGTACTTCTCTCTTGGGTGAAGTTCTGGACAGTTTGGTGGATTGGCTGTTTTTGGCACGTATTTGATCTCTTATACCTTGTACCATTCCAGGACAGATTTCGCATAGTGACAAGTGGCCAAATCAGAGCCAAAACAGAGCTGGAAAATCATCGCTTCTGATATACGACATATCCCTTGGGATATTCTTTCTCGTACACATCCTTATTGATAGTGCCGGTAGAGACGAAACTTTTAGATTTCGACCACATCGACCATATGGTCTGCCAAATCGAATACTTTTTTGAGTATTTGGACACCTTCTTTGTCCTGAAATGCTCGGCAACGGCGTTCTTTTGCATTGCGGTGTAAAAAGTCAGACCCGGAAGTTGTTAAAGTCTTCGAGTACGCATGTTTCGTCGTCCATTATGATACAAGAAAATGTTTGCAAAAAAATTGGTGTAGAGCTCCTTAGCACGACTTTTTTCGTGCTACTGAAATTCGACTATAAATCCTTACCGGCCACGATATTTAACGGTGCGTGTAGTGGAAGTATTGAACCAATCTGAGACATCCATTCAAGTTGAAAAGTTTTGTAAGAAAGCTCTGGTCTGACAAGCTATTTGTGGCTCTGTAAATATTTCGCAAAACCTGCATCACAACTGCTTCGATGCACAGAGAAATATACATCAACGACTTCTACCAATGATTCGAAGCCACAAGGATATTGTTGTCTTCTAGTCCAGATCTTGCGTCTTGCCATTACGCTGAATCAACGATAGAATAGTATACCACCAAGAATGTTTCATTCGTTCCAAAGGATATGAAACATCCTAATTGCCCGCAAATTCGACCGATGTAATTTAAGGCATTGACGAAGGTACATCTTAGGAAACATGACTAAGCAGCAGAAAATTGTCAAAACTTGTCGCTAAGAAGTCTTTGTTGAATCTTATGAAGAACACTACCTGACCTGACCATGTGCTACTCTTATGTTTACAGCATAACTAATAAAAATTTCAAATACTTGTATTTTTACTGAAAACTTAAAGTTACTGAGGAGATTCTGGGGTATCTTTAGGTTCGGAGAAAGTGAAAAGTTTGGTGTTTTAACTTGTTATAAATAATTCAATTTTTATACGGTCACTTCTCCAGACGGTTGTGATTTCGGTGTTATCGAAAATAAAGCGTGGTGCTGAGCACATCATTGAGCCTAGGAAAAAATAAATGACAAAGTGTGATGAAAAGCTACGATAAATTAGTACAGCGTGAGCCTTGAAAGCATAGCATAAATTTAGTTGTGGTAGTCAAGAAGGGCTAATGGGCGAGAGGTTAGTGAGAAGGTGGAAACTGTTCTAGTGTATGTTCAGTGTTTTAGAAAATTGATACCTAAACACAATAGGAGAAAAATAGTGTACAGTGCAAGTGGCAAAAATAATTTTCTCAAACCACCATGGTTAATCCTTGATACTGCGATTGCAGTCCACAAGCGAAATCTATCCAATGCAGTGCCCTCCAATTACCAGCAAATAATGGATATTCCACCGTTTGCATTAAAATCATCTTATTTATACTATCTAACGCATTGGTTGGTTAATATCAAATGTTTTTTTATTTTGCTTGACCCGACCCTTCTTATGAAATTTTCTACAAACCGAGCTATTGCTTTTTCAGTTCAGTTTAGTGAAAAAAAAATCCAGTTCGGTTTTATGAAAAATCTCTGTCGAATTTACACTTGACTGAATCTAAACAATCCAAAATTCTTGATAATTAAAGGTAGTTCAGGATAAACACGAACATTCAGTGAAACACAAACTCTTTTTATTTTTGGTCGTCTGAAAAGGACGATGGTTATGATACGCCTAGAAATTGATTTATACTTTCGGTTTATTTGGCCCGTGGACACCATTGTGCTGTTTCAATCCGGTGTAGTTTTTAAACTCCTCGTCGCTGTGATTGGCCGACGGCAAGGTACTTGGGATGATTTAGTATCTAGTTGTCACAAACATCGTTTTGCACTGGGAGGTGCCCGGCTCCGGTAAGGCTTGCGGAAGCGGATGTCGCCCGCGCGGATTATCGATTTTTACGAGCGGGGAAACTTGGAACACTTTGCAGCGCTTCTTTCTGGTTTTTTTATGCAAGCGCAGGCGATAATTTGGGAGCAGCGCGAATCGCGAGAAAACGGATGAGTAAACAAAAACCGAGAAAAAATCAGTGGGGTTGTGTTTAACTCACCGGTTGACGTGACAACGTTAAACCGTTTGATTAGTTTCTTTAGTTTCGTAGCGGAACATTGCAATGCAGGTGCTGTTCTAATGGGACGTTGGGTTAGCATAAGAAAGTGAGTAAGTTGTAGAACATTTAGGATTCGCTTCGTAGAAATTATTTAGCAGCCGTGGAAATGGATGTTTGGATTGAATGTTGGTATGATGAAAGGGCAACGATTGTGCTGCCTGTAGTGATGGTGTTGATATGATCGACCGACTGGGGACCATTATCCTTTTAAATTAATGATATTTTTGTAAGTTGACAGTGTGAAAACTTCCAACTGATTGAAGCAATAATCTCGAAAATGTATCGCGACATGTTTATGTTTCATTTTCATATTTTCATTTGACCCCTACCCTTACCGCCTGAATAAAATAGTGTGGGTGTGGTCCTAATAGATCGTTAGATCAGCTGTTTGTTAGAAAATTCTGTTGCACAATCTTTAGAAAGCTTTAAATGATGATACAGCCTCGAGTTGAAGGTTCTACTCCAGCGTCCCAACCAGTAGTTGGTAACGCATTACGTCTGGCTGCTTTCAGTTTCGCCCGATAACCACAAGCTCACTCGACATCGGTACATTGTCGTTTCGGAGGATTTTCCGTATGTTCGATCTTAACGCGCTACCGAAATTTGCGCATACGGTAGGCATCAAAACGATTAGGCATCGTACTTATTCTCACTTTCACAGTTTCTCAAAACTTATTTTTTCCTAGAAGTAAAAATCTATCCAACGCGCATTGTTAACACGACAGAATAACTATTCATAACAGTACTGATTAGAATGTGCAGCAAATGTTACTTCGGAATATCATGTTCGAGAAACAAAACGTTGTCCGTGATAGAAAATTTCTTGATATTTGCTGGAACGCATCATTCTTTAAAATTTTAGAATACCGATTGATGCATATGTACGCGAAGTATTTTCATGTTTGATTTTTAAAATTTTAAATACTTGAGTAAATAAAATGGCAATCGTAAAAACCTCCAGTTGTTAATAGCGAAACTCTCAAAAATAAATTAATCAAGAAATGATCGAATTATTAGCGTCCGTTGGTTTAATTTTTTGTGACGGCAGCCATTTGTAAATTTTACACAATGCTCTCAAAGTTTGCAGCGAAGAGAAACTGAAATTAAATTATTTTAGCCACCAGTGATTGCCAATTAGTAAGAACTTTTAAAGTAATGTTAGATAAATTCAAATCAAACAAACTCTCTCAAAATTAAATTTGTTGTCCTGAAAAGAACGGATTTCAAATGGTCCGCAGAACAAATTCAAACCTACTCGGTCTTTTGAAGAAGCAGATTATTTCAGCCGTTGCACGTAGCGCCTCGCCAAAAGATGGCAACCAACCAAATCAACAACCCCCCCCCCCCCCCCTCCCGCAACACACACACATACACACCTTATTTTGTTCCTCGTGGTTGAACCCACCGGCTACAAATCAATCACTGACAACCGACTGCTTTGCCGACCACTGCATAATTAATAGCTGCCTAACAACGGATGGCTACCCAAGTAACACCACTTGTCATATTCATGTTAATAATACACGTTTTAGACCAAGCTCATGTTTTTTTTTTCTAACGTCAATAACATAGCTTCATACACGCATATAACCGAAAAAACGCAATAAATGTGCCATTTTTGAACATCTTTTAGGTAATACCAGATGTTTTGTAGAACATCCATAAGACAAATATTATGTTCTATGGATGCTTCCAACAGCATGCTTATAACATAATGATATGTTTGTCAAAGCAAGCACGGTATGAACAAAGTAAAAAATATATAAACAAGATTTTTTAATGGCGAAACGATATCGTGCTAATGGTATTTCACGCGTTAAAGATGATTGTTTATAACTTTTTGAAATAGGATATTAAAAGTGCTTTACGCATGGAAGTTGTATCAAAATTGTATATGCGGCTCAAGGTTAGCAGTGCAATTTTCCGTTTTACCTTCCCTAAATGCATGCGCCATCGATTGGATTAAAAAACGTAGAAGGTACCGCGAATAAATTATTGAATTTTAGTGAGATTTCTTTATGGAATTCACAAAAACCAACATGGTGATTTTCGAAGTCTACAGTGTAAACATTTATAACAAAAAACTAAACAATTTACCAAACTGTTGCTTTATGTTACATTTGAATAAACCCCTATGACCAATTTAGCTTCTATTTGAATCAGTGAGTGGCATCACAATTTTACGTTTAGGTAGTGTTTTTTTTTTATTCCAGTATTTCAAATAAACATATTTTCAGCCGTCACTGTATTGGATTCACAATCAATTCTGAATAATTTCACTATTGCATGAGGATGTTAAAAAAATGTTTAAAATTCATCTTGAATGCAACCTATCAACATATCGGCGATACGGTCAAAATTTGGTCAATATCAACTTGACGTATTTCTTTCAATTTTGCATTTAAAAAACCTGAACACCCCCATTTGAAAGGGGGGGAGAGTGCCCATTTGATTTTGGAAATTCACTCTTCAGTTGTCAAATGCCGTCCAGCAGAGAGCGCGTATCAAAATTTTGTCGCGCCGCGAAATCCGAGCAAAAGTGCCACCCGTTAAGTAATTAAGGTTTGGGAACGTTGTCGCGCCAGAAGCTGGTCGGGGGGAAATCGAAAACCGGAAGCCGCTGAGACGACAAAGAGAGTTGCCGGTAGTTTCAAGCGAAACCCTAACCTATCTCTCCGAGATGCCGCAAATAAGCTGGGTGTATCGTCTACAACCGTACATCAGGCAAAAACGAGCCGGACTATCGACTTACAAGAAGGTAGTGACTCCAAATCGCGATGATAAACAAAAATCGCGACGGCCAAAGCGCGATCCCGGAGGCGTACACGACGATGCTGACGAAGTTTACGACTGCGTGGTAATGGACGACGAAACCTACGTCAAAGCCGACTACAAACAGCTTCGGGACAGGAGTTTTATACGGCAAAAGGAAGGGGAAAGGTAGCAGATATTTTCAAGCACACGAAACTGTCAAAGTTCGCGAAATATCTGGTTTGGCAAAATCTGTACCTGTGGCTTGAAAAACAGCATTTTCATAGCTTCCGGGACTGTCGGCTTAAAGAGGTACGTGAAGAAAAGAATTGTTTGAATAAACGTCGCGCCTCCGGAAGAAACACGGTTGTTCCGTACTGTTTTGGCCGGGTTGGCATCTGCCATTACGGTAAAAAGGCCATGGAGTGGTACGCCGCCAACAACGTGCAGGTGGCCCAAGGACAAGGCCCCCAACACGCCAGAGCCCGCCCTTGAATACTGGGATGTCAAGCGGAACCTAAGAAGACCAAAAAAACGCAAGGACGGCGCGTGCGGAGCGGCGAAGAAGGTGGACAAGGTGGCGTACAAAATCTGATGGCAGGGGTCAAGCGTAAGGCCCGGCAATTCGGATTTGGAAAAGCGGAACCTAACTGAAATTTTTCCTGTTAACTTTGTTGGTTTGTTAAATCGTTGGGTGGTTCCAAACAATCCAAAATGAAGTACGTTTGACTCAAATCAGTCAAAAGTATGAATACTCGAAAGTGAGTAAAGATAGTTCGTAGTGGTAAGATGACAAACTGTCACTGAAGTTTTCAAGAAGTAAAATTTAAGTTGATCGAACAAAAATAGAACAAAAATGTGTTCGCTGTTCTGGTACCACGTTTGAACTGAATATGTGTGGAAAAACATCTTCAAAACTTTTTCAAGACCAGACATGTTGGGTTTTTCATCCTCACGACTTTTTTAGCAACAAACTTCTTATATTGTTGTCAAAGAAGATGTTTATGGTGTTACTTGGGTAGCCAACGGCTTGCTAGCAACAGCCTGCAGCGTAATCAGCTACCTGACCAATTTGTTGGTCGGCAGTGCACCTTCTATGGTACACAACCCCACTGATTTTTGTGTGAAATACATCATTTAATAGTTATTGGAATTCTGTCGAAATTTGGGGACCGTGGTGCTAAACACAGTTGGTTCTACTCAGAAAAATACTGTTCTGCCTGTAAAGACATTTTGATTGCGGATTCTTAACACTCAATGTTGCGTCATATCTATATCATCTACATAAATACCGACATCATCTTCAAATATATCAATATCATCACCATATACATCAATATCATCTAAATGTTTATGGGGGTTTTTTTTTTTTTTTTTTTTTTTTCTATATCATCTACATATATATCTAGACATATATCCCGTATCGTGATATGGCTACCAACTGGTCTACATACATGTTTCCCTCCAAATTAGCCACGAGCTAAGCATAGCACACGACTGCATTAAAAATAGCTGTCCAGCCAGCCACTCACCAGCGATAGCCACTAACCCCACCATTCTCTCTGGTTGCCGTTGCCCGAGTACCCTCCTGCAGGGTACTTGGCAACCGCCAGCTGCCAGGGCAATACTGGCCATTGCCGCTCTGCATAGCTCCGTGGCTGCCGAGCGAATGAAGAAAATTTTAACATGTCTTCCAGGGTTGTTACGAGAAGTCTGAAAATAAATCCGCGCCAAGTCCGCGCGAGTTCAAAATCAATTCTAAGCCAACGCCAAGTGCGAGATCAGGAATCAACTCCGGCGCCTTCAAGACCAATCCACACACGAATGTTCTATAACTTATCAAGCATCAAATATATAGGATGGGGAACGGCTTCATCAGTAGGCGAACCTATTTCAAACAGTGTGCAAACAATAACATGCATCACTCATTTTGAAAAGTAAAGTTACAAATAATAAAAGCAGATTTTTGATTAATTTCCTGTGAGAGGTTTTTTTTTTTTTTTTTTTTTTTTTTTTTTTTTTTTTTTTTTTTTTTTTTTTTTGGGGGGGGGGGGGGGGGGGGGGCCAGACAAAAACAACCAATGACCCAAGATGTGATCCACGCTTGCCAATTCCACCCCTGAAGGAGCACAGGACGTTTGAGTGAGTGATAAAAGCACTCGAACACAACCGATATGGTAAAGTATGTCAAAGAGAATGATCCATATTTTGTCAATGGTGTATCAAGATAGGCACGTATTTATTTAACATATACGTCATAACATTTAATTGTTCTCAATAGCCTTCATATGAGCTAATTTTTCCCTTACTGATTGTTCCTCCTGCTGGATGTTATCTTTTTGTTTTGAAAGAACTTTCAGGAATGATGTTTCTGGATTATTGGATGTCATAGCTCTGATTTCTTTTTCCATCAAATTAAAAATATCTTCTTTAGCCTTCCTTTTCATTCCTACAACTTCTTCTTGCTTTTTGATCTGGTGCCTGCTTCCTTTTTGCTTTTCATTTTTTGTGCCTCCACTAATTCAAAAGCTTTCTTTTTTTTTCTGTTTGGATTCGTAAGATTGCCTCGCAAATTTCGCCTTCAAAATCAAGTCCTTTGAAACAACAAATCTGGTTATATAATTCTCAAAAAAATGCATGCCACTCAAAATATTTTTACGATTATTGAACTGCTGTTCACTGAGCCTAGTTCGGTTTTCCGGTAACACATGCTTAGTGAAAATTTTCTTTCGACCTCTGCATTAGAATGAGATACGCAAGTTACAATGTTGAGCAATGTTCTCATTTCAGAGAAACTATCGTCCTGGAATAAAAAAATCAAGTACTTCCAAATCTGTTTCTGATTCAAACGTTTTAGTTGGCAACTTGACACTTGCAAGTACTAGTTCTTCGTGAATTTTAGATTTGTCTAATTTAAAATCAATAACATCGACTTAGTGGACGATTTCTTTGATGGAATCCTTATTTATGATCCTTCCAACCTTGAAGTTGCTGAAGTTTACTCATTTTGTTAATTCATTTAACTCATTCTTTTGGTATATCAATATGGTGTTGAACCAATCCGCGCCAAATCCGCGCCAGAACGAATTTTATGAACAAATCCGTGCCAAATCCGCGAAAATCGCGGAAATCCGCGAAATTCGCGAAATCCGCGCTGCCGTAACAACCCTAGTCTTCCTTATATATCGTGCACTGACACGTATGAGACGTTCATTACTCAAATTTGAAGTCTGTGATAGGGAAAGTACTTTGCATTTAGTAAATTTAGCCTGCAGAACAAAATTATAAGACATCACTTCTTATTTTGGTTATTTTCAATAGTTTAAAATTGTTAACGGATAATGTTTGATAGTTGAATTAATACGCGGGAAAATTTACAACCGATTGATGTGAACATCTTGAAAATCTATCGAGCATTTATTAAGTTATTAGTGATTAATTTGTGACGATATTTCGTGACGGTCGCTTATTTTTAGATTTTCAATTGACACCCTAACCTTGCCATAAGACGTAGTCTACGTCAAAATCTTCGTAACGAGAGAACGAAAAACAACTCGCTCAATCGAACTAGAATATCCCAATGAAATCACTTTGGTTCAAATCGTATACTTATACTGGTGTTAATAGCATTGCCTAAAAATAAGAGAGAATGCAGTTCGAAGAAAATGTTGATAAGAGGGGACGGACTTGAGTTGTAAAACCAGACACTGGCAGCAAAGCAAAAGAATTTTGCAGCTGAGGGGTGTAGCTTTGCTGTACTAACATAGAATAAAACGGAATGAAATAAAAAGGAGAATACGAATTGGAACCATATGCTACCCGTTTGGGGCCTGTGCATAAACCACGTAGACTTATTTTTGAAAATCTCATAGTTTCTTTATAATCACATGGTGTAGACATGATGTTCAGTCAAACGAGAGATATTAGCGTTCAAAAACCTGTCACTTTTGCGTAACACTCTCATTTTTTAAAAAATTTTGAAATGACACCCGGTATAGAAAAGAGAAACGTAGTCCAACGTTAAAAATTATTCACTGATTTTGAATGCGATTAACTGCTACCTGGTGGGTCCACGGGGGAATCGTTAATAAACATAAGTAGGCTACATACAGAAAAGAAATGACAGTTCTATCAGTTTTTTTACAGCAGCCATTGCGAAGGCAGTGAAACAACTACGTTCGATGGTTTGTAATTATCACCGGCTACACACCCGGAGCGGAGAAGTCCGTCATCGTATATAGCCGAGCGGTCATATACAGGATCCAGACACTCCTGGAGAAAGGAGAGAGCAACGAGCGCAAGCCGACCGTCCGGATTTTGCGTGACCGGATGGTTCAGCAAAGCTCCTGAAGTGAAAAGACGAAGGGCAAGGTGGCGAAATCGCTTGGGCCTGGAGATCGGCCAGACGGTCAAAGCGTATTTGACCAACATGGACATCCGTGATGAGGAGGCGGAAGTTGAGACTGACCTTGTCCAAAGCCTGCTCAAGCTGCCACCCAAAAGCAGCCGCTGAAGGTGTTCGTAAAGGATGTCTTCCCTGCGACGGGCAACGTGGTTGTGATCATGGACGACGAGACGTACTGGAGCGCTCGAGCGGCAATGACTGACAGGGGACCGGCTATTTCTCGTCCCACAAGAAGGAGGTGAACAGCGACGTGAAGTACATTTTCTACACGAAGTACTCGAAAAAGGTCCTTTTAAGGCTGACAATCAGTGAGAGGGGGTGTCAAAGCCGCTCTTCCTTTCTTCGAGACTTCCGGTCAACGGGAAACTGTATAGAAGATTAAGAAACACTACCCGAAAGATGATGTCGTGTTCTGGCCGGATATGGCATCGGCACATTACATAAAGCGGTTGCTGGTGGAGATGGTTGTTTTTATGATCCCAGTCGTTCCAAAGAACGCAAACCCCCTACAGGTCCCAGCTGCGCCAATTGAAAATTTCTGGGCGAACCTGAAGCGTCTATTCGTACAATTTTGTGGCAAAAATCTAAAAAAAAACTGATCAAAAAGGCGACCAGTGAGTTAAAGAATATTCAAACATCATACTTTTCGACGGCTATGGCACAAAGTGTCGGCACTCTGCCGTAAGGCCACCTGACTAGGAAGTGGAGTCATTTTTTTCAACATAATGAATGTACACCACTTCTGATTTTTTACAGAAATCTGTAAAATTTCCGCCGAAATCCGTTAAAATCGGATTACCGAAGATTCACGCTTGCTGAGAATTCGGTAAAAATTTTTGCGGATGGATCACAGTAAAAAAAATCTAAGTGTGTGTACAGGAATCAATGAAAATTCGTTTTGTTTTGATATCTTCTATAGTTTTCTATTTCATCGATACAAAAGTTGTCTATTTTTTAATGCAATTGAGCCAGGTGAGCGATCAAGGAGTTTATTTGTGGGGATTATTACGTGAAGAATCGTATATAAGTAACTGATTCCATATCATGGTGACATTTCAACGAATTATTTCTCATCGTAGCTCCATCCACGAAGTGTGCAATCGTCAATGCTATACTATGCTACGCTAAGTTAAAAACATTCGCCATCTTTGTAGCATCCCGATCCGAATGGTTGGTTGGATGCTTGAAGAGATTCAATATCTTCCTTCGTTCACCGGATATGCTGTCTTGCGTTTTCTACCGCTTCCATTCATTTGCTTGCTCATCTGAGGCTGCTTGAATGTCACGAGAAAAACTATTGAATGATTAATTCCGAGCTATTTTAGGATCCATCTATGTGATTTGATTTTCAAAGTGCGAGTTGCGCATCTATATTTAATCCGACGCCGTACTGTAACCGATTGATTGATTTTGACGAGACTCTCCCGACGTAAACATTATACTAATAGTTAGTTTCAGACAAATTTCAAGTAATTTTTACCCACATGGTAAAACGTTGCAAATAAATGAGAATGTCTCATTTTTTTCGAATACAGTTTTTATTGAGTTCCATAAACAAAGTTTGTATCCATATTAATCCGAACACCTTCAAATCACTGCAACTTAAATATTGCTTGTAACGTTTGCATTTAAAATAATGGACAAAAATTGCCGATTTTTCATGGGTTGACCTTCACTCTCTATACTGACAAAACTATGCAGCATCAATCATAGTAACCCATGAGTCAGCAAACAAAAGTTGACAGCTCTATCAGTCGAATTTTAACCGTGATGGCAAAAACAGTGAAGCAACTCCGTTCAGAAGTGTGCGCGTTCAAAGACCGAGGGAAAAGTGGCTACTTGGCCGGTCGGCTTGTTCAACCAACCAAACAGTGAAAAAGTATCTGCAAACATGAACATACATGTCAGGAAGCGGAAGTCGCGTCCACTGGTTTCGGAGCTGCAGGCAATGATGCAGCGGCAGCGGTTGAATAAGATGGTCAACTCGATTTTCCCGGCAAATCGCAACGTGGCGGTTCTGATGGACGACGGGACCTATCTCACCCTGGATGGCAACGACTGGCAGGGCACTTCGCATTTTACTTCCCCCACGAAGGGAAGTGAGCTCCGAGGTGAAGTTCATTTCACACACCAAGTTCCCCAAAGAAAGTGCTGCTGTGGCTGACAATCAGCGAGAAGGGGATGTCAAAGCCGCTCTTCTTTCGCTCCGGACTGGCCGTGAACGGGGAAATGTATCGTACGAAATGCCTGCCGGAAGTTGCGTCGTTCATCAAGAAATACCATAAGAGCGAAGACGCGGTGTCCTGGCCGGATCTGGCGTCGGCCCACTACTCGAAGCGATCGTTGGAGGAGATGCAGCGGCAGAATATCGATGTGGTACCCAAGTCGGCGAAGACATCCAACGTCCCATCCCGCTCGCGTCCTATCAAGAATTTCTGGGCAACCTGAAGAATTTCTACCCCAACAATTTAGTCGCGAAAACTGAGGAGGAATTGATAAATAAAACGAAGAAAGAACTCAAAAACATGCCTACACCCATGCTTCCGTCCGCCATGGCGAATGTTCCTGTTAACTTTAGAAAGGCCACTCGGAAGAGCGTAGATTTTGTTTGCAAGTAAGCTTATATAATTACCTTCCATGGGAAATTTATCAAAAGCAATTATCTGTCTTAGCTTTTTTTAATCACCATCCGAAAAAAAGTCCCTTTTTTTAATTGAAACATTAAGAGTGAAATATTTCGCTGAGGTATAGATGGGAGGCTTTGATTAAAAAGATGTATACATCCCATGTTTAGTGTTCAAGAACGCGACGTATGAAAAGAACACGTGCGAATCCTGATTTGTCAATGCGGGAACTTGCAAGAAAATGGAATTGTAGCTAAATCCACTGTTCACGGTGTGCTCAAATCATTTTCGGAACGTTTGACGTTCGAGACAAAACAGAGGAGATTCCATGGAAAAGGCTGCTTCTTACGTCGTCAACCGTTCACCGACGAAAGGATTACCAGTCACTCCAGAGGAAAGATTCATCGGAAAGCGTCAAGATCTATCGCATCTTCGTGTATTTGGCAGTGAGGTAATCGTTCCCAAGGAAAAGCGCCGCAAGTGGGATGCGAAGTCTCAGTGATGTATGATCATGGGCCCCAGTGAAAACTCCAAAGCGTACAGAGTGTACAATCCCGAAAGTAGACAGCGTAGTAGTCAGCCGTGACGTGATATTTTTGAGCGAAGGCCAATTGATGCTGCAAGAAGCTGATCCTGTCGAACAAGAGGCACCTTTAGGAGATGGTTGTGCGGAATGAAATGGAGGCAGCAGAGGAACAGGTTGCAGATGGTGGGGAAAACGATCCTCAGGCGCAAGATGACGAGCTCAGTAAATCCGATTCAGAAGAACAAGAAGACGCTGATGATACGCTGGTCGATCCTGATCTACAGTCTGCTGCGCTCCCTCCACAAACAGAGGACCCACAACAGTTGGTAAGGCGCAGTGTGAGGGAGCGCGTAACCCTAGGCAAGTATCGAGATTTTCATTTCGGCTTCAGTATTATTCCTCATGAAACTTCCCAACATACACAGTCATACGATGTTCCCTGAGATGCAAGTGTCGAGCCACAGACGTTCCAGGAAGCGATTTCGAGCGAGGAAAGCGATCGTTGGAAAGAAGCCATGGTTGAGGAATATCAAGCGTTACTGAAGAACGAGACCTGGGAGCTCACTGATTTGCCTGAGGAAAGAAAAGCAGTCCGCTACAAATGGGTGTACAAGATCAAGACGAATCCTGGTGGATCCACGAAACGCTAAAAGCTCGCTTGGTGATAAAGGGCTATTCCCAAGTCAAGGGCATCGATTACGAGGGGACTTACTCGCCCGTGGTCCGGTACCCGATGTCGTTAGCTGCCAGAATGGATCTCAAGATACACCAGATGGATGCAGTAACAGCGTTCCTGCAAGGTGAGCAGAAAGAGGAAGATATAAACATGGAGCAGCCGGAAGGATTAATCAACAGTAGAAGTTCGAAGAAAGCCTGCAAGTTGAAGAAAGCCCTCTACGGACTAAAACGAGCCAGTCGAGTTTGGAACCAGAAGCTGGATGGAGAACTCAAGCGTTTTGAGCTGGCGCGATCGAGAAGTTTGACACGTGCGTCTACTTCAGAATCGAGGGCGAGAAGATCCTTATTGTGGCGGTATATGTCGACGATCCGCTAGTAGTTTGCAACAACCAGCCATGGGTGAATACTCTGAAGAAGCAGCTCGCAACGAAGTTCCTGATGAAGGATCTCGGATTGGCCAACAAAGTCATTGGAATCCGAGTCGAGCGAGGAGAAGATACGGTGTATTTGGACCAGGAGCAGTATATTTCTCTGCTGGAGCGCTCTACCATGAGTGAGTGTGATCCAGTAGCAACCCCGGCAGATCACAGCCAGGAAGTTAACGAGGCAGATGAGCCCTAGCACCGAGGAAGAACGGAAGCAGATGCAGAATGTTCCATTCCGTGAGCTGGTAGGAGGTCTCCAGTTCTTGGCGTAATGCACGCGTCCGGACATTAGCTTCGCCGTTAATGTAGTTAGCCATTTCTGCAGTGGAAGGGACTATGGAGATGAAACTTATCTACCGCAAGGAAGCAGATGACCGTTTCGTTGGATTTAGCGATGCAGATTGGGGCAACGACAACGAGATAAGGCGTTCCATCACTGGGTACGTATTCATGAAGTCCGGTGGACCGAATTCTCGGAGGCAATCTACAGTGGCTTTGTCGACAACGGAAGCGGAATACATGGCAGTATATGCAGCAGTTCCGGAGAAGATCACAATCTTCTGCGACAACAAGAGCGCAATCCATTTAGCTGAGAGGGAAGTTGGATACTCACCATGAAGCAAGCATATCGATATTTGCCATCATTTTGTTCGAGAGAAGATTGAGGAGAACACGATCACGTTGCAGCACGTTAGCAGTCAACAACAGGTCGCAGATCTTCTAATCAAGGCGATTCCGGCTCCCAAATTTGAAACTGAGAGATGAGTAATTGAAGTTGGACGGATTCTCGGTTAAGGGAGGATGTTGGCGAAGTAACCATCGAATACCACTGATGATGTAATCGTAGTATGCCAGCATGTTTAATTAGTTTAATAAAACATTGCATCTTCTACTGTCATACCAAGCAGACGTATTCATTCAATTGTTTTATTAAAAAACCACAAAGAAAAATCTTTGGTCTGGCTCGATTTTACATCATGCCGTTATGCTAAAACTGTGTGATGAAGTGGTACGAAGCAAATCAAGTGAATATTGTAAGAAAAACCGCAGATCTGCCAAATTGTCCAGAACTCAGTCCAATCGAGAGATAATGGGCTCTGCAAAAGCGGAAGCCTTCTGGAAAGACACAAGGAATCAAAGATATCACACACTTCCAACAAATATGTACAAAGACGACCACCATGGTATTTCAGAGTTTATACATATCCTAATGGATGGAGTTAAGTGCAAAGTTCGAAAACTGTATTCAAATACCTAATAATTATGATTTGACTTCGCGAATTATAAAACCATATCCAATGAACCTGCAATAAACAACTACAATTGAAATACAATCCAAAATTTGTGTTTTACTTAAGTTTAGATGTGTCTGGATTATTGTGAATACAGACCTTACTCTAATCAAGAAACAAAAATCAAATCGTTTGGTTTAAATATTGCTGAGTAATAGCGACGGTTGACGGGAATTGGCTGGCTGCTGAATCATGCTACACCCTATGTAGCAAAAAAAAAATCAATTATTTAAGATGTTGGACCAGGGTTTATAACTCAGTGCACAAAATGTTAAGTGTTAATTGGCTACATGTGTCGGCGCTCAGGTCTAGCATTCACCATCCTATAACCGAGTAGCCTTATTCGAAACGAAACCTAAAAAGCAGTGGTAGATATTCGAAGCTCAGTTGAATAAGATTACTTCTCAAACCCACCCTTCTAGTCGGAAAATTTAGAAATTGAGCATAACTAAACCAATTTCACTCTGTTGATGGGTACAAGTTTTCTGTGGACAATGAGGTTTTCGGGGTTAGGATTTCACTAAGCCGAACAAATAAAGCTTAAAACACAAATATAAAGACTCAAACACACACACAAAAGATAGGGAGCGGTATAGAAAGGCGGAGGTGGACTTTTCAAAAAAGCATCGGAGTCGGATCCAAGTGAAGATGGAAAGCTTTAGACGGCTATGGGGATCCTTTCGCTTACGAACCATGAAGAAGAAGATGGGAAATCCTTAAATTACACTCCGTCCGGTTAAAACTATGTATTTGGAACAAAGCGAAACAGATAGAGTGCGGCTGAGAACTGCATATGTGTGACCAAAATCGTTGGAACCGAAACAAGATAGCATTGGGGAGGGAAGCTGGCGAAATGGCTCCATAAAGTTAAGAGTTTCATACTGCCAAATAAAAGCAAATTTGTGCAATATGAGACACTTTTTGTCTACAGGAGGCTAGAAGGCTAGCTCAAATCAAATGGAATTTCCCAAGCTGTAAATAGTGAAATGAAAACAGGGGGAATTTTGGCGGGAACCCTGAAAAAAAGTTAGTTTGAGAGAGTATTTGACAACAGTTTATGGAATGATTTGATTTGAACTAATATGTATATTATTATAATGACTGCAATCGAATTAAGTGCATTAATCAAGATGGAATGTTTAAATATGATTTACTAGATGAAATTGCTCCAAACAATCGGACCCCATCAACGTTTTTCTCACCAACTTCTGAGCAATGTGCTGAGCAAAACACAACCACAAGCCACGTGGCGATCTAGAAGCAAAGGGGAAAAAAAACCGCTTCAGATATAACTCCACCTAAAAGGAAACCGGGGCCTGCATTCCCGGAGGCAACTTTTAACGAGATATTTCAAAGCTCTATGTCATATTTTCCACGCTCGATTCCACGAGTGCCTCGTGTGCCATCATAAGCAGAAGCAAAACTATGCATTTGGAAACAATTTCTTGCGTTCGTTTGTCGCTCACGACCTGGGTCGGTGAGGTTGGGTGAACAGGCCGCTTCTTGTTTGAAAGCATAACTCTCGAGATGACAAAAAGGATTCGCATTTTCTGGAATCCTACTCGGTACTTTTCTGCCTGCGCAATACACTAGCCCATTCTAGCCGAAGCGGACCAGGAGCAAACGGTTTCTACGCAGAAGGATATCCGCGCGTCTTGGGCTTCCTCAGACTCGTCTTGTTTCACCCCCAGCAAACCACGCCACGCCGATGGCCGTAGTTGGAGTGTTATTTTGATGATAATGTGGAAAATGCAAAAGATATTCCGATGTGGCAAAGAGGAAGCTCGATTCAACGATAGAGAAATGTTCACAAATGAATGGCAGGAATTTGAGTAGTGGATTTCCCCAGGCCCCACAACACGCCAAAGTTTCCGTGAGAAATGTGAACATGTATGTTTGTGAGTAATGTAGGGATTGGGTTTTTTTATTGAAGAGGAAATAATTATGCCAGAGCTTATGGTTTGCTACATATCTTACAGTATGCGTTGGAATTTAAAGAGAAATATTCCTATGGTATGTTGCTGTAATAAAGGTTTCAACAGTGTAAATTGAAATTTTGAATCCCACATATGTGTTTTGAGATTGATATTTCTAAATGGAATTGATGCTTAATATATCTCAGAAAACAATTTCAACAGTACATAACATAAGCTCGTGTACAATAATTACAACGTTCACATTGCAACTAATGTATAAAATTCTTGCTACAACGAAAAACAAATGTTTTGTTAATCATATTCGCAAATCTCAGTTGGTAGGTGAGGCCAGATTATGTGCAGAGCTAGCTACACTGATTACTAGCTAGTACTAGATGTGCAGAGGCCTCTGAAGCACAAGTCTAAAAAAGATCCACTATTGATGGAAAACATACATACGACTTGGCAAAACAACTGACGACCAGAAGCTCAGTAAACGTATATTTAGACAAACTAATTCGTATTCTCGTTGCATGAGCATAAGCATGATTGACCGCCCGATGTTAGTACTCCGTTATTGCCAGATTAGCTATTATTACACAGACGACCAACTGATGATGCTTACATACATCCTAAATGTGAAAACTAGTCATCCCTAACTAAGGCAATTCCGGCACCGTTTCGGTCCGAATGCAGGTCAAATAAGGAAAAGGACGTGATACTCGCTTTATTGGAAGCCGAGAACACCTCAACACTTCCATGAAAAATCACTGGGATGTCGGATAACAGGACTTGGTGGCAGCAGGGTTCGTTTTGGTAAACGATAAGCTGTCTAGTGAAATATTTATACATTAAAGACTGTATTCGATGAAATTTGGACACACAAAATAGGTCACCAAAAATTTTCCTTGAGCCCGATTCTTTTCAAACTTTCTGGAAATAAAGTACTACTAAATGGTTAAGTTTTGACATCATTGGTTTATTGAACCTCTTCTCCCAACCCAAATTCCCGCACCTTTGCCTTGACCCCTTTCATCAAATTTTGGGCAATGATAGGACCGACTTGCTTACTTACTTTTAACCACACTTTCTTTAGTTCAAGTTCATTTTCTATCAGTTTTGGAGTTTTAACGAGCTTTGCCTTCATGATTGCCCAAAATTTTACAATTGGGCGAAGTTCCGGAGTGTTTGGAGGGTTGACGTCTTTTGGTACAAAAACTACATTATTATCTTTGTCTAAGACGGGCCGGGCATAGTGGCAAGATGCTAAATCCAGCCAAAACAGTGTCGGGCCATCGTGAGATCTCAAAAAGGGCAGAAGTCGTTTTTGGAGGCATTTGTCCTTGTAGATTTGTCCGTTGACGGTCCCCGAGGTGATGAAGGGCTGACTCATTTTGCCACATCCGCAGATCGCTTGCCAGACAAGGAATTTTTTGGCGAATTTCGACAGTTTCTTCTTCCGTACACTCTCCGGAACGGCCAACTTAGAGGTGGCGACGTAGTGTTCCTGTCCTGGCATTTGTTTGGTGTCGGCTTTAATGTAGGTCTCATCGTCCATCACAATGCAGAACGGTTTTGTGAGCCACTCCCTGTACAGTTTTCTTGCACGAGTTTTGGCCACCGAGTTCTGCTTATCGCTCCGGTTCGGTGCCTTCTGGACCTTGTACACATGTAATCCAGAACGTTTCATTGTTTTCTGCACAAAACAAACTGAAAATTTCGCCTTTTTCGCAACATCCCTGATCGAAATGTTGGGATAACGCTTAAATTGGTTCAATACCATCCTGGCCTTCTCCGGATTTGATGTGCCACGTTTTTTGCCACTACCATTTTTCCGCTTGGTTGTCTTACGGTCCTTGAACGTTTTGATCACATGAGATACGGTTGAATGTGCGATTCCGAGCTGTTTTCCGATCCATCGATGAGAAGCGTTTGGGTTTTCGAAGTGAGTGCCCAAAATTCGTTGGCGCACTATTTCTTCATTCGAAGCCATCACTGAAATCACTCGACCGATTTTCACGAAACTCATTACACAATTGACACAACACAATGAAATACATCCAGTTAAAATTTCAATAATTTTTACCCACACGCTAAAAAGTTACGAACAATTGCGTGTGTCCAAATTTTATCGAATACAGTCTTTAGTAACGATCTCCAATTTGAACCGATTTATACCAATATTAAGGATGCTGTTGGAGCCACTCACTAAATGGGGTAGTGGATTACTTGATCCAAGGTATGGTGGCCCGGCGTGTATGGCGAACGGATAATATAAATCAGAATTAATTATGATCCACCGACCCACCACACCCCACGACCAACCACATCTGACCGGGAAGCAGCTTCATTGTTTTTTTTGTGCTCGCGCCACCGATAGGTAGCCGAAACAATAGATAATGCGCAATGCCCGATAACAAATCAGGGCGCAACAAGAATCGACAAAAGCGTTCACAGCCGATGCCCAACGCAGACTCTTTGTTTTTCGTAATTTTCAATTTGTATAACTACATTCTACAAACTATTTAACTACTGGAACTAATATCTGCAACAAGCAAGTTGAACGTCCTAAAGCGCAATCTATGATAATTAGTATTGACGTTTGCACACCTCGTGGATGGAGCTACGATGAGGCATAATTCGTTGTAGACATTTGCTTGTGACCATGAAACGGATCCAGTTACTGATACGTTCCTTCACACAATAATCTCCACGAAGATTCCTCGATGGCTCACCTGATCACGTCAATGAAACCGTTAGAGGTAGGAAGAATTTGTTTTCTACCTTAAGAAGAAACGGGGAACCCACGTGGCCTTCAGTAGATATCAAAGGAAAGGGGAAATAGTTGAACAGAATGCCCTGTTTGGTGCAGAGCCAAAAACCTTATTTAAAAATGGTCTTTGGGAGCATCTAGTCCAAGAAGGTTAAGTGATGCTCTACAGGGGATAAACAAAATGATCGAGATAGGCAAATTTTTGATCAACTTTGTAGTGCTCTAACTTCATGAAATATTATCCGATTTAATTTTGCTAAACAGCATTCGACTGGAAAAGTAATTTAATTTGATATCTTGGTAACATAGTTGGCCATGGTCCCCGAGCACCGGAGTTGTTCCGGGTTTCCGGAGAGGCTATCCCACATGTTGAATTTGTGATGAGATTTTGTAAAAGATGCCGTTGTCAAACAATTTTTTTTTAGTAAACACACGTATAGACAAAATATTTTCCAAGCGAATGAAGTGTTGATTACAGGAATCGGCCTTAAATTGATCGAGATATGGCCATTTCCGTGAAACAGATTCTGATGAAGGGTCCTGGATGCGGTTATCTCTTTATTTTACTCAAAACATGCCATGTGACAGCTCTTTCTTCTTGGTTTTTCATCACAAACTTTATTATAAACTTTAAATAGATCCTTGACCATATTGGTCACTCCCGGAACCACCGGAACGTCCCCGGAGAAACATGTAGAAACGGCCATTTACGAGGTTACTCCAAAATATGCCGTACGGCAGCTCTTGCTTGGTTGTCGGAGCCAAAGCTAAATAAATTGATCTTCATAGGTACCAGGAAGCTGAATCCGGCGAGCCAGTGAATCTTATAGTCCATATTTTGTGATAAAATCGTTATTGATCCTTACTACAGGTTACCCCAAAAATGTTCCGTAAGTGCCCAATGTAGCCAATGGCTTTCTCAAGTCTATCAAAAACATAATTATGAAAAATCATGAAGATAGAGCTGCCGTACGGCATGTTTTAGAGTAACATCGTAGATAGCCTCAACTACAGGTTCCTCCAGGGACGTTCCGGTGGTTCAGAAAGTGTTCAATGTATCCAAAAGCCTTTTGAAGTTTATCAAAATCATATTTACGAAAAATCATGAAGATAGAGCTGCCGCACGGCATGTTTTGGGATAAATGCGTAACTGGTCCCTACTACAGGTTTACCCGGGAACGTTCCGGTGGTTTCGGGAGTGGTCAATACGATCAAGGATCCACTTTACTTTTAAAATAAGGTTTATGATGAAAAACCAAGAAGAAAGAGCTGTCACATGGCATGTTTTGAGTAAAATAAAGAGTTAACCGCATCCGGGACCCTGTATCAGAACTTTTTTCATGGAAATGGCCATATCAGTCAATTTAAGGCCGATTCCTGTAATAAACATTTCATTCGCTTGGAAAATATTTTGTCTTTACGTGTGTTTACTAAAACAAATTTTTTGATAACGGCATCTTGTACAAAATCTAATCACAAATTCAACATGTGAGATAGCCTCTCCGGAAACCCGAAACAACTCCGGTGTCCGGAGGCCATGGCTAATTATGTTACCAAGATATAGGGAAGATGTACCTATATTAATCTCATCACTTTGCAATTCATCCTACTTGAAATAAAACGATATACTCGTGAAAGGATTAGTTAGTAATGTTTGTTGTAGTTATTTAACGTAAGCAAACATTATTAGAAAACGAAACCGATCCTTCAACTGCCCAATTGTTTGATTCATCGTAGGATGAATATAGGCACAATGAGATTAATATGGGGGCAGTTTCCCTAAAACTAAGTTACTTTTCCAGTCGAATGCTTCTTGGCGAAATTAAATCGGATAATATGTCATGAAGTTACTGAAGGGGGCTGACCAAAGTCTACGCTCCATAAAAAATTTCAAAAAAAATGTATGGAGAAAAGTCTACGAGGGGGAGGGGGGTCTGCGATGTTCAAAAACGAGTCTACTTGGTTTATGAACAGGCCATAGTAGTTGAAGTTCCAAAGTGTGCCATTTTAAGGTAAATATTATGCTGAAATGCTGAAAAAAAATTAAGCCTTTGATGCTTGCCTTGTTGCTCCATGCACTTAAGATAAATGGAATGCAAAATCATTATTTATAAAAATAAATTTTTGTCTGTCTGAACCTTATAGACTCAAAAACTACTGAACCGATCAGCGTGAAATTTTGTATGGAGGGATTTTTGGTGCCGGAAAAGATTCTTATGATAGAAAGGGGGGCCATACAAATTAAACACAAATTTCTAACTCGGAAACTAATCAATCAAAGGAAACCAAATTTGGCATGTGAGAGTTTTCGGAAGCAAGAAATGTTTCTAAGATGACTCAAGACCCCTCTGCTTTCTGAAAGGAGGGACCATATGGAGGTTTTTGAAGGCAATAAATGTTTTTATGGTAGTTTGAGACTCCTTCTTCTTCTGAAAGGAAGGGTTCCCATACAAATGAAACACAAATTTCTCCATAACTCGAGAACTATTCAAGCAAATGGAACCAAATTCGGCAAATGAAGGTTTTTGAAGGCCTGAAATGTTACTATGGTGGTTTGAGACCCCATCCGCCTTCTGGAAGAGAGGGGCTCCCATACAATGAAACACAAATTTCTGCATAACTCAAGAATCAATCAAGCAAATGGAACCAAATTTGGCATGTGGAGGTTTTTGAAGGCAAGAAACTTTTTTATGATGATTTGAGATGTCTTCTCCCTCTGGAAGGAAGGGCGGTGCTCCCATACAATGAAACACAAATTTCTGCATAACTCAAGAATCAATCAAGCAAATGGAACCAAATTTGGCATGTGGAGGTTTTTGAAGGCAAGAAATGTTTCTATGGTGGTTCGCGACCCTTTCCCTTTCTGAAGGGGGGAGGGCTCTCATACAAATGAAACACAAATTTCTGCATAACTCGAGAACTAATAAAACAAATGGACCAAATTTGGCATGTGGTGGTTTGGAAGGTAATGGTTGTATGGTGGTTTGAGACCCCTCCCACCTGTGGAAGGTTCTTATATACAAATAAAACATAAATTTCAACCAAACATGAGAATTATCCAGGCTACTAAAACACAAAAGTGTATTTCCCGGGTAAGATGCATGTTCTGATAGAAGTTTGAACCCCTGCTTTGTCAAGAAAAAACTCCAAAAATAGATATTCCAAAAGCAACCATAAACGTACCAGTTCTATTAAATTTGCATTCATTTCATTGCAAGCGTAGCTGCGCTCGCACCGGATCCAGCTAGTAATTAAATAAATATATATACCGTATATATAATTCAGTCACACCCCCTCACTTTACTATTGTCAAATGGACAACAATGCACAGGCTACGCCAACCAGCGTCACCATGTTTCCACTGGCAGTCTTTGATGATCATATGACTCGTAGAAGCGTGAGATAAGAGCTTGTGAGGACCGGAGGTCAGTCGTACTCTCCTTCTAGATTGTCAACTTACCATTTGAAGCCCCACGGTTATCGAGCCAAGCGGTAGTCTTTAACATCAGAATCAGATAATCAGAACAAAACTGAGGCAGACCAATAATCTGCAAAGACCAATAAGAAGATTTTAATACACGAACGAAGATTGTTGAGATACTTATCTGACATAGAAAGTGGGGAAACCCACAATCCACATCTGAGCTCGGGCCTAGGACGAGTTGCCGAACTTTTACTTGGGTCACAGGAACTGGGCACTTCCGAAATGCCTTCTACGGTGCGTCATAGGTGTCCAAAAAAGTATCGTTTGCTCTAGAAGGGTACCGTATTACCTTGTTTCTCTCACAAATACTTTTGGCGCATGAAAATTAGCACCCAGATTTACTTCGTCATAAGTCTCATGGTTGTTTCTCCCTCAACCATCTTGGTGGCTTTCTACCACCACATCGTAGAGTGAATAATGTTCTTGTTAGAGGCACACTGCTCGAACCTTGCAGCAGATGATACCTACTTTCATCCATATAGTTGCTGTTCACCTTACCATAGCATCGCACTGCTTGATTGTGGGTTCTTAGTTTTACAATGTTCTATCTCACCACAGCAGCTTTCAGGTCAGAGGACGTGGAGCGTTTCTCTTTCTCTCTGCAAAATGCAAGACATGTGAAAACACGTGATTGCACAATAAGGACTACTCCTCTGCGTGTGCTATGTTGGCAGCATAACTAACAGCTGCTGCCATCATTCGTCGTCCTTCTTTCTCTTGGTGAGCAGTGATGATGCTTTTTTCGCTTAGGGAAGCTGAAAGATGCAGCAAATGGAAACTATGGAACTACATACCACCAGGAAGAAAGAATAAAACTGACAGCGGCTGGGGTGAGATGTCGAGAAAAGTGACTGTTCATTTGCAACTTATTTTTCATTTCACGAAATATTACGTGTTCCCCTTTTGACTTTGCCATACTCGGGCATCAGTTGTGCTAAATTATTTTCTTCACACTTTGATTTTGTGCTGAAACAAAACGAATTGAAATAAATGTGTGATTTGCGTTTCAACGTTAGACACAACAGCTGTCAGAACAAGTAATTTTCGTTTTTTATTAAATTGGAATCGCCTACATCAAAAATTTACTCAATTATGGAAACTGTAAGAATACATGCACATCTGCAATTTTCCTATTCTTTCTAACAGCCTTGAAGATGTCATCAACTGTACCGCTCTCAAGTGTAAGGATCCATTATAGTATAATTCGCTTATTGTTCCATCACAACAAAGAATTCTTCACCCACTGAAGATATCAAAGCGAAGAAAAATCCATTTGAAAAATGGATGTCCACTACTTCTGGTGATACTTTGAAAACCGATAATGTGTATCCAAGGAACATTGCACTTAGGAGCACTTCCTCGAGTTGCCGCAGTATAATGTAATGCTGTTGGTAGCCGGATAGGAATATGGCATGGCAGCGCATTGTGAGCAAATCTGAATGGTGTGGTTGAAAAAAAAAACGGAGCATAAAAATCCCTTCTGAATGGCCCCTTATGCACTCTCAATGGATATTGCACAGATATGTTGTTTTTCCTTTTTGTCGAGTCGAGTGTTTTGGCGCACCGATGTGAGTTGCAAGAAGACTTGAAAAGGGCGGAAGGAAAACGGATATGTTACAGAGCTTGCAGTGATGCGTTGTATGCATACATTATCGTTTTGAAATAAGCACTACGCACAGATGACGTCGACGGGTCCTCCCTTTGCTCCCTGGGTAAAGGCACAGCTACAAAACAACACCACGCAGAAGGTGGCTGGGTTCGATTCCCGGTTTTAAAGTAAAATTTATTGACTCCCTCAGCATGGAGTATAGTTGTATAGTTGTGTGGCAAACAATCATAGCAAAATGGAACAGGCATCGAAAGCTCTCAATTAACAGGAAGTGCCTTTAGAACACTAACTTGAGAGCAGGAAAAAAGCTAATTGTGACAAGCTATACAGGGTGTCTGCAAATTATCCATACAGACTTTGTCGGCATGCCTCAACACAACCAAATGGATTAAACTACCCTGATACAAAAATTACCTTAAACGAAAGATATCACAAATCCTCCAACCACTTCTTTAATGGTTTGGATGATACCCCAAATAGGTCGTTAAGAAAAATAACCATACGAAATTTATTAGGGTAAGCATACCTACATGGTTTAACATCTTGACCCATTGTCTTTATACGCAGTAAGTTTGGTACAGTTGTGATTTCTAAATCATTCAAAATGAAGCCGAATGAGTTGCGCGCAGGTGTAATTGAACTTTTTCGAAAAGGAAAAACTGTTTCAGTGATTGCAAAGATTCTGAATATGGCAAAATCTACTGTGAGTGACGCAATAAAACGATACCAATAGCTTGGAACGCTAGATGACAGCGTAGGGAGAGGAAAAACGTTCGGACTTCACTCTGGAAATTTCAAAATCTTCCGTTGGAGCCATAGTTCACGACGATTTGAAGCTTCAGTCATATAAACTGTGCAAGAATCACTACTTGAATGACACCATGAAAGCAAACCGGTTGAGAAAAGCTAAGGTACTCCTGAACCGCTTATCCGAGGGTCGCTGTCGGTCAGTGCTGTTTACCGATGAAAAAGTTTTCCCAAGCAGCATCACAACCCCCTAAATGATCGGCAGTTGCTTTCTGCTGCTTCCAAAAATCGTGGAAGTATTTCAAGGAGCCATCATCCCGCTTCTGTCATGGTTTGGGCTGGAATAACTCATTCCGGCAAAACTCCTTTGATCTTAATCGACAAGGGGGTGAAAGTGAACCAAGCGGTATATCAGAAGCTACTCACTGACACAGTAGCTTCTTGGGCATCGCAGCATTTCGGCAAAAATTAAAGGATTTTTCAACAAGACTGGGCGCCGGCTCATGGAACAAAAAAGACTATTAGTCTTTGCGAACGCATTTTCCCAAGCTTTTTAACGAAAGATGAATGGCCTTCTAACTCACCGGATTGGAATTCGATGGACTATTCGGTATGGTCCATCTTGGAGTCAAGAGCCTGCAGTACACCACATAAATCACTAGCACATCTAAAATCGTCTCTTTTAAAGGTTTGGGAACAAATATCTGTCGAAGAACTCGCGGTCATCGTGGATAACTTCCCGAAACGTTTGAAGGCGTGCATCTCAGCACGAGGCGGCCGTTTTGAAACGAACAAATAAAACCTGTAATTTGCAAACATATTGCTATAACAAGCAATACATATTGATTTTTTAAATCGACCAGTAAAAGATAGTTTTAACACCATTTTGTTGTACGCATGATATTCGGACACCCTGTAAAAACATACCAATCGAGAGAAAACAGATGATTTTGAGAGTGCTCTCAATTTCATGCTCATGCTTATAAATTTTTAGTTCGTTTTGTTTCTTTTAACTTTTATTTGAATGTAGGACTAAGGTGTGGCCCATTTAGTATTGGAACAAACATTTTTGATTCTTACAGCGACCCTAGTGGTCGGATTTGTAAACTATGACATCTTAATTGTTCCCTATAACAATAACAACATCAGAAGTTTTTTTCGCGGTGCAGTTCGAACGTGTTTCAGAGATATACAAAAAAGAAGAAGAAAGAAGAAAAATAATTGTGTGCAATCATTTGGAAAACCCTTCGTGGTCTGGGCCAAAACTTGTTAAAGTGTTGGGTTTTCCCCCGAAATACCGTGTGGCGTGTTTTGAAAAAGTACAGAGAAACTTTGTCGACGGAAACAGGCCTCAAAGCAAGCGTCGGGCGGGTACTGTCAACTGTCAACTGCAGAACAAAGTCATCAAGAACATTAAGGCAAACCCCAACATCTCAAGCCGCGATTTGGCCAAAAAGTTTCGCACCGCACGCAATACCCGACCAATACGGCATAACAAAAATATATCTCAATTTTATCACCATCTGTTATGAATAACACTTGTTGTTTTAATTTTGTTTTATGCACTTTAAGCTAATGGTGGAAGAAAAATAATCAACACATTGGAAACATAATTATAACAAAGTTTGTTAGAATTTACATTAAAATTGTTTATGATTCAAGTTTCTTTGTTTAACGATAATTTTTTGTATAAAATTTGTGAGATGATAACAATCTTTTTTCAATTTGATTATTATTGATTTTTTATTACTGCTGAACAACCGTTTATATTACATTAATCATGTTGTGTTTTAGGTTTACATTCGGAAATATAATTCAGTTGACATTCTGCATTACCATTCTTTAAAATTTGAACATTAACACAAACTCGCAGAAAATCGTTAATACGGATTAGTTTTTGATTTCCTGAGTATTCATAAGTATACATATTTTCATACAGCTTTTGCGTAGTGCATCAAGCAATGTTCGGTAAATTCTCAAAAACATACCATTTAGAAAAACAAATGATCGTCATAAAAAAAGTTATTTTATGCTGTGAAAATCGGAAAAATGGGGAAAACTCGGGCGAGTGCTGCTGCAAAGAAAATTCGTGTTGCCGCCAAATTAAAAAAAACTTGAAGTTTTTGAAAGAAAATGCGAATTTAAAGCCACAGGTAATATTTGACCCATAAAGCAGAAACATAACCTAATGTTCACCATTTATTTTTCAGCCGTACCTTCTCGGAGGGATAAAGCGTTTCAAATCATTCGTGCAACTTCTGAATCAGCAGCCGGCAGCTTTAGATCAAAAACACTCGCACAAGGAAAGAAAAGGAAAGTCGGCGCATTCGGCAGGACAGAATGCACCTGTCACTGCCAATCCGAGTACCAACAATCCTGCTAACAAAAAAACGGCAAACGCCTCGATTCTTGCTACCACACCACTATAAGATATCAGGCGGACGAAAATCGGAAAAGTGACCTTCACCAAAACTTTTTTTCAATTTTTTTATCAAAAGTAAACATATAAATTAAGAAAACTTCAAAGTTTCAAGCCTCTAGCACTTTTCATTCCTGAGATATTAGATGTCAAAGTTGTAAGTTAGCAAAAAAACGTACTTTTTGCCGAAAAAAATACGCTTTATCTCAAGTTAAATGTTGACCTGTTTTTATGAGATAACCCCTAGCTCACTATACACGATTGAAAAGGTAACAAAACTAGCTTTAAAAAATAATGATACGATAGGTTGTCATTCAGAAATAAAATCAAAAAAATCTTTAAGAGAAGAAAAAACATTAAAAAATTAGAAATTTCAACTTTGTTGATCAGCAACTTTTTTCCCCGCATATCCCCGCATAACCCAGCAGCTCTGAATCAAGTGTGGGATGTATAATAACAAATTACGAAGGAAAACTCTGCGCAAACTTGCGCCATTTTGAAATCAGGCGGTTTAAAAATATGACCACTTTGGTGTAATTCCATTATTTTAGGTTGATGAAAACGTATTTACTTTTTTGGGCGATTTTGGTAATTTCTGGCGATGGTTTAACCAAAATAAGTTATAAATTAACACTTTACAGAAAATTTCGACCATTTTTTAAAAGGGCTGAACCTTTTTTAAATTTAAAATTATTAAAAATATGTTTAAAACAGTTTCTGCTATAATTGGTTATAAATAATAAAATCGGTATTATTATCATCGCATACAAGGGCTTCTTCATGTTAACATGTTTTCCAATGTAAGTTTAAAGTTTACGTTCTTTTTGTTATTTTGTCTTGTTTTTGAATAATGTGTTTCCTGAATTTTTGCTGGTGTTGCTTTATTAATTTTCGTAAATTCGTTAATTCGTACCTACGTGTATGTGGACCTTGCTGCCATCGACTCGCTTAGGTACTCAATGTTTGAGGCTCATGGTAAGTACCTAGAGTACGATTTATTACCAGGAGTGGTATTTATACTGACAGTGTATTATTTGAAATCCCATAAACTACGGTTGAGTGCAAGTGTAAAAATGGATAATAGAGTTATAATTTCGTTGTTTGATTCTAAATTGACGCATAATGCGAATGTTGAAAGAGCTTTTAAATTTATTTGTGAAAACTATCCTATATCGGAGGAAAAACGTGAACGTCTCCAGGATAAACTCTATAGGACCGCTTGTAAATACAAGCTAAAGTGGAATGAAGCTCAACGAAAACAGGAAAGATTCGAGGCATATTCTCGGGATTGGATAAATGGAGACTTTGGCATTGCGGAGTTCATCGAACAAGAACAAGATGCTCCTTCAACCTCGGCGTCATCTGCAAAGCGTGGGAGACCCTCAAAACCTTTTGCTGATCTGAGCAAAAGAGGAAAACGACGTGTCATTGACAACGAAAGCTTGGATCCCAAAGTAGACAGCATCGAAAAGGCTCTAGTAATGGCGAGAAGGACAGCTTACAATAGGAAAGAGATAAATTTAGTTAAAGTCATCGGCCTTATTCTAAGAAATCGAGGAGATTCTAGAAAAATGTTGTCGCAATTAACTGATCAACGTGGAATGATGTCACCCGAGGAAGCTTTTAGTTTTTTCATCGAAGCTGGATTTAGTCGATTCCAATACGAACTAATACACAGAGAATCACCGTCACGATTTCCACCTCACGGCGTCATCGGGGAAGTAAAAAAGAAATGCGCACCTCCTAACGAGTTCATCGAAGCAACCGCTTCAAAAGTTAGAGTAAAACTGCAGGCGCTTCTGGACAATACAGTGCATCGAATCGTGAAAATAATCGACGCAGAGCTGAACGAGTACATGGATTCTAACGAGCTGGATAGTGCTGAACTAATTCTATTATGTAGTTGGGGTATGGATGGCTCAACCGGGTATTCTCAGTACCACCAGAAGCTGCCAGAAGGATGTCAGAATGATTCTGATGTATTTTCATCAACACTTACTCCAATTCAGTTATTCATGCATAATGATCGAAAAATGATTATGTGGTTCAATGCTATGCCTCAAAGTGTTCGATTTTGTAGGCCCATCATCCTTGAATTTATCAAAGAGAGTAAGGAGGTAATTCTTGCCACAAAAAATGACATTGAAAAAGAAATGAATGAATTGACGCCAGTGAAGGTCGAGCTTTTAAATGACAAAATAATTCTTGTTGATTTTGATTTTGTACTTAGCATGATAGATGGAAAAGTCCTCACGTATATTACAGGAAGTTCATTAATGCAAAATTGCCCAATCTGTGGAGCAAAGCCTAATGTAATGAACAGTAAAGAAAAGTTTGAAGAAGGATTTTTAACAAACGAAGATGCTCTACATTACGATATATCTCCGCTTCATGCTTGGATTCGATTTTTCGAATGCCTTTTGCATATTGCATATAGAATGGATTTTAAAAAATGGCAGGTTTCACAGCCATTTAAAGAATTATACGAACAATGAATAAAACTGATAACGAAACAGCTTCATGAGCATTTTGGAGTCAGAGTAGATCAACCAAGATCTGGTGGTGCAGGTACAAGTACTACAGGTAACGTTTGTCGACGAACATTGGCAAATCCTCAGCTTTTAAGCAGAATTCTGAGCATCGACGAAGAATTGATTGTGAGGTTTAGAAATATTTTAATTGCTATCAACTGTCAAGACCCAATAAACCCCGAAAAAATAGATTCGTATTGCAAGGATACCTACCGACTTTATCTGGAATTGTACGATTGGTATAAAATTCCTGCAACTGTGCATAAAGTACTCGCTCATGCCGGAGAAATTATTATGCATTCTCCAGCGCCGCTTGGTATATTAGCAGAAGAGGCAGCAGAAGCCAGCACAAACAGTTAAAGAAATACCGAACCCATCATGCTAGAAAGCGCTCAAGGCTGGACAACTTACATGATGTCTTCATTCGTGCCATGAATGAATCAGACCCATTCATCAGCTCACTTTGGATGGAGAAAAGACGACAGAAAAAAACAGTTCTAGATTATCCAGATATCGTGAAAAGTTTTATGATTTTTGACGATTCTGAAACACGTTCAACATCCGACACCGATAACTGCGATGCGTTGGAGGAACTTATGAAAGCTGTCGATGAAGTTGATGAGGATTTTGTTTGTGATGAAACAGAAACATAGTAAGATTAATGCAAATCGACAAAAAAAATAATGGAGTTGTTATTTTATATTCGCTTTGTAAAAATATATATGTATTTCTACCGTTATGTAAATAAATAAACTGAAGCAGATTATGAATTTTTTGTTGTTGCGTGTTCTATACAAAGAAGTCATCTATTAATTTTGCTGGGGCAGACGGGTAAAGGGATCTTGTGTTTTCTTACGCGTCATGAAACGTTTATCAGGTTTATTCGTAAAAATCATACAAGGGCAGTATGGAACAATTTCGAAAAATAAATTACGTTATTGATGGTTGGACCGAAAATCAATTCTTATTATTGCCGTTTCAGAGAAAAAATTGCATCAGGCGTCAGATTCAAATACCCGAAACTGACAATCGTCACTGACAACCACAGCTATTTTGTTCAGCGATTACCTTGTACCTATGCATCGAGTTTGCTTGGTAATATTCAAATCATTGAAGGAAGCAACAGCTGCGGATGCTGCTTCTTCTTCTCTCTGAATATTCTATGCATGCTAAGTTTTCTGTGAAAAGGCAATATCTCTGTTTGGGACCATCCACAAATGACGTAGCATAATATTGATCATTTCCAGACCTACTTCGTAGCATATTATGCCATACCTAATACATGGTACGTTTCTATTTCTGAGCCCCCCTCCCATAATATATCACGTAATTTGTGGATGTTCCCTTAGAAAGATTGAAATATTATTATCATTATTTATCCTTTGAAATTAGAGTTTTAGTCACATCCGTTTTCAAGATATTATAGTTTTTTAAAATCAATGGAAAGTTAAGCCCTTTTGAAAAGTTAATCCCGAAATGTTAAAAAAAGTATATTAACAACATATTTTGATAACATCAACCAAAGAAAACTCTATAAAACAAGAAAAAATGATCAAAATATTTTCGTCCGCCTGCTTGTATGGAAATCGCCCATAGTGCACACATCCCTTCAAGCAGCGCGAGCAGCAATCCCGCAAAGAGCAATTCAAAGCCAGTAAACAAATGGATGTTCGTTAAGACATTGAAGCGCAGTTGACGCACACGGAAGGACAAAATACATCAGATCCATCAAGCACCTCGGAACTCAACTTGTCAGAACCAGCCAGTATGATCAAGATGAACGCCTTGAACCCTGCTGTTATGAATTCTGTGGCCAAAACTTACGCCCGCTCGAAATCTGCACGTCAAACTGAACCAGGAACTGAACACTATCTGGCTACAAACCCTCGACAGATCGATTTGGTGATTTCAGATGCAATTGGTAAGTTGTTTTTTCATTATGAGATGGTCAATTTACCTATATTATTGTTTGTTTTCTAGCATGTATGTGTGTACAACAGGGGAAGATAGATGACCTGATGAAACGCAACGAGGAACAGGCAGCTCAAATAGAGAAGCTGAAGCACAAAAGTGAGGAAACCAGTCGACGATGCTTCAGGTTGACAGACGCACTGAACGCGAAAATCCTTGGAAATCCTCACGAAGATGTTTTTTCGGAAATCGAAGGGTTTACCACAAACGAAAAATTAAATACATTCTCTGAAGCTGGTCAAAGCAGTGATTACGTCTTTGTAAAGCTGCTTATGCATGAGCTGTAGCCAGGAGGGTTCAGTAACAGATCGGTTACTGGACGATCATCCAATAATCCCTTCGGACGAAATGGCGCTCATGGTATCCGACTGACTGATAAAATCGTATCTGGTTCGCCAAAGATACCCCTGGAGTCGAATAAAGTGCCCTACATTGAAGGTAATTATTGAGTTAAAAAGCTCTCCCAAAGCAACGCATTTTTACTGATTTGATGTAGCAATTACAGATTGATGAACTATTTTAATTGTCACTAAGTGGATGCCACGTCAAATCGATAAAAACGCATTGGTTTGGAGGAGTTTTATAAACATTGCTTAGTATTAACCCTTGCTCTCTTTTTTTTCAGATCGCTTAGCAGAGCATTTTCTATATCAAGGTGATTGAGGAGCTGTAGCTAGAGTAAAAGCTAAGGAGTGTGGGTGGTTGATGACACGCGTAATCGCATACTATGGAAAGAAAGATGTTATTTCCGCAGACTAAAAAGGATGTCACTAAATCAATTTTAACTCAAACAAGAAGGTAATTTTTGCTTTTCATGTTGAATTTTACTATACTTACTTATTTTCTCTTTTTTATTCAAATATATTAAAATGAATAAAAAATTTATTGACGGATGCAATAAAACTGATCATTTGTTGATTAATTGACTTGATACATACGAATTTATTGTATTTTTAGGCAATACGATTCAAACCAAAAGATTAATAACACATTTAGTAACAATTTTGTTGTCCTCAATAACAGAATTTGTTGTGATTTTGTAATTTAATGTCGTATTTTGTGGAACACATTCAGTTTCATTTTTGTTAAAAAAGATAACTAATTGAGTAACAATTTTGTTTAAACTGGTGGAAATTTTGTTATAAATTTTGTTATTTTAACTACTTACGGTACAGGTTTTATAACAGCTAGTGTTATGACAAATCAGTGTATCAAAATAACATATTCTAGCATAAATCTGTTACTTTCTACTGTTCGGGTACCGTGCAACGGATTCGTCTCCGGGATAGCATCAATTCATACCGTGCCTGTAGACAGCCAAATAGGGATCAAAAACAGAACAATGTGGCCAGAATCCGTGCCAGAAAACTGTATGATCAGGTGTTGACAAAATTCAATGGTTGTCTCCTCATGGATGATGAAACCTATGTGAAAGCCGATTTTAAACAGCTACCGGGACAAAAAAAAATTACTTGGCTACAGCTCGGGAAGATATTCCTGCCAAATTCAAGTTTGTGTTTGCAGATAAATTTGCACGCAAATACATGATTTGGCAAGGCATTTGTAGCTGCGGTAGGAAGATCAAGGTTTTCATCACTGATAAGACATTTAATTCAGAGCTGTACAGAACGGAATGTCTCCAAAAGCGAATATTGCCGTTCATCAGATCCCACAATGAACCTGTTATTTTTTGGCCAGATCTTGCAAGCTGCCATTACAGTAAAACAGTGCTACAGTGGTGTGAAACCAACGGGATTCAGTTTATACCGAAAGAAATCAACCCACCAAACTGTCCCCAGCTCAGACCGATAGAGAGATTTTGGCCTATTATGAAGAGGAAGCTGAAGATGAATGGCAGTGTCATCAAACACATCAATGAATTTAGAACCAAGTGGAATAAAATTGCCAAAACGATGGATGAGAATAATATGCGCCGGTTGATGAAACGTATTCCGGGAAAAGTTCGCAAATTTCTTCGAAATCGAGATGTTTATTTTTTTTTGTATTTGCCCTGTGAACTTTATCATAAAGTCGAACATTTTAGTTAAAACAGAATACTATTTTGTTAATGTATATCCGAAATATGCGCAATAGTCTATTTTCCAATTCTAACTGGGCCACACCTTACCTTTTTCTTGGGTGTCATTCCAAAATTGTGAAAAAACAGAGCGTTACGCTGAAATTAAAGGTTTTTTAACCCTAACTGTACAGAATGACTTCAGGCATACACAATTCAATTGGAAAAACTTTCTTAAATTTTTGCATTGAAATCATTATTTCTTGCTATTAGTATAAATATTTCAATTTTTTACTTAAAAATTAATCCCATACAAATCTTAATATGAACAGGTTGAAAATTTGGTTTCCTTTTTCAGTTGAAGGCTCGGTTGAGACGGGTAGTAAATTATTCAAAATTGTATTCATCTTTTAAAATCATTATGTTTCATAGCAAGTTCAATACTGCAATAGCCACACCCCTCAGCTGCAAAATAATTTTACTTTGTCGCCGCTGTCTGATTTTATAACTGAAGTTAAGTAGCATAGTCTGGAGAGAAATAGTTTGCGTGAACTATATCTCTCCAGACTATGCTACTTAAAGCTAGTATATAAAACGGGTGACTAACCGAAATGATTTCACATCTGATTTGAGTGTTGGCAAGCAATCGGCTAATCTAATAATCTAATATCATACTAACGCAGCCAATTCTCTAAAGCATCCTTGAAAATGACGACTTCTTGAATGCATCATTTTTTTTTTCGTCACCGGCCAGGCCAACTGCGTAGCATGTGCTGTAGAGAGGATTCCAAGAAATAGACCGATTCCAGAAAGAATGTCTGTAATCGCTCTGCTACTTCGAATCAAGGGAAGGAAGAAAGCATGGATCTCCACCAAACGCTTCCATGTAGAGTTAAATAACGTGATAATTTGTATTTTATCGTTGGGAGCATAGATGCTAGAAAGATTAAAGAATGTGCACACCAAAAAGTAGTCGTCGGAAATGCCCTAATGCAGTCTTCTCCGTGTACGCTTTGCTAATCCGATCACTACTACATGAATATTAATGTATGTGTGCTATGATGAAGACGTCGTTTGGCTACAGTAACCTTTATTCAGTAAAATGGCGTCGAATCAAGAACGCGTGCGCGAAGCAATTTTGCACAAAAGAGTGGAAAATCCAGATATGTCGCACGGCGATATTGCCAAGTCATTAAAAATCGCAAAATCGACGGTTACTAAAGTGCTAAAAAACTTTCAGCAGCGCTTAACTTTAAAGAGAAAGGTCGGTTCCGGAGGTAACCATGATTCTCGTTTCGTCGCGAAGAGGAAGAAAGTGATTAAAGAATTTAAGAAGAAACCGAATATCTCCGTTTGTGATGTGGCGAAAAAAGTGAAAATGTCTCCATCGTTCGTCCAGAAAGTGAAGAAAAGTGCAGGCTTGAAATCATTCAAAGTAGGTGTTGCTCCAAATCGTAACGACAGCCAGAACAAGATCGCAAAATCTCGATCGAGAAAATTATATGACACTATGCTGAAGGAATACGACTGCATAATATTGGACGACGAAACATATTGCAAAGCTGACTTTAAGCAGATACCGGGACTACAGTTTTATACCTCGTTGCAAAGAGGAAATGTTGTTGATCGTTTTAAGCAAAAAAAATTGTCGAAGTTCCCAAAAAAATACCTCGTATGGCAGGCAATATGTGGATGCGGTCTCAGAAGCGACATCTTCATCACGACTGGCACTCTAAATGGACAAATTTACGTAAAAGAGTGTCTGAATAAACGACTGTTGCCGTTAATTCGGGAACACAACGGTTCGGTGCTGTTCTGGCCTGACCTGGCATCTTGCCACTATGGAAAACTGGCTAAGGATTGGTACATTGCTAATGGTGTAAATATTGTCCCAAATTATTGCAATCCGCCAAATTCGCCAGAACTCCGTCCGATCGAAAAGTATTGGGCTCTGGTCAAGAGGAATCTTCGAAAAACGAATAGCGTAGCAATTGATGAGAAAAGCTTCAGGCGTAACTGGCAGAAAGCTGCAAAATTGGTGACGGATGACACTGTGCAAAAACTGATGAAAGGTGTCAAACGAAAGGTGCGGGCATTTGGATATAACAGGTCAAATTGACTTAGCTGTATATGTTTTATATTTGTATTTTTATGAAGTCTTAAATAAATGATTTACTTTTGATTTTCTCATATTTTCCATTTAATACCACTAATTTCCCGTTGACTACTTTTTGGTGTGCACATTCTTTAGTTTATGCTCCTTTTGCTTGTGTTTGGACTTTTGGCATTTGAATTAAAAGTCTGGCGATAATTTGCCAAGGTTATAGCGCCTTATCTCGCTCACTGAAATTGAGGTTGAAATTTAAAATTTACAGAATAATACATTTAGTTGCATGTTATATATGAGTGTTATATGAGTTATATATGAATGTTGGCAAGCGATCGGCTAAGACACTTTTTAGTGGCTCCCGGAAATCGTTTCAACAAGCGAAAACTTGTTAGTTTGCAAATCGCGCATCGTGTGACCGTTTCTATTTGCGGTAGTTCTTTAGTGTTAAAAGAAGTTAAAAGGAGAACACAAACCTGATGTACAGTGACATTGAAGAGTGGTAGTGATGGCGGTAGCAGCGGGCTCTGGGTGGGACCCAGGCCACCCTCCGTCAGACAATGGAACGGTGCTTAGCTGGATGAATGGAGGAAATTTCAGCTGAATGTGCTATTGCCGGAAGCTGAAGATGGAAAGAAGCTCAATCCTTTCCTAGTCGAGAAGTATCTGGATGCATTGGTCGGTGATATCGAAGGTGCAACCACTGAAGCTGCTGGAAACAAATCCGTGTTGAGAGTACGAGGTGCAGAGGAGAAAGTTTTCGGAGAAATTTGAGTGTTTTCGTACCGCGAAATCCAGAACCTCATTGAAGAAGAACTGGTTCAACATCTGAAGCCTCAAGGTGTTGTTGCTGCGAAACGTTTTCACGTCAACTACATTGAAGCATACAAGCAGTTCAACGCTGGAGCTGACTCGTATGCCGAAGAAAAAAGATAATCAACCAAAACAACGCGGTAGCAGGCCTGCTGAAGGAAAACAACGACATCATCAAGGAACTGATGGACACCGTTACCCTGTTTAAGTCTCGAGTAGAGGAATTGGTTTTAAAAAGCACTGAAAAGAAGCAGAAGAAGCAAACCCGCCGAGAACAGAAGAAAGCATCTGAACAGACGGACATGGACTCAAGTGTTCATGTCGCTGAAAACAAGGTGTGTGAGACTTCTTCCATGGTTAATGGTCTATCGACTTATGTCTCAAAGTTTATTCATAAACGCTACTACACAACGGAAATAATCCCTCTATCCATTAAAAAAAACCAAAACTTAAAGTTGACAGCCTGTCCAACCCCTCTGACTATGCTATAAAGTACTCTTTCACCAAGCAACGTAACAATGGCCCACGCACCCAACCCATCATCTTCGTCTGCCAGTTTAACAACACTCGCTATTCAATTGAATCTGTTAGGTCTAAAAGAAGGATTATCTGAATTACACATACTAATATCTCAATCCACCCCGTAGCAACAGCATTACGAAAAACCGTAGCTCCAGAATCAAATTTACCTTTGAATTATATTAAAAGTTTTAATTTATACCTTCACGAATATCCAGATAACCCACACATATCGGGTGTTGCAATAGCTATAAATTTCTATATTCCCCATCGGCCAGTCAATCTCTCATCATGTCTCACTTTAGCATGTTCAACTAAGCTACTCAAACCTCGTCTCAATAAGCTGTTTAACCAAATCTTGTTACCAGTTCTTATACTTCTGGCCTTGATTTATCCATCTCATCCCATAATACGATCTCCCGGTTGTCCTGGAAGATACATGATGACTGCTACGGAAGCGATCACCTCCCATTGTCATTTTTTTTGGATCAAGCTCCTCCTGTCACCACTTGCCGTCCCAGATGGACGTACGAGCTAGTCGACTGGACGTCGGAAAAACTTCGAGCTCTCCAAAGAACGACAAAAGGTGATCGTAGAGACTCAGTAACTCATTTAAAGTTCAAAGATACGATTCACCAGGCTGAACACTGAAAGACTGAACAGCCGAACACTGAACGGCCGAACAGCTGAAAAAAAAATCATTTCTGCCATCAACCTTCAAAGGAACTGTGAGAAAAGGTAAATCGTTTGAGTGGTAATAAAAATCGCCTTTCCATTAAACTACGTATTAATAACAATATCACCGATGACCCATCTTTCAACTATTCACCACAGTTCCTGAAACACAGAAAGTGTCTCCGATGCTTTGACATCTGGACTATAACTGAGACTTCACGTTCAAAGAGCTCAAATGGGCTCTCCGTGGGGTGCATGGTTCATTCGCCGGATCTGATGATATAGAATTCTCTTTTCTCAGGAATGTTCCCATTATAGGTAAAACTATCCTGCTATCACTGTACAACAATATTTGGACCAAAGGAGGAATTACCGGTGATTGTAAAGAGAGTCTGCTGGTTTCCATCCATAGTTCGGAAAACTATTGACAAACGTCTCCGGGTTATTAGGACGATTGGAGCCAGAATGCCTCCTGGCCATTGCATTGGAGGGTGTTATTCGAAGAGTGGGGATAGACACGAGTGGCACGATCTTCAAGAAGTCTGCAGAACTTTTTAACTTCGCCGGCCACGTTGATATCCCAGCACGTAACTTTGAGAGGATGACGGATACGTACGTAGGATTGGGCTTATGATTAATGCGTTGAAAATAAAATACATGAAAGGAAGCGGCTCACGCGAAGATAATGTTAGCCTTCCACCACGAGTTCAGATCGACGGTGATGAAATCGAGACGGTAGACGAACTTGTGTATCGGGGCTCAATTGTGACCGCCAATAACGACACCAGCAGAGAGATACAAGCCACATCATGGAAGGCAATCGTGCCTACTTTGGACTCCAAAAGATGCAAAAACCGAACAAAGTTCGCCGAACGACAAAATTGAATATCTACAAGATATTAATTAGACCGGTAGCCCTCTACGGCTACGAAACTGCCACAGGTTGAGTTGGGGCAGTCTAGCCGGACGATGATGTGTGTTGGGAGTGAGAAATTTATCGCTGGGCTGAGCCTAGTTTAAGTGATAATTCCCACGTCCAGTTGGCAAGACGGATGCTGCGGGGCTCAAAAGACCCCATATCTGAAAACTATGTAACCAAGGACCTTCACTTGGTCCGATTTGGTTTCAAACGACCGCAGAACTCCGTGAAGATGGACCATAGCTGAATTGTAGAGCACCTCTTCGCCATTCCTCCTGATCGGAGGGAAGCGGAGGGAATTCCATCGTCGTTGGAACTGGTGGCCCCTGTCTCGTCACTTTTCACTCCGGTTGGTTTGATGTAGTCACTTGTTGCCGAATTCTAAAGTGTTTCGGGTAGCTACGGCCTATAGCCAGATGAGCACCACCGCAGTTGACGCATCGCTTCGTTGCTGCGTTCTTGGTCGGGCATGTTTCTATACTATGGGCAACACCACAGTTGTTTATATCTGTTCAGGTTGCAGTTGCGGGTTCCGTGGCAGTTATACAGGCAATTCATACACTGTGTGAAGTCGGCTCGCTTGTTCCGGTAGGGTTCCCACCGCACGATGATTCGCTCGACGTGTCTCATTTCGTTGAGCTCCTTAGGTTGGTATACCCCTTAGCGAAATGGACCACCTAGAACGATTAGTCGAGTTCTGTACACTCCCCTCTCCGTTTGATGATGCGCACATCTTGGGCATCAAGATTGTGGTCATTATTCAACCTTCCGCAGAGGAGCAGCTGATCTTCATGTCGAATTTGATTATTTTGTACGTCGGGTCGGCGTCGCAGGCTCGCGGTTTTTACCTCTAACGGTGTTTGGTTTTTTGTGCGGGGGACTTTTTCCGCAGTCGGTTTTCTCGATTTGATCGATTGACGCTCCAGCGCGATGAACGCGATGCTTTTGAGCAACTGCTGCTCCAACTTGTCGTCGTCAACGACAGGGTTATCTCTTCTATTTCGGCTTCGTGCCGGTGGAAGAACCACCATTTCCTTCTCTTTTTGCGCGCGATATTTTACTTTTTTCGAAAGCGTTAAACACGACCGCTGTACGGTAAACGATGATGATGATGATACTGATGAGGCTGAAATCATTTCGGTTCGCCTATACTATACCACAGACAGACGTTTAAGCAAGAACAAAATGTATCGATAACTTTGTGCAAATTTTCAAATCTCTACCAACCGCTAGCGTTAGCAATCGATTCTTCACTAACGCCACGTAGTTCACTTAATCGAGGTGCCCACTGATGTGGTGAAGTTGCGGCATATGCTAGCATGTCAAAATATCACGCCGACGTTCGCTACACGCTACCCGATATTGACACAATGTTTTGACGTGCAATTAGATGCCACATAGCCGCAACAAAACTGACAGATTTGCTTTTGGCTGGTTGCTTATTGTCATTTGGCGATTCCTTTTAAATTGACGGTTGCGGAATTTTACACACGCTGAGATTCAAGCTTGAATAGCTGTGACTATACTAGCGGTGAGTAGTTTAGTCCATAAAGCAGAGTGTCGCGTGAATGCAATATGAAGCAAAATTCATAAGCAGTGACCGCGTAAAGTGAAAAAATAAAAATTTACCCGTGTTTCAATGAATCTCCTCCCTTTTTGCATGCTTTGCTTCTCTGTGAGTATGAAACAGAATCAAAACTTTCGTTGTCCTGATTGACTTCTACGAATGTTCTCAGAAGGATGTCTCAGCAAATACAAGCCAATTACGCTGAGGACGTTAGGCGATTGATAAAGAAGACGAAGAAGCGGAAGTTTTGCTAGAGCCGACCGTAACTAATACTGAACGCATGAGGCAGTACAGACTGCGAGTGAAACTTGTCAAGGACGCTAATGGTGTTTGCAGTTAACCAGACTCCAGTTTTTGGTTTTAACGTCATATTAAAGTATGAAATAAAGTATTAGAAACTTATATAAATTACCTGTATTTATCATTGGACAGTATTTTTATACAGTTTTCAACTAGCTGTGTTCTTAAGGCACACATATAATCACACACTTAAATCAAAACATTTGAGTAGTAATAAATTAGAATCATGCATCTACCATATATGTGATGGGCTGGGCATGTCGTAAGAATGTCGGACGACAGCCCTGTGAAAATGGTACACGAAAACGAACCGACAGGTACGAGAAGAAGAGGCGCGCAACGAGCAAGGTGGATTGATCAAGTAGAAGGCGACCTGCGGACCCTCCGCAGACAGCGAGGCTGGCGAGGTACAGTCATGGACCGATTACAATGGAAACAACTTCTGTGTACAGCAGAGGTCACACCGGCCTTAGTCTGATTGGTAAGGTAAGGTATCTACCATATATGATAAATTAGATGATTACGTAGAAATAAGACTATACCATTATAACCAACGCAGGCCTACGACAATCTCTCGATTATGTCCATGATATAACCCAGCTATATATTTTTTATTAATAATGTATTCGCTGCACACATCTAGGCAATTTTCAATGTTGATAAAATAAATCTCGATTCAAAGTAAATCTGGACGCACGGTTTAATAAACCACCGCGTCTCTGGTGGTTGGAACAAAAAACGTTTGACCGGCATTTGTTGATGTTTTATTAACGAAGAAATTGATGAAAAAAATTTCTCGATTGATCGACGCATCTCGAAATTACGGATCATGGAACTTGAGAAAAGAAAATTAATTGTGCACAAACATCTAGAGAATCCTTCGTGGTCTGCCTCAAAAATATCGAATGTGTTTAAATTCCCAAATTCAATGGTGTGTCTTGTAATCAAACGTTACAAGGATACTCTAAGTGTGGATAGAGCACAGCGCATCTAAGTGGCACTAGGGACAAAGAGCTGAGGAGAAAGGTGTTGAGGTACGTGAAAGGCAACCCAGGTGTCTCCATACGTGATTTGGCAAAGAAATACGATTCCAACTTTTCCACCGTGCGTAACATCCTTTCAAGAGAAGGATATAAGTCTTTTTGTGTCAGTAAACATCCGAATCGCTCCCTGAAACAAAATTTAGTGGCCAAAAAGCGATTACTATACGAACGAGTTTTGACGAAATTTGATGGCTGTATTTTAATGGATGACGAAACATATGTCAAAATGGATTATAAACAAATCCCCGGACGAAAATTTTACCTGGCAACTGGTCGTGGGGATGTCCCTTTCATGTATAAATTTGTTTTTGCTGATAAGTTTTCTCGGAACCTTATGATTTGGCAAGGAATCTGCAGTTGTGGTCTTAAAACCAAGATTTTCATCACATCTCACACAATGACGTCGACGGTTTACATTAAAGAGTGTCTGAAAAAGTGAATTTTACCCTTCATTCGGCAACACAAGACCAACGTTATGTTTTGGTTGGATATAGCCAGCTGCCACTACTCTAAGGAGGTACTAGAATGGCAAGCTGCAAACAATGTTAATTCCGTCGCCAAAGAGATTAATCCTCCGAATTGCCCTGAGTTCAGCCCGATCGAAAAATATTGGGCAATTGTCAAGGGAAAACTTCTTGGATGCGGTAAAGAAGTGACAAATGCACAACAAATACGTTTAAAGTGGCATAAGTTCGCCGCTACAGTGTCAACAGCGACTGTTCAGATCATTATGGCATCGATCATAAGTAAAGTGCGACAGTTCGTTCGAAACGGTTAAATGTAATAACTTGTTATATATCGTTTGAAAGCTGAATAAATACCCTTTTGTTTGACGTTTTGATAAATCGTGTATGTTGTTTAATTCTTGAGTTATAATCACTTGAATGCGTCCTAATTTACTTTGAATCGGGCTTTATTAAAGGACCTAGATGCAATTGTTGAGTTTATCGCAAATATTATCGAGCTCAGAAACTTTAAATTTAAGAAGCAAAACATTGCTCAGTACATACAAACTTTATTTTAAGAGATGATCAATTTCTCCCTGAAAGTAGACATATAAATCTAAGATAAATGGTGAATATATGGTTTGACGAGGCTCTGAGCCGTACTATTCAATTACGGCCGTAGGCTGATTGATTCGAAGTAACATGCCGTAGGATCAATTTCACCAGTAATAGCGGTATCATGTTATTTTGGATTCCACTTTTTACAGTGCATACCTTGTGATAGGTAAGCATCAGTTCCTTCTCCAATAGAATCTCGCATAGCAACAATATTATAAAAAGTACTTACAACTAATTTAGCTCATCATTACACCATTTGAGGTCAGTCTGCTTACTACTAAATATTAGTCAGATGAAAAATGTAAACGAATACCGGCTGAAACTCAACGCACAAACACCGGTATCTCATTGTAGGTACATGGAATATGCATTTTCGTACAATCGCGAAATCTCCACCACACTCTGCCACTAAAGTGCAGCTTTAACTAGGCTAGGCATGCGACCCGGCTAAGTTATATGAGGGAGCGGAAGAAACCACTATTGCTTACATCAGGAACTATCAGGATTCCGGTGGTTGTCAGCTTTGTGATCACTATACACACCATCCGAGACCGGTCGCAAGACCAAGACCGAAATATCCAATAACCAAGACACTGAATAATAACAGCGTACACTGAAGGCATTCCACAATTCTCACAGTTGTTGTACGCTGCTGCTGCTGCTACTGCTGCTGCTGATCCCTTCTGTTGAAATACATATAATATCGGTGGAATTTCCGAGTTGAACCGGGCATGAAATATGTTGACCAGATCAACACGGATAGAATGTGATAATACTCCTCCTCTGGCGCACGGTCACACACTACAACTGTGTGCTATAAACATGGCATTTCTAGCCAGCCGACAACGACGACGGTGTCGTAAGACGTGTCGTGTTTGTGAGGAGTATTCTGGCAGTTGTGGCTACTTTCCAACAGGACAGCGAAATGGCGTGAGGGTGAGATTTTTCCGCATCAGGAAGGGATTCAGAATATAATCTGCGAAAGGCAGTGGTACTGAAAAGGTCAGTGGCACTTCTGCCAACTTATTCAACATCATGGGTCAATCTATTTTTCGTATTACGGAAAATTACTAAGTAGTTTGATTTGTTAGGGAAAGCATAAGTTTAAATATATAGGGGAATAAGTAATATGGTAATCTTTTGGATTAGAATTTTACTTTTTGTCTTCATTGCAAACTTTACCAGCCCATATAGCCGTAGAATTTTATAGTGTCACAAACGGCACCATGTTCAATTGTATCTCTTGAACGAAAGCTCAACTATTTATTTGTGTTTTTAAACAATTTATGCTGAAACCTGATTCTTGACGACAAGGACCGAGATTACGACAAAACCTAAATTTTGATTTACAGTGATCGGCAAAAAGAGGTGTCCAGTTTATTATCTTTTTAATTCCTTAAAATATATTCCATAATTCCACAATTCCAATATAAACAGTTAAACGATCTCCCAAAATTTCATATTAATTAGTATGTTCTTTATTGAAAAATATTAGATCCGTATTTTTTTTATTTCTCTCTATGAGTTACTCTGTCAACACTGACACAACGGGGGGTTCTAAAATTCATTTTTTTTTTAAATTATTCAAAAATGGCATTTTTTTTTAATCATTTCTCTTGAACGACTCAACCGATAAGACAAAGTGCACAAATGGAGAAAAGTTAAAACTGTTGTTAAAAAATCAGTTTCAATTTGAAAATATCAAATACATTTGTTTTTCTTTGTTTTTATAGTTTATGGAGAGGTATGACTTTTTTTAGTATAAATATAAATAAATCATTTATTTGTACAGGCTCAATCGAATCAACTTTACAGAGCCAAGTTTTCATATTTATATACATCATTTATCTTAAAACAAAGTTTAGGGGATACCCTAACAGGAACGAATAACTTGATAACTGGCCTTGGTATTTAAGAGCGCTGCATAAGAGGTAAAATACCTGAGGATAATATCACAACGATGTTGCCACAATGTTATGTGAATACCAAATTGAGATAATACAAGACCAAAATAGTACCTCTCAGATATTCCCAGGTATCCCAAACAACAATTTTTATTATTCGAGAGAAATAATAAAAAAAAAACCTCTCACACCATACTTAGAACATTCAAAGCTAAAATCAGTGGAGACCTAGGATCGAAAGGAAAAACTACTAGGGTTGCTATAGGGTTTAAAATAATTTTGGGATGTTTGCGAAGTTCCGTTTTCATAATTGTATAGAATTTTTCAAGCGGACGAAGTTGCGGTGAATTTAGGGTAGGTTCATATCCTTTGGCACGAAATTGACTCCGTTGGCTCGGTACCACTCCAATACGTTTCGAGCGTAGTAGCAGGATGCTAGATCAGGTCAAAACAGAGGTGATCCTTTGTGCTTCTTAATGAATGGCAAGAGACTCTTCTTAAGGCACTCTTCCGTGTAAATCGCACCATTTATTGCACTGGAAGTGATGAAGGAGAGCACTTATTTCACCACATCCGCAAATCGCCTGCCAGATTAGAAACTTCTTTGCAAATTTCGATAGTTTCTTCTTTCGAACATCCTCCGGAACATCGAACTTCGACTTGGCAAAGAAATATTCTTGCCCAGGGAGTTATTCTTTCGTCCGGCCTTGACGTATGTTTCGTCATCCATCACGATGCAACCGGATTTGGTGAGCAGCTTCGTGTAAAGTTTCCGGGCGCGGGTTTTCATGATGATATTTTTATTTTCATTCCGGTTACGGGACTTTTTGCACTTTGTAAACATGTAACCCAGCACGCTTCATGAGTTTTCCACACAAAACCGACTGACACCTTAGACTTTTTTAGCGACATCTCGAATTGACATGTTTGGACAGTTCTTGAATTTGACTGGCCGACTTTACTAGCCATTTTACTGTCCATTGGACCACTTCCCTGACCATTAAATTCCTTCCTTTGGACACTCAGACGCTCCTTGAAGGTTCTTATTACACGAGACACAGTTGTATTTGCAACTCCAAGCCTTTTAGCAATCCACCAGTGAGACGCCCCTGGATTTTGATTGTGAGTGCACAAAATTTTTCTGACGGACAATTTCTTGTTTCGACGACATAACAGGAACTACTGAATGCATAACTATGAAACTTAGCAGATGTAAATAATACACTTTGGATAAGATCTACTCAAATTTCTGAGTTTTTTACTCATACGATTCCAAAAGTTACAGAAGATTTTCTGTGTGCCATTTTTATCGAATACACCCTTTAGAACAGATTACTCGCGGCGGCCGTCTCGAGGATAATAGGAATAACAGTTTAACGAATGAAAAGATGAGCGGGAATTTGAAGTATGGTTTACATAACACGTTTATTTTAAATTCTAGATTGTCTAAAAAACTAAAATTATACAACTTTTTGGATTTTTTTTTGAGTTAAACATTTTTAAGAAACAGTTTTCACCAATAAAACAAAACTAATACTAAACATACAAGTTAAACTAACTACAATCTAAGGCTAATGTTAGTTGAAAACACATAAATGAGTATCATATACTCCAGATCTTTTACAGCCAAAATATCTCGAACTGGCACATTGGGTTGCTACCTCGAGCCGAAGGGAATCGCAAAGCTCAGATCTGGCTCCACGATACTCGGCACAAGACCAGACCACTTGTAGTCAACGTCCTGGTAACCTTGTCCACATTCCCGCAGAGATTGCTGTCACTCAGCCCTACACAGTATAAATAGAGAAAAATTAATTGATGACAATTTGTCGATTATAAATATCGCCTTCCATGGTTTCCACCTGTACAAGCAAGTCCGCTCTCTCATTACTCGGAATCGAACAATGAGAAGGGACCCACATAAAGGTGATGATAAAATAACGCGAAGATAAAGCACTTAGAAGCTCCAGTATTTTCATGGGAAAATACGAGGAGTGCTTTACCGGCCTCAAGGAGCGAATAGCCTCTATAGAACTGAGACTATCCGTGAAAATGAAGTACTGATCCGGTGTTAGTGAGGCAGCAATTTCTAGTGTAAAGTGTATTGCCGCTAATTCGGCGACACATAGGGAACAAGAACCACGAAGTTTACGATTGGCGCTATAAATGTCATTGTACATATGCAAAGCCTGCCTGGCTCCTCTATCAAAGATCCGTCAGTGAAGAGTGGAATTTAGTGGAATCAACATGGCCAAACTTTGCAGAAAATATCACAGGAGCTATCATAGGGCGGTGATGCTCACAGGATTCCATCAAGCTCCTGCTTCATGAATAAATCAAAATTATCCAAATTGTGATTACCTGGGGGTTCATTACTTCACACCTGGTTAGGAGCCAGAGAGACAATTCTGAAAACCGATCCGAGAGTGGCAACATGCCAGCCAGTACCTCAAGACTCATGGTATGAGTCGAGTGCATGCAACCTAACGCGATACGAAGACACCGATACTGAATACGTTCCAGTTTTATTATGTGCGACCGAGCCGCTGACTGAAAACAAAAACTACCGTATTCTATGACCGACAAAATCGTTGTTCGGTACAACGTTAGAAGATCTTGCGGATGTGCTCCCCACCAGGTTCCGGTAATTTTTCGAAGAAAGTTGATCCTTTGCTGGCACTTTCGCTTCAGATACTCAATGTGGGATCTCCAGGTGCACTTTGAAGAGGTATGAATTTAAAAAAAATCAGTTTTTAATAATTTTTAAATTTTAAAAACAATTGAATTTTTAAAAACCCCGTAACACTGACAGGGTATTTCATATTGAGGAATGAAATAAATACATATTTTTCAATAAAGAACAAAACTATCAATTGTAATTAAATTCTGAGCGAACGTATATCTTTTTCCAATAGAATTGCTGTAAAGGGTGTACCGTTTAAAATCCGCACGCACAAAATTCATCCTCAAAATTCGAGTTTTTATCCGATTATCCCCAAATTTTCAGGGAGTAAAAAGAAACAATTAAAATTAGTTTTGGAATTATTCATTTAATTTATTTCGCCTTTATATCCCAATGCGTGAACCTTGGCCTTAACCCCTGCCAGCACGACTTCAGAATCGACAGTTTTTTGCATATTAACCCATGCTTTCTTCATTTATTCTACATTCTTCATCACTTTAGGTCATTTTAGAAGGTGCTCCTTCGTAATGGCCCAGTATTTTTCTATTGAGCGCAGTTCCGGAGTGTTCGGGAGGTTTAGATATTTCGGCACAAAATCGACATCATTCGCCTTATACTACTCTAGCACGTCCTTCGTGTAGTGGCATGATGCCAAATCCGGCAGAAGATCGTCAAACCATCGTGAACTTTCAGGAGAGGGAGAAGCCACTTTTGGAGACACTCTTCCCAATACACCTGTTCATTCATGGTGCTTGCGGTAACGAAAGGTGTACTCCGCTTTCCGTAAGTACAAATCGCTTGCCAAATTAAGAACTTCTTGGTAAACTTCGACATCTTCTGTGTATGGAGGTTCTCGAGAACATCACACTTATCCTTGGCAGTCACATACAGGTTTCCTGGAATCTGGTTGAAGTCCACCTTCACATATGGCTCATCATCAATTACGCACCAGTGTGATTTCGTTAACTTCTGGTCGTACAACTTCCGGGCACGGCTTTTTGCGACCGTATTCTGTTCCTCGTCACGGTTTGGGAACTTCTGAACCTTAAACGTACACGTCCAGCTCGAGTATTCTGCACGAAAGTTTTGCTCACATGCAACTTTTTAGTTAAATTTCGAACTGAGGCGTTCGGTTTCCGTTTAAAGGCCCCAACCACGCGTTTGTGATCGTTCTCGTTGACCTGACGGCTTTTTTTCTGAATCTTTGCTTCCGATCAACAACCAGACGTCCTACGAACCGTTTTATGATACCAGACACCGTGGAATTCGCGATTCCCTTTTTTTTTATTTTATTTTGGCACGATGCGACAGATCCTTATTCTCAAATTACTCGTGCAAAACTTTTTCACGCAAGCACTGTTCTTTCGTCTCCATTGTGAAAAAACGTTTGCGCACCTAATAAAATCAACTCACAGAGTGTAAACAACATACATTAAACTATGTCTACGCAAAATTTCAAAGCCTATTTCAAAAACTTTTTATTCAAAGAACAAATGAACGCATCGTAAAATCAGTAACACTTAAAAAAAATCTACGAAATCGTAAAAGAGATTTGCTCTGATGCTTATTGTTGTATGATTGTTTGTATCAACTCCAAAAGTAATTTGAATATACTACAATAGCCAGCATTATTGGATTGTACGATCATTTGACGTAAAACTAATATATATGTAGGGTAATTGAGCACTTGTTAGTACTAGTCAATACGCATAATTAATTCTCGCATATTATAAAATTGAAGTCACTATATGTTGCAGCAACAGCAAATTGAATTGAAGTTTAAGCATTTATGAACAATTATCAGATAAAGTTTGTCAGAAGTAGATAATTTATCATCTCCATGCGAAGCGCTAGGAGTGGACAGTAATTATTGCTAGAACGAAATAGACATGAAGAGAAAGTGTATTGATAGTTCCGTCTAGGGCAACGGCAGGCTTTGAAAATTGAAAGATCAAGTTTGAAAACGAGCGGAGGGCATTATTGAACGGTAGTATCCGATCAGGCACATAACCCTTTACCATACTACCCCATGCAGGATAGGCAAGAGGAGGAAAGCCCCTTGACTGGCAATTATCAGATATTTATTTTCATAAATTCACAACACAAATCACAATTAATTATTTACTTCAAAAACGCAATATCTTTCACTAGTTAGGGCTTCCTCACTTGTTTCTTACTTGATGGTAGAGGTGTTTCAGTAATTTGCGTTACCCGAACAGGAACGAATAACTTGATAACTGGCCTTGGTATTTAAGAGCGCTGCATAAGAGGTAAAATACCTGAGGATAATACCGCAACGATGCCCGAGCAGAAGCGAATAACTTGATAACTGGCCTTGGTATTTATGAGCTCAGATTAAGAGGTAAAATACCTGAGGATAATACCATCAAATTGTTCCCACAATGTCATGCGAATACCAAATTGAGGTAAGACAATACCGAAATAATACCTCTAAGGTGACCAGATACTTACCCAGGTATCCGAAATATGAAGTTTAGTTATTCGAGAGATATTTTGCTTACAATTCTTAGGTATTTTGCTTAGGTATTTTACCTCTTAATCTGAGCTCTTTAATACCAAGGCCAGTTATCAGGTTCAAAATAAGGTATTCATATGCTTTTGTGTTCTGCTCGGGTGTTGCCACAATGTTATGTGAATACCAAATTGAGATAATACAAGACCAAAATAGTACCTCTCAGATATTCCCAGGTATCCCAAACAACAATTTTTATTATTCGAGAGAAATAATAAAAAAAAACCTCTCACACCATACTTAGGACATTCCAAGCTAAAATCAAAGTGAAGATGACATCTATGGATCGATACATGGAAAAACATACATGCGGCAGTTTCCGGATGCGTCTAACTACAGTCGTCGAAAAGGGAGGTGATTTTTTTAAATGAAATAATTTTCAATTCCCATATGCAACAAACGTACATAAACCCCAAAATATTCATTGCAAATGTGACGAATTGGTGTAATTTTTCTCCAAAATGTCATTAACTGAAAAAATTCTTCACAGACCTTGAAGTGCAAATCAATTTAGCAGAAAACAATGAACAGATTTGTACACCAAGGAAACCATAGGAAAACTAAATTTTATTTTCAATGTACTCATTTCTAGTTTGTTCTTCATATGCCACATGAATCATTCTAGATTTCAGTTCTCAGTTTAGTTCATTCCTCCTAATAGCACGTTTAATAGGGACAACGCTAATGGAAACCCATACCATATGGGATTTTACCTAGATGGAATATTTGTGATTTTAGACAAATAGAAAGTTGTTGCCATCAGCAAAATGGTTCAGTATATCAAGTCCGTCTGGTTGGTGGATGCAATACAGAATTATCTCGCATCGCTAGTGATCACATGAACTTACTGTATGAGCTTACCAAGTTGGCGTTTTCGGCAATGGTGCTCATGTGAACTTAGCCTTTTGGATGGTGAATCGTTTAGTTCAGCATTGTCTGCTTAAAATACAGACTAACAGGTAGTTCCGGATTCTGCCCAACAGTCGCTTTCGAAAAATACCCATGTTGTATCATCTTTTACCACTTCACCTAAACTGATGATTGCCATTTTGGATTTAAAACTGGCATCGGACATTGATTTTAGGCATCCGCGCTTCGAGTCAATTCTGGAAATACCCATATTGAAGTTTCAGTAGTGTAGGTCATGCAGGAATTTCACTTGAATACTAGTGCCATGTAGTGCATCATACAAAAAGCCTAGCTCACTCGAGCTTTTTTGTCGAAAACACCAACTTGCTCGATGGCTAAGATCTCCAGATCCAGCTTAAACAGCAAGTTCATATACACACTAACTCCACGTTGTGAGATAATTCTGAACTATCCAGCCCACTATCCAAAAGACCCATTAGGTTTCGATCGGACGGAGTTCAAGACAATTTGGTGGATTCATGTCTTTCGGCACAAAATCTACGAAATTAACCGCATACCACTCTTGCACGGTTTGGAGCAGTGGCATGAAACGAAATCGGGCCATGCTTTTTCAAAAACGCAAAATCCGTTTTTGGAAGCACTCAGTTTTGTAAATCTCACCGTTTATGGTGCCTTTGGTCACGCATGGTTCACTTCGTTTGTCACAAGTTCATATGACCTGCGGAGTCAGGTACCTTGAAGCGAATTTCGACAGCTTCTTTCATTTGAAACGGTCATCCACAGCAAACTTGTCCTTATCCGAGAAATATTTCTGTCCCGACAACTGCTTGGAATACGCTTTGATGTAGGTCTCATCATCATTAACGCAACACCGATATTCTGTGTGTAGCTTCGTGTATAGTTTTCGGGCACGTGTTTTGGTAACACTCTGCTGGCTATCGTCCGATTTGGGAAGTTCTGTACCTAGTACGTTTTCAATCCGAACTGTTTCTTGACCCTCCGAACGAAACCTTACCATGCATCAAGTATTATGACCAGGTCCCGTGTCAAAATTTGCCGGTTCCACTTGAAATTAGCAATCAGCGCTTTTGCTAGTTGTTTCCGATTTTCGTCCAGCTCCTGGCTTGTGGTCCACTGCCATCCTTTCCTGGAACCTTTGGAAGACCATTGAAACGGTCGAATGATGTATATTCATCAGTTTTCCCAAGGCACGTTGCGACAACCCAGGATTTCAGATGTGGGTGAATAAAATCACTGACAACTACACAACTTTGCGGATGTAAACAATACACTCTTAAAAGAAACTGGGCAAATTTAGTTCAATTTCGGTCAAGTTTTACAAGGGACAGCTCAGTGGAGTTGTACCTGCGGCTGGATAGTCATGAAGAAAATGGATATAATGTTTGGCTCAGGAAGTACCAGCACATCGGTCCCAAGCTTAATGATTCGCCCCTAATAACTTAACTCACACGAACACACGCTCAAATATTCTGTCAAAATAACACAGCGAATCAATAGAAAAACAAAGCTTCAAGCTTCTAAACACGCAAGAATGTATTGCAAGGTGCAGTCTTCAGGCTGTGCCTGTGCACGGACGTGACGTTTGTTTTTTCGCTGCAATTGAAAATTACTACTAATAATGATTTATTATCTAATGATAGCATTCGAAATACGTTTTTCGCATCTCGTCAAGTGTAATTAACTGTGATGAAGCAGGGTTTTGGAAGTCAACCAAACCGGTCGCGTTTTCTGATCGGTGAAAAAAAAAATGTCGTGATCGGTGAATTTCGTGAGAAGAACAAAAAACTGTCGCAGCTGCTGGGCGATATGGTGAGCGTGTTCGATCGAATAGTGCCTGTTCGAGGTGATCGGACGGCCAAGGAATTCCCGGAATGAGTGACACCGTGATGAGTGTTGCCGAGGTTCAGCAGCTGGAGGAGAGCTACCCTTCGTTGATATCGCTGGCGGGTGCCGTGCAGAGTTTGATCTACTATCTGGTCAACTTCGCTCGCTGTATGTATTTGTGTATGTGTGCAGGCGTGTATATATGTGAATATTTATGAATGAATGACAGGATGAACGTGATTTTCCAACTCCGGCTCGATATTGGTAAGTAATGCTTCCAATCATTCAGTTTCGATTAATTTTAAGCAAACGTACACTATATGTCGGTGACTCTTCCCACGCTATGTGCAAATGTTCTATGCTATGCTATGCTATGCTATCAAGTATTATAATTAAAAAATTTGAACTATATGTGTGTGTGTGAGCGTATGACTTTGTGTCAACGCATCCTTCTTCTCTTTCCAGAAAGCGAGTAATGGCGCTTTAACCATAAGCCTTAAGGTGTGGCCCAGTTAGAATTGGAACATAGACTATTGCGCCTATTTCGGATACACATTAACAAAATAGTATTCTGTTTTAACTAAAATGTTCGACTTTATAACTTTAGAGGGAAAATACAAACAAAAATTAATCATCTCGATTGACATCTGTAATGACAGCAATAAACTATTTATTGAAAGATTACATAAGAAGAAACCATTTACATTTTGCGCTTAGGAAAATATGGCGACCACGTTGTTTCTGTCCTCGCTCAGTGACGAAAAATTTATGCACTTTGGAGTTAATATTACGCGTACAAAATGTGGAAAATAAACATAACCCCAAATGTCAGTAAAAATTACTGTCTATTATCATTTAATTTAACCGATTGTTTAGGTATTGTAAACGATGCCTAATTTAAAATTACAAAAATAAATGCTAATTTTAGTGTATTAACATCTTAGCGTGAAAATGATTTAGCAAAAAACGAGGGAACGGCATGAGTATAAAAAGATCTAGCATCCCGTTTACGAGGGAGTGCTCATTCGAAAGGGCCACGTTGTTAATTTTTGAAATCGACACTGAAATGACAAAAAAATTTGAGCCAACTGTTCCATCCTAGCAGTCTTCTTTGATAAAAAATTTCAGCGCAAAAGGCAATACTATTTTTAAATAGACTGTATTATATCGAAATAACTGAGTTATTAACGTTCAAAAACTAACCATATTCCGTGACGCTCCAACCTTTCGCACTCACAACGTGTATCGCGGTATTTAAAACACAGTTTGGGAGTAGTGCAATAATTACAATAATTATCGACTCACCTTTTAGTTCTCTCGAGCATCTTTGTCGAAAACGCTAACTTGTCAGTTGGCCAGGATCAGTAGATTCACCTTATACAAGAATTTGAAATGCACATTAGCGCCACATAGAGAGATAATTCTGAATTACTATCCACTAATCAATAGGTCTTAATCCACTGAACAACTTTGCTGAAGGTAGTAACTATCTATATGCTCAATATCACATAATCCATGTTGGTACCAATTAGGTCAAATGCCATATGATATGGGTTTCCGTTAGCACGGTTTGCCCCTGGGTTAACCGCGCTCATGGAAACCGTCACGAGCAACGTTAACTGTAACCGCGCTATGGCGGGGAATGCTGTATGTCATACAGCTTGGGGGGCATTTACTAATAACGTAAGGCATCACGGGGCTTCACCCCTTCGCTCCGTCGATAATAGCGCAGCTACAAAGCAATAAGACATTGGTGGGTTCGATTCAAAAGGTGGGTGGGTCTAGGATTTTTTCATAAAGGAAAATTCCTTGACTCCCTGGGCATAGGATATGGTGAAGATGAAAAACGGCGATTTTTTAAGTGCACTGAAATTCTTGAAGCAGTCTTTGTTGGTACCTCAAACAATAACAATAGTTTTACTACTTATATGTACATCTTATCTCGAGTTATTTTACATACAAAAGTTAGTTTGCTACTTTTTTATGCTCATTTTGTACGTCATTCTAGCGTGTTATATTGATAATCTGAACAAACAAGTATATGGTTTGGAATCCTTACTACGGAGTCCTTTCACAAACAAATTGAAGTTTGAAGATGCTCAGGCTGTTGCAGAGTTACGAACTTTCCTATCCATCATCAGGTCTGGTAGCGAGTTAATTTAAAGTGAGTTGGTCCCAGTTTAGAAGCCTGTCACAACAAAGCTTCTATTTTCAGGGAAACATAATTAAAGTCACATGTTCTCGAAACGTAGCACTATTTTCAACTTACTTAAGTGATTTTTTAAGTCATAAAGACTGTACTCGAAAAAAAAATTAGTGGTTGCCACAAATTCATTTTTAGCCGGATTTTCCTCAAACTTTCAGGGAATAAACAACAACATTACAAATTTGTTTAAGTTTAAGGCATACTCGCACCTAGCCCATGACACCAACCTGTAGATTTAGGCCAATATTGGGGCCGACTTCTTTTGATACTTTTACCCCCTGTTTCTTCATTAGGTGATTTACAAAGTTTCAACCGGCTGAAGTTTCGGCAAGTTCGGTGGTCTTTTCGTACAATAACAACATTTTTATCTCTGTACCAGTCTCGCACCGACCGCAGGTTGATGCAGGATGTCAAATCCGGCCAAAACAGCGTCTTGTCCGTAGAAAGGGCAGCAGGCGCTTCTGAAGGCACACGTCTCGGTAAATTTACCATCAGTAATGTTTGGCTGGCTCATATCTCCACACCCACAGATGGCCTGCCAAACCAAGAACTTTTTGCACAATTTGTCCACCTTCTTCTTCCTTACCTCCTCAGGAACGGCCAACCGTGATGTGGTTACAAAAATTCCTGCTCCCGAAATTTAGTTTTGTATGGCTTGTTAGTCTCGTCGTTCAACACGACGCACCTTTGTTTCTTCAGCCGTTTGGTGCCTTTTGGCTACCGTATACCGTTCTGGATTGGTACCTGTCCTTGAAGACGTGGAAGCTAGCATGTTTCATCGTTTTTTTTTTTTTTTCGACGTACCCAATGGAAATCTCCACCTAATTCGCCACATCGTGGATCGAAAGGTTCGGTCGACGCTTGAACAGATTCAACACCTTCCTTCCTTAACCGGATGAGCTGTCTTCGGTTTTATGCCGCTGTCTGACCGCTGCTGGGTCATCTGGTACTGCTTGAATGATTTTTTTACCCGGAACATCGTCAAATGATGGAATCTCAGATGCTTTCCTATCCATCTGTGGGGCACATTTGGATTTAACTTGACGTCGCACATAATTTTTCGGCAGACCTGCGCTTTTTCTGATTTCATCTTGATAACTAGTTGGTATATTGTGATGAAATTTTGCCAACGTATATATAATGTTTTACTTGTTATAGTCAAAATTTCAACCCTCCCCTCGGATAAGTGATCTGGTCGCGATGGGTGGGCCTACGCTATCAGCACTGAGATGGCAACCAAAGACATATCCGGTCGTGGTGTTATCACATGTTTGACTATTTTTATTTAATGTCACGTCACATATCTGGCATTGATGCACTGATTTTACAGATGTGAACCAACGGACGTATTGGAGCCTTGAATGCAGTTGCAGTCTGGTGGAGGTTCCTCAATGATAACGATGTGGGATTTTTTCTTAGTTGCAACACCTTTATCATGCGTTCCCTGACATGATGAGCCGTAGCCACGCTTAAATTGAAATCTAGCTAGACAAATATGTTTTAAAAGACAATGTGTTCAAGATTATCGACATTCGTAGGGAATCACGCCTCGTGCTGCAATGTAGACAATCGTGGTTCTATATACTACGTTCAACACTAGTTTCTGAACATTTTTCCTTTCGATTCAGTATAAGCTATTATTGTCGTAACGATACACAGTGATCTATGTGTGTCGGATTTAGAGAAACTAGGTATATTTGGTTTATCGTATTTTTTGATAAATATTGTAGAACTTACTACTTTAAAACGGATTTGATGACTTTTTATTTTAGTAATTCGTATAATTTTAATGCAACTGAATTCACTAAATTTAACACTTGATTAACATTAACATTTGATGTTTATTCTATTCTCCACCTATTCAAATTTAAAGTTAACCATTTTCCATCAATGACGTTACCTATGTTGTTAAGCCGGTGAACGCAGTGACATTAAAAAAAACTATTCAAAGATTTAAAATTAAAGTCGTTCAGGACGTGATAAACTGAGCATATAATCACAAAAAAATATTAAATTGAAACATTTTCCATGCATTTTGCAAAAAAATGATATTTTAAAAAAATAAAAAAATAAAATTGTTGATAGTCATTAAATATGTGTCTTGACTATGGAATTTATTGTGTTTACCTAGGAAATAAACCACCATAAACAATACAGAGTAATTAATTTGAAAAACTTCAAAACAAATAAGTATACTTCTCACTTACATCTTCTATGAAAAATCCTAGCAATCTAACAAAACGAATTGTTATCGGAGTAAGCACATGAAGCAAAAAAAACAAAAATCATGTTCTGCATTCCAGCATGAAGAAATGAAAAATTCACTTTATCTGAAAACAGTTTCGTATTCTCATTCTCCCCCAGTTCCCGAAAGAAAGTGCTGCTCCTCTCTACAAGCACCAATCAACAGCTTCGAATTCACAATGGTCGATTTTCTTCGTCTTATGTTCCACACATTTTATTTTATTTCAGCAAGCACAGCAAACCGAGATACATTTGTTTCTGGAGACATCCGTCCGCTCAAACCACTGCATTGATGCTGCTGCTACTGCCGCTATTCGAAGCCACCCACAAACCAATTCCTACGATCCTATATGTTTGTTTCTGAATGTGAATTGTATCTTTCCCGCACGAGACCCTTCTCACAGCTCTGCGCAACAACCCGAGAAGAGCAAGGACCCAACTTTTGCATTTACCAGTTGGGATTACCAGTTCGTCATCTACTTCCCTTACTATTCTACTCCTCCCTCAACCCTGGTCTTTTACATCACAGCTGTGCGGATGTGTGAATAAGTATGTCTGTCAGAGTACTCCAGTCCTTCCACTGTCCACTGTTTTACGTTACACAGTTAGTAATACTTGCTCCTCCGTCCAGAACTATCTAATATGAGCAAACCGGTTTTATGGTGGACATCCGGCTAGGACACACGACCAAACAGAAAACAATGTGACGAATGACAATTTGACCACTTTCTAGCCATGCATACAAAGCTGCTCCCTGATACTCTGCTACACTTGGAACTGTATCTGTAACAAATCATTTGAGGGAACAATTTTCTATTCAATTTCATAGGATATTGTGAGGGGGCACGGACTGGCACCATATGGAATTAGAACGTATTGTTTGCTTGTATTTGAAACTTTTCCATTCACTTGTTACCCATGGAACATGGAAAGTGTGAGCACAAATCAGTTTGTTTTTTGGCCGTTTTGATTTGAATTATGATAATTAACACCCCGAATATTTGTCACTCAATGTGAGCTTCCAATATTTGTTTATTTGTTTATTTGTTGTTATAAATTTCATCTGACATATGTTTGTCTTCATGAATAAATCAGTTAACGCTAGCATTAAAATAGTCTTCTTATAAAAGTAGTCAATGGCATATTAAAATCGAACAAGGAATAAACACTATTAAACGCATCGGCAGCAGCACGCAGGGGTTCGTTCATACCATAAAGATGATTACGAGGCGCAAGGTGCAAAAAGTTTCGTTGTCGTATCGCTCGTTCAGGGGCATAGAAGCACAATTGATTGAGAAGTTCCGGAGAGTCAATTTCACCGGTGATCACCTTAGCCACAAAAACAGCTTGAACTCTACGCCTCCTTCGTTCTAACGTATCGATTCCAAGCAACCGACACCGATCTTCATAGGCAGGAAGGTTTGCTGCGTCCCGCCATGGTAGGTGGCGTAGTGCGTATCGAACAAACCTACGCTGAACAGACTCCAGCCTCGCAATCCAGCAACGTTGATAAGGACTCCAGATAACGACACTATTTTCTAGTATTGAGCGCACCAACGAACAGTACAATGATTTCAGACACAGAGGGTCTCGGAAGTCTTCAGATATTTTGAAAATAAATCCAAGTTGCCGGTTTGCCTTCGCTATTACTTCGTGGTAGTGTGGCCTGAACGTCATCTCTTGATCGAGAGTTACTCCTAAGTCTTTGACCTGCCTTACTCGTTGAAGTACGTTATCAGAAATATGATAATCGAATTTAATCGGCTTGCGCTTTCGGTTAAATGAAATAACCATGCATTTATTGATGCAAAGTGTCAGAAAATTTAAAGAGCACCACATCGCCATATCATCTACACGTGATTGCAGGTATTCACAGTCCTCAAGACAGTTGATTGTCATGAAAATTTTTACGTCATCCGCATAAAATAATCTACACCCTGGAGGTAGAAGATGAGAGAGTTCATTGATGAACAGCGTAAACAAGAGGGGTCCGAGGTTGCTGCCTTGTGGAACACCGGAGGTATTGGTGAAACTTTCCGAGAGCGATGATCCGATTTTCACGCAGAGCAGGCGATTCTTTAGGTATGATTCGAACCAGCACGCCAAAGGGGAAGAAACACCAAGTTTTTTTTAGCTTTGCCAGCAAAATGCCATGGTCCACACGGTCAAATGCTGCTTTCAAATCTGTATAAACAGCATCGATTTGACCACCAGCGTCCATGGTGCGAACACAAAGTGAAACGAACTCGGTTAAATTCGTAGCAACAGATCGTTTCGGGTAGAAACCGTGCTGAGCCGTTGAAATGTATGTTTTGCAGGAGTTGAATAAAGCATCGTTTATGATGATTTCAAATACCTTAGAGCACGAACATAGAGATGTGATCCCTCTGTAGTTTTCTACATTCCGTTTGTCACCCTTTTTGTAGACAGGAAACATGTGAGAAAGTTTCCACTCACCGGGAAACTTACTTTCGTGCAGTGACCGTGAGAACAGCTTAGCCAATGGTACGGCAAGCGAGTTAGAGCAGTTTTTCAGAATGGACGACGGAATCCCATCCGGACCAGCAGTATACGAAATTTTCAGCTTTCTGAGGGCCGACAGGACGGCGTGTTCGTCAATAATAAATGCATGAAAATCAAAAGCATTACTTGGAGTGTACTGAGTCGCGGATGCTATTTGAACGGAAGTGGCAGGGATGTCGTTGAAGGTACTTTTAAAATGCTTAGCAAATAGCTGACATTTACCCAGCTCAGAGCTAACAAGTTGTTCGCCGAGATGGACTGATATAGGCAAACCAACTTCTTTGCGCTTGGAATTCACAAACGACCAAAATCCTTTAGGGTTTCTACGAAGAGATGACTGCTTACGAATAACATATCGACGATATAGGGAACGGTTGTAAACACGGTAGGCATTGCTAGCACGGTTGAACTGTTGCTTACTAAACTGTGTGCGACTCCGGCAGTGATGTCGCAATGTTTTTGCTCTGGCACGTTTGAGTTGACGCAAATGGCTATTGGACCATGGGGGCTTTGGCTTCGGGCGACACAAAGGAACATGTTCAGCAATTATATCGCGAACAATGTGGCTGAAGTAGATCACAGCGTCGTCAATGCAATCAAAATCATCGATAGGTTGCCAATCGACACGGGAAATAGCAGCACAAATATCGGCATGATTAGCACGGCGGTAGTCGTACATCTGCGAACCATCGGCGTAATCGTCAAACGTTATCGATTCAGGGAGGTCAACCACCACGTCCAAAGCTGGATGGTCGGCGTCGAGAGAGATAAGCGGTTCAATAGCTTCTGCAACTTTACATGCATTGCTAACTGCGTCGTTTCCAAGGACGAGATCCAAAAACCGTGAATTTCTGTTCGGTACTCCATTAAGCTGAGTCAAACCATGGAAGGAAAGACCGTCGACTAACGCACAACCGGAATTAGAAAGAACAGATTGAGGGGTTGACTGCATCCGTTATCCGAAGTCATTCGTGCAGTCTAGAACTCCGTTATCCGTTGCTTTCCACGCAAATACGGTTGATGTAATCCCAAACTGCAACATGAAACTTCAAAGCCAGGTTGGAGTAAGGAACGTGGAGATCCAGACCGATCCGCGAGTATCGGCAGGCGCAACTCCAGCTTGTCACAAAGTCGGTCAGGCAGATAGATACTCCAACGCGGATGATTCGAGTAGGCGTCGAGATTTCAATCCATAACTGCTCAAGAGTTATACTCTGTCGTTGCAGGATCGATAAAAGCTGTTCCAATACTTTGAGACCGCGATCAAAACACCACCACCACTTGATCTTTGAGCTGTTCGAAGCGGTGCGATCGGTGCGGTAAACAGCAACCATGAGCCAAATACCTGTGCATTGTGGAATTGTTCATCCAGCCAAGCCCTGGCCAAAACAAAGATATCATGGAAACATTTGGAGTATCAGGAACGAAATAGGCAGGAATATGTTCATCGGAGTAGTACTTGATACACTAAAGTGATCAAGTGAAGTGTTAATTTCAATTTGACTAATTTTCCAAATACAATCGTTCTACTAATACGATCGGTAGAGAGTTTTTTCATAGAGTGAAAGCAATAAAGCTACTTTCCAGTGAGATGTGATGGTTTTAAGTCGCCGTGTGTAGTGAGCCGGTGGTGGGGATCATAATTAATTGTGATCCATATTATTTGTTTGGCACACTCGCCTTACCAGCATATCTTCGAACAAGTAAACCACTATCCCATTTTGTAAGTGGATCAAACAACCTTACTGTTAAATCGATCAAAATTGACTCTCTTTCTCGGGGAAATGCAGAGGTGCCAAGCGAGTATCACATCAACATATTCCTACCCTTTCCTTATTTGACCTGCATTCACCAGTATTGCCATAGGTTGGGATCACCAGTTTTTACACATTGAGGATTTGTGTTAGTCCCTAGCATCCATCATCTGTTGGTTCTCGGTGCAATAACAGCTGATATGGCTGATTAACAGAGTAGCAACCTTTGGGATGATAGGATGTTACCCTCGCCAGAAATCTCCTTTACTCCATTTATACTGCCTGCTGACGCGTGACTGTTGACGAAAAATAGGAAAAAAATCACTGAAAGGCGATTTGTTGATCATAAATATCACTTTCCAAAGCGCCCTCCTTTGCAAGCGTGTCCGACCTCTTATTTACTTGAAATCGAACAATGAGATAGGACCCACACAAAAATGATGATAAAATAATGCGAAGATAAAGCACTTAGAAACTCCTGTATTTTCATGAGAAAATACGGGGAGTGCATTACCGGCCTCAAGGAGCGAATAGCCTCTATAGAACTGAGACTAAGGCTTGTTCGCGACAAAATCTGGACAGATTAAATTTGGAATAAAACAAATTTGCTGTTAGTTAAATCCACGATGCATTTTTTATTCTTTTAACTGTGCATTATAAGTCATCTTAAAACTAATTACAGTTACGTAACTAGGCCGAACTTTTGAGTTTACTCCAGCCTTTAGGATCTGTGCAGACTTCTCTGCAACCGATTTAGCTGCTTTTGTCCAAGATTTTCGAAATTTTTTTCTATATTTGTAGCTTGTTGTTTATATTGAGAGAGTTCTCTCTTCACGAGAGCCCAAAACCGATAGGTCGATAGGTCGCAGCTCCGGGCAGTTAGGTGGATTCGCTTCTTTCAGTACAACAAGCACTCCATTCACTTTATACCATTCCAAAACATCTTTGCCGTAGTGACAAAATGCCAAATCAGGCCAGAATAGCAAGGGAGTGTCATGGCTGCGTAGGAATGGTAACAATCGCTTCTTTAGGCATTCTTCACACTCAGATATTTTTACAGAAATCTGTAAAATTTTACCGAATTCTCAACAGCTGAACGTTCGGTAATCCGATTTATCGGATTTCGGTAAAATTTTACCGAAATCCGATAATTTTTTTTACAGATAACTGTAAAATTTCACGGTTTATTTTTCTTGTTTACCGTTCCGGTATTTTTTGGGCATTTTTCTTCGTCCTGAAATGCTCCTCTACGCCGTTCCGTTGCATAGCAGTATAATAGGACATTTCGGGAAGCTGCTTAAAGTCTTCCAGCATATAAGTTTCATCGTCCATTATCACGCAGGAAAACTTCGTCAAATATTCGGAAATACAACTTGCGAGCCCGGGTTTTAGCCGTCACATTCTGTTCATCATTACAGTTCGGTACAGTTTTCACCTTGAACGACTTCATACCTTGCCGGTGATTGGAAGTATGCACAAAAGTTGGGGCATTTTTATTTTTCTAGCCACAGTACGTACCAAAAGATCTGGTCTCTTCTGCAATATTTGCTTCACCTTCGCGTCCTTCTGGTAGTTTCTGAGATCCGTTTCCAGCCTTCCGGGCTGTTGTCAAAAGCGTATCGAAAGATTTAAGAACGTTATGGACAGTGCTTGCAGGAAAACCAAGCTTGTTTGCAAGTTTTCTTACTTACAGATCCGGATTTTCATTGCGACCGCACACAGTTGCTTTTCGCACTTGCTTTTCCTTCGACGCCATCTTCGAACTAAAAGCTTGTAGTATCACCAAAAATTGATTTTAAAAAATGAACAATGAAGTGAGACAATTATTTCTAACTGAGGATGGACCAAGACCCTCTTGCCAATAGGGGGTTTTAATTTTTCCATTTGTATCGATGACGGGCGTTCTTACTAGCACAAAAATATATTTTTTAGATCTCAGCTATTTTTTCTCGATTTTGAAACTAAAAAAATCTAATAATTTGTATGTTTACAAACTGGCAGGTAGTTCACAAAGTGACAGCAAACTGGCCAGTCGGAATAGATCATTGCACGGAGTGTATTAACCTCACTCTTTTGGCAGTTCATGGAGCTTTTTCACAAGGTGTTAGAATTTGTACCGCTCAAACGAAATTTTTCATTGGCTTTTCCCGGATTCTGTACGACTAGAATCAGGAAATGATGTCAAAATAAGCACTGGTGTCTGTTTTCCGGCTGTTTTACTTGAATCTTAATGAAATTAGAGCACAAAATCTCTAACCGATCATACCGACAATATTCTAAGTCCCCGTAAACAAGCTCCCTGAACTGTCAAAATTGCATTAAGCTTAGTGACGTTTAAAGCACGCACACTATCGTGTCTATCGTCGTGTAAAGATTGTTTGTTTTCCCACAGATAACCATACAAGTTTCCTTTGTTTTTCGCGATAGAATAGATTTTTTTGACAGCTGTTTGTTATGTTTTCGTCCAAAACGCACTACCACATTTCCAGAAGGCACACTATTACACCTAGACGTGATAAGCTTAATTGATGACGCCATCGTACCTTACCTTACCAATCAGACTAAGGCCGGTGTGGCCTCTGCTGTACACAGAAGTTGTTTCCATTGTAATCTGTCCATGGCTGTACCTCGCCAGCATCGCTGTCTGCGGAGGGTCCGCAGGTCGCTTTCTACTTGATCAATCCACCTTGCTCGTTGCGTGCCTCTTCTTCTTGTACCTGTCGGTTCGTTTTCGAGAACCATTTTCACAGGGCTCTCGTCCGACATTCTTACGACATGCTCAGCCCATGGTTCTCCCAGTAAAGTGGCGAACCAGCCCAGGAGGCTAAAAGCCACTATAATAAAGAAATTAAAAAAAAAAAAAAAAAAAAAAAGGTTCTCCCAGCAACTGGTGCAATTCGTGGTTCATTCGCCTCCTCCACGTTCCGTCTTCCATCTGCACTCCACCGTAGATCGTACGCAGCACCTTCCGTTCAAAGACTCCAAGGGCGCGTTGGTCCACCACAACTTCTGTATTATTTGTAACATTGATTTTTTAAGGGCGGCTTGTTGGGCCTTCCCCAACCCCCTGTCTCGCCGGAGGACCATCGTGCACAGCACTGTTTAGAGTCCCACGCTGGCACGAGGACGATCGTGCAATGATGACGCCATCGTGCAATGATGACGCCATCGTGCAATGATCTATATGTAATATGGACCAAACAGGTCTGGGACATTAAAGGGAAAAAAATGACCTATAGACTAATGCACAGAAAAAGCTAACCTCACTTTTCTCCATGAGAGTAAAAAAGATAGAAACAGCCATCGTGTTCTCCGTCCTTTTTTCTCACACACGAATTTCTGAACATAAGGGCACCAGTATCAATCAAATCTGAAGTGTGGCGTCACTGTGATTTGGACCAAATGCAACGTTTTTTTGACGTTTTTAATATTTGAAATCAATGATCGGTTCGTTAGTTTTTGTAGTCTATTTTTGTAACGTGTTTCAACGTAAAATAGAATGGTGTTGTCTTGCAACAGTTATTATTTCATAATATTTTGAAATTGTTTTTTCAATAGTTCGACTTGTGAAAATTAAAAAATAAATGGAATGTGGGTATTTAATTATATTCTTCATTGAACATTTTTTAAATCTACATACCGTTTTTCTTATATACATACACTTTTTCTTCTTACATAAAAACATACATTATTACAAGCATACATAACATACACTATACATTTTTTCTTCTTCAGAAGAAAAAAAACACACGAACCACAAATGACTCTGCTGGCAACTATACCGAGGATAAAACTGAATTTCTAAGGAACTGCGAAGAAACTTCCAAATCAACGGAGCGCGAAGCAAACGAACTTTACAGCTTGCTAGTGCACAAAGCACTGCACAACTGTTAAAAGCCAACAATTATCTTAAGCTCGAATGTTTTTTTTTTTTATAAAATCTAGTTTCCACATGGAAAGTGTTGGGAAACAAGATTCTCGTGTTCATCGAAGTTTGTTTGAATCCACAGAACCAGTTGATTATTAATAATATCAGTGTTCATATTTTGACCTTCTTTTATGAAAACAGAAGGCATCTTCAACCCACACTGATAAAAAAAAAAAAAGCAATGATAATATCTATGTGTCCGACACATGATTTTTTGCAATGCGACCAACAAATGATAGTTTGTAACACCCAGCGAAATAAACTTTCGATATGCATAAGATTGCAGTATGATTAAAAACAAAACAAAATCCATTCATAAGTCAACCTTATGAAATTTAAAGCATCGTTCATAAGTTGAACCTTATGAAATTCTTAAGATTATTTGGCTGAGTGAACCACACATACTTCCTAAGTGTACACATAACCACTATGTGTGGCCACACTTACTTTTCATTTGTCACATAAACTTTATTTGTGTTTCTCAGAGGGTTCTGTTTATGTGTGGACCCGCATATGAAAAACAATTTGCTATATGGGAAGGTCCATTAATTATGTCACGCAGTAAGGGGGAGAGGGGGGGTTGAGAAAACGTGACAATCCATACAAAAAATTTTGAAGGTCCGTACAAAAAACGTAACAAGGGGGGGGGGGGGGTATAAAAAGTCACTTTTGCGTGACATAATTAATGGACGTTCCCTATAGTGAAAACTGTATTTCGAATGTAAGATATATTATCACATTTTATGTTATTGTTATCAAATAATTTAATCTCATTTTCACCATACAACCTCTACATTAACACATATTGTTACTGTATGCCATATTGTCATTGAAAGGTTTTTTTATTGTCTGCACTCGGTCCGGATTATAAACCAACTTTTTGACATAGAGTACAGCCAAAATTTTGTTCGTGAAAATTGGCATTTTTTATGGTAACCTAACTTAAGCCTTTTATCATCTGGCATATTATTAAAACTTTATAGGAGATTGTTAATTCATAGTTGTCAACTACAAGGGTAAATGTTGTAACAATAACAGAAACGGTCATCAAAAATAAGGGAAATGGTCCATGAATGGTTTGTGATTATGCGGGGACACATCAATATTATGTGGAATTTTCCATAGATTTTTGCCAATAAATATGTGTTGATTATTTCTTGTGTAATTGACGCAACCGTTCCATAAACCTTGACTCCAGTGGGATGCTTGGTGGTTAACTTAAATTTAACATTTACTGAAATATCCTCAGTCTTCAGGGGTGAAATAAACTTCTACGTTCGTGAATTGGATTCCGAATCAATCGAAAAAAGTTTCTCGTCTGAAAACACGATGATCGGTTGCTTTTTTTTTAAACTGAGGCAGCAATCGTATTGATCGCTCAAGCCGTTGTGCTTTGATTCGTCCTGTGAATGAATATAGCTTTTGAGTCATCTTTGACCAATTGAAGCATGAATGATCTCGATATAATCGCTTCCTTAGCCAGCTTCCGGATTGACCTTACTGTATTTCGCTTCACTTTCTCCTTAACCGATTTCACCACTTTTGCAGTGCGTGCAGGCCGTGGTCGTCCACAACCCGGTTTTCGTGGACATGGTCATAGGCGTAGCCAAGGGGGGCAGGGGAGGGCCGTTGCCCCCCCTAACTTTTGATTTTATTTTTAAATTTTTTATGTTTGTTTCAATTGTATATTATTTATTTTTAATGTTTGTGTTATTCCCCCTTTGCCTCAATGAAAAAGCGCGAAGTCGCCTCGATTTTGCGATAAGTTATAGCAAAAAAGCGCCAAAAGTGGACATCCATGAGCTATATTTTTAAAAAGGAAAGGCTACCAATTTTATTACAGTTTTTATTCCCTCTTATCAAGAACCCTAGCAAACCTAACGTATAAAAAAAGTATCTCTAACCTGTTATTAGGCAAGCATTTATTGCTTTTTTTCCCACGAGCCGATAGTTTAAAAAGCTATGCTCAATTCAACTTTCAATTCTTGGCAATCATAAAGCTTAATATTTAAACCAATGTTACAGCTTTCGGAAGCCAAATATTACCAGATTAAAAAACACAGTTAATAGCTAGAAAGTGTATCAACGAAAAATGGTTATTTGAACTATCAATGATATGGGCAAACCTGACCCGTTTTACGGTACTGTAGTTTCGTATTATTGAGAATATATGTTAGTCATATCTTACATGCAAGACACGAGCATGATTGAACGCCCGAGATTGCTACTCCGTTGCTGTCAGATCAGCTGTTATTACACAGAGAACTAACAGATGATGTTTAGCATACATCCTCAATGAGCATGAGCATGAGCATGATTGACCGCCCACGGATGCAATTCCGTTATTGCCAGATCAGCTGTATTTACACAAAGAACCAACAGATGATGTTTGGGACTAACATACACCTTCAATGTGTAAAAACTGGTGACCCAATATACACGGTGTTCAATAAGTTCGAATACAAGTTTTCATCATTGCGTAGGTATGCGCCATGTACATATTCTGCATTGGTATTGGTGTCAGCTTTAGCTTCATTCATACGCTACCGAATGTGCGCGGTGTTGACATTCTGTTAGTTGTTGTTTGTTTGTTACGCGCGATGAAAGAGTATCGGGACTTCGTAATTAAGCGTTTTTTGAACGGTGAGCGACCCGGCGATATATTCCGGCTGCTGAAATCGCATGGGGTCAAGCGGAACTTTGTCTACACGACCATCAGGCGATACCGGGAGACGTCCTCGACCAATGACCGTGCGAGATCCGGTCGGCCGCGTTCAGCGAGGACGCCACGGGTCATCAAGATCGTGAGGGAGCGAATTCGGCGCAAAAAGAACCGCTCAATCCGGAAAACGGCTGCAGATCTCAACGTTTCCATTGGAACCGCTCACACCATACTCACCAAGGACCTTGGTTTCAGGCCTTACAAAAAACGTAAGGTCCATGGCGTTTCGGAGGCTACCAGCAAAAAGCGGTTGGATCGAGCTAAGAGGATCCTCTCTCGGCACGCTGGTCAGGAGTTTGTTTTTTCGGACGAGAAACTGTTCGTGCTGCAGCAGCCGCACAATGTGCAAAATGACCGGGTGTGGGCGCCATCGAGGGACAGCATTCCTGAATCCAATATAAACATCCCTCGGTTCCAAAGTGCCGCGTCGGTGATGGTTTGGGGGGCAGTATGCAAACGTGGTAAGCTACCCTTGGTGTTTATTGAAAAAAACGTCAAAATCAACGCGGCGTACTACAAAACTGAGGTTTTGGAAAAGGTTGTTGCCCCCAGTCTCCGAAGCCTCTACGGCGATGAGCACTACGTGTTCCAGCAGGACGGTGCACCAGCCCATACGGCAAATGTGGTTCATGCCTGGTGTCGGGACAATTTAACCGACTTTCTGGACAAAACTTTGTGGCCTCCCAGCTCCCCGGACTTGAATCCTCTCGACTTTTTTTTTGGTCCTATATGATGGCGAAGCTGAACGAATACAAGGTCAGCACTTTGGATCATTTCAAGACGGTAATTCTCAAAATCTGGGACGAAATGCCCATGCAGTCCGTGCGTGCCGCCTGCGACGCGTTCGAGAAACGTTTGAAGCTCGTTAAGGAGTACAAAGGGGGGGTCATTCCAAGAGAAATGTTGTAAACGTTCCTTGTAAACATAGCTTTCAATAACATAAATCCAAAAAATAAAAAAACATGTTTTCATTTTTTTAACAAATTTTGAAAGTGTATCCGAACTTATTGAACACCGTGTAAAGCAATACCGGCGCCGGCCGTGCCCGAATGCTGGTCAAGTAGGGAATGGGAAGGACCGTGTTGACATGATACTCGCTTTGAAGGAAGCCGAGAAATCCTCTGCACATCCACGAGAAATCACTGGGATGTTGGATAGTTGGGGAAAGGTTAGCAGCAGGGTTCGTTTTGGTTAACGATACGCTGAAAGTATGTAGCACTATCCGCCAAATACAATGGACCGCTCCAATGTGACTGAAAAGAGACAAGCATAACGAAAAACAAAACAAAACAAAATAGACAAAATAAAATAAAACAGGATATTAGATATTGTCTTCAAAATTTGGTAGAAATAAATTATTTATTGCTTTGCAAACCAGCTCTTCTCGATGTCCTAGATGGCCAAGTCCTGCTGGACCCGCAGCTGCTGCCATGGGCACTCGACCACATCAACCCAGCCGTCGCCTACGTGTCGGAAACCTTCCGGCAGTAACATGATATCTGTGTCTAATACACTCTTCTTGCACCGATTAATTTACAAACTAAGCCTGCACACTGAATCAAAATTCCCTTAGGCACGGTTGTGGTATTATCCTTTAAAATCTAGTTCTAGATATTGGCACTTAGTTGCAGGAAACAGAATTAAAAAGACAAATAAACTCGCTTATGACCTCTAACATTACACGGTTGCTAAACAACACACACTATCTTCCTCCACAATACCCGCGAACGACGACACTTTGGACCTGAGCTCGCTCGAGGAAAAATCACCAACACATAACAGCGCAATTGATTGTATGCAGTTTTTTTTAATGAATCGCGAGCAAGGCGCGATCCCGCAATACGCAACAATCTTCTAACTTCAGCTCACCGGAACCAATTGCACACGCACACTAGTAATCCGCGACGCAGAACAACGCGACGCGCGACGAGGTGCTACCGTTCTACTCATGTTTAGCATACATCCTCAATGTGTAAAAACTGGTGATCCCAAACTAAGGCAATAATCAGCAAATGCCTCGCCCTCATGCAGGTCAAATAAGTAAAAAGTAGGAATGTGTGAGACTCGTTTCATTGAAAGCCGAGACCGCCTCTTCCACGAGAAATCGCTGGGATATTGGATAACAGGATTGGGTGGCAGCAAGGTTCTTTTTAGTAAACGATAAGCTGAATTCAAGCGGCGTTTAGTAAAACATTTAAATATTAGTACCGATTTCTGATTTGAACCTATTTATACTAACAGTAAGGATGCTATTGGAATCACTCACAATATGAGATAACTTACAAACATCAGCGTCGAATAACCGCTTGTTCAAACACGTTTGAAGAAGTTATTCAGTTTCTAGAAGAAATAGCAGAACAATTTCTCCAAATTTGTCTGAACAAATAGCTATCCAGCTAGTGATTTATTTGCTCTGGGATATGGTGGCACGGTGAGCTTGCCTACCAATATTATGGATCACAATTAATTGTGATCCCAACCGCCGATCCACCACCCTGTCGAACCACCACATCTCACCAGGAATCATTTTTGTTATATATTTTTCTGTGCTCACTGGATCACTCGCATCGCCGAATTATAAATAACCGAAACAACACAAAACGCGCCATGCCTGATAGCAAAATAGTGCGTAATAAAGCATCGGCATAACCTTTCACTGCCGATGTTCGAAACAAACACTTTCTTCGTAAACTTTCATTTTTTACAACTGCATCAATCAAGTAGAAACTTCTTATGAACAATCAATCTGGCAACTTTATGCTTCTATTGATGTACAGGCTCATCTGTTTTAGGATATATTGGACGGATTATTATAATTTGAGATATCTCAGTGCTGACATCTTCCAAATTTAGCAGATCGGCAGGCAATCGATGAAAACCCACCTTGTACCTCATAGCAAGATGCTTAGAGGCGGACCGGAAGCTTCGATGAGCTACCTCAAAACTTTTTTCCTTTTCTGTGGGAGAAAAACGCTGAAACCGCCGAATTTATGTGCGATGGCTCCGCGCGTATTCATGAATAAGAGAATGCTTGTAACAAAACGGATCACCATATAACATACATACATTACTGTTTTGCATGACAATTGCAGAAAACAAGTATAAGTTATATAGGTTCAGGAATTTTCACCAATCAAATACATTCCACAACAAGTCGAGAACACACGTATGAACCAAGAAGAAAGCTACTATCAATGTAAATGCTCATTACTTTTCATTCTAAATTTGTTTCGAAAAAGTTACTCCGCTAGTAAATTTAGAGCACATTGTGTGAATTGCGCTATGTTTTTTTTTAAATACTGGCAGTTTAAAGCAGTTCTTTGATTAATTGTTATTTAATAGTACCATACCATCAAAGTTTTTTTTTAAAGTAATTAAGTGAGATATTATTCCAGCATGTAATTAAGACAAACAAACGAACGAAACTAAATTAATGATCTTGTTGCCAAAATCGGCCGGATATTGTAAAATACTTTGGGTTAGAGTTGAGAAGAAAGGTAATCCCCCCCTCTCTCTCTCCCCCTCTCTCTCTCTCTCTCTCTCTCTCTCTCTCTCTCTCTCTCTCTCTCTCTCTCTCTCTCTCTCTCTCTTAAAAAAATAAGCTTGCCCTCCCCTACTTCAAATCCTGGCTACGCCTATGGACATGGTCCAACAAGAAGGGAACATTTCACGCGGTAAACGGTAGCCAGATCGGTTATGGTGGTTTTCGTGGACATGGTCCAACAAGAAAGTTTTGGAGATTTTTTCGCGAAAAGCAAACTGGTCACTATCTCATTTGCGTACATTTTACAAATACAGATACAGTGTATATTGCACAACTGCATTGTGTACATCACTTGACCGATGATGTTCAAAGGAGTCAGTGGTTAAAGGTAAAGTTCATGTTTCATGTTAGTTCGATGCTGGCTGTAATCATCCATCCTGTCACAAAGTCACACAAGTAACAAAATTGACTACATGGGGGAAAACATTTTGAATATTTTGGGCAAATGTGTTCAATTTATTCCCTCTCAGTCTATGACTGTAATTTGTTTTATAGGTTCAAATCTGCAATGAACAGTGGGCAGTTCTGTCAATTTGAAATCTTTATTATCACATTTATACACATATACATTCGCTTATAACAGTCAATACTATATTCTTAAGAGAATATCATCTGATGGAGTTGATGTCTACTCATAATTGTCGGTGGTGTTTAAGATACAATTGCTCTGATACAATTAATAAACACATTGGTCGTATTGTAGACATATTTGTAAATGTAAATGTATTACTCATTAATATCCATTACTGAAGAAACAAATTCAATATTGCTACATAACTAATTCAATACCTTCTAGTATTAATAAACAATAATACAGATAATTTAAAAGAAAGTGAAATTTGTTCCTAGCAAATAAAATATGCCTCAATAGTTCAGTCAGTGGTCTTTTTACTTCGAAACCATACGAATAGAAATAGCTTAAAGTAAATAGAGTTAAGGCAACAAGTCTGCTAAATATATGCATCAAGTTCTACTGTTTCAGTTTGGTTCAACAAAAGGTGCTGCCACAGATAGGTACAATGGAGAACGATTTCAGCCCCATGGAGACCTTATTCCAAAGGTGGGTTAGTCAGTTCAAAATATAAAGCATGTTTTGGTAGATATTTACATTAATGCCTGCTATTTTACGTTTCGTGCGTGGTGAGACGACGCGTTCTCACCTATGAGTTGAGAACTGTCACTTAGGGTGTGCAAATCAAAAGGAGAGTCACCTCATCCGAACTGACAATTATTGTCAACTCGTCAGTTAAAACGATTCGGCTCACTTCACAGTCACCCATTCTTGGAATCGTGGGTTTCGGAGGGGCTAAAGCCGTTCTACATACTCCTGTAAATTTGATTTAGATCTAATGTACACACACACTAATACACACACAAAGCCAAACGGCTTATTGGGAAAGCTGGGTAGTTTTTGATTCAGGCGATGAAGACCAGAGAGCCGCCGCCGAACGAAGACACTTTTCGGGTAAATTTTTCGACTGGTACCAAAGGATCAGATTTAACACAATAGACCAGGTGCGAAGAGGTGTGATGATAAAGGCCAATGTGCCGTACGCATTCCAAAAAATGAGCGCCAACAACAGTTCCACCAGCATGATCAATAGGAAGGGTAGATTGTTCCAGGTTGCAACTAGAAAACTAAGCTTCTTCTCCGCACTCGCTGGGCCTCGATACAATCTATGGGATTTAATAGACGATACACGTTAGTTAGAGTTAGTTTTATATTATATGGCCATACCTTCTGTGAGCGTTGCTTGCATAGATGATAATAAGGGGAAATTGGCAAAACATCAGTTGGAAGAATCCATAGAAGTATGTCAGCGTTCCCGGGAGAAACGTGCCGTTGACGAAAATGCCCCATACGAAAACGATACCCAAGTGGCCATCAATAACTTCGCCGAATGACCATGGTCCACAGGTAACAAAAAGACAATAGCCGATTAATGGAAACACTAAACGATCCACCGTCGAAAGAATCCACATCTTACGAATCAAATAGCCACAGCAGTATCGCCGGATACGAGGTCGAGTGACAGTGCCATCTGGAAATCAGTACGATTAACAGAGTAAACCTATTGAAAAAGAAAATACTCACTTCTAACAAGCATGTGCCATATCCGGAAAACGCACAGCGGCAACAGACATATGATCAACGCAAGACTGAAGAATGCTTGGAATATTTTGTTTGTGTCGTACATCAGCACAAACCGTGCCAGGGTGCTGAATTTTCGTCTCGAACCATCCAAAGTGAATTCCTGGTCCACAACACGATATCGGCCATCCTCATCACGTATAAATACCGAAATTGTATGCAATCCTCGAGCATACCGCTCCGGTGACCAAGGTACAACGAACAGTTCTCGACTGACACGAGTACAATCGTTCCATTCGCCTTGATCCAACTTAACCTGACACTCGGTAATTTTCGTTGGAGAAAATGCCAACAAACGAACGTGGCTAGACTCCAGCTGGATACGAGGATCCTCCTTTCCAGGTATGTTGAAAAGTACATTTTTTGGATTCGTTATCAACACTACAGGCCACTGATTGTGTTGCAGATCTGTGAATGAAAACTGGCCATGGTCGAACGCAGCCAATCGGTACATTCGGTTTTTCATCCAATCACCTAGTTCGAGTTCCAGAAAACCTTCGTTCTGCATCGTATACATTTGAGGGACTGCACCGCCAAGTTTATGGAAGTGTCCGCATAAATATGCATAGCCTTCCTGGTATTTGCCAATCAGATTGCGAATTCCACTGGTTCCCAATCCAGGTGTCAAAATACACGATGTTGGATAGTGACCAAACCAAACAGTGTAGTTCGTTTCCAACGCTCGGGATTTCTCTGCTAAATTCATAATATGCTGCGTTTCGTTCATGGAAAGCATTCCAACAAAATTGAATGGTCTTTTCGGGCCCGGGTCCAAACATGCATCTACCGCAATAAAGCTGTACCGTTCGCCATCTTTTTTCAACTGGTGCATATAGGATCGAGCATGCTTCTTTCCTTGAGCAGAATAATTCGTGAATAGATCTTGTTTGGTTAATAAAGCTGGAACATTAAAATTATCATGATTTCCTCGGATATCAAGCCAGGTTGTTTTGTTCAATACGTTAGTATCTCGCAGCACATCTCGATACCAACGCCATTCCTGCTCGTGCTGTTTGGACCCTAGAAAGTTGGCTGTTTTAGCATCAGTCAGATCCCCTGAAGCCAACACAACCGAGGGTCGAATGATGTCCACCGTGCGATTGCAGAAATCCACTAAATGGAGCACTCGGGTTGGATCCAAGTATAGACTTATGTGAATGTCAGAAATCTGAAACGAAATAAAACTGAGAATTTCTACGGACTCTGTTGAATCTCGTTCTCACCTGCAAAAACCACATTACATGTCGTGAACTGTCGTCGAGTTTCAATGGCTTTTCGATGTTCAATCGCTCCTCCCCCTTACTGTAAGCCGCATTTAGCCGCTTTGTCAATTTACTGTCGATCCCAACCAAATTTGCGACGTTTGCCACAAATATAGAAAATATCACGATGAATGCGATCAATGCAATCGCTGCAGTTGTAAAACGCATTGTCTATGTTGTTTCGCACCTCTTCAGCCCAGAATGACCTTGGCGCAGATTTACTCTTATTTAATAGTTTTGGTTTAGGTTTGTACGCTCTGCTTGCTGAAAATTACTTATCCAAACATTCCTTACATAATTTACACTTGTGAATCGCACTGACAAAAGGTGCAAATTCACTATCAAAATGTGCAAGCCCAAGTGAGCTTTACGAACTGTGTTTATAATGCTTTGCTACTTTCGACGAGATAACATTTTTTTCTTTTTATCACGATGATAACAATAATGAAAAAATGGAACGACCTACCCGGTTAATAAAAACAATTACGGCGGCCCGAGTCACACACCACACAGCTGATGGAGGATGGTTTGGGTGGTTTGGGTGGTGTCAAAAATGATTTGTTTGTTTACTCTTTTTACTGTTGTTGGTTAGAAATTGTTTAGAAACCGTAGGGTGACCATATCGTGACTGTAAATAAAAACTCAGTTTGTGCCAGTTTGATGAAAATCCACACTCCCGTTCAATTTTCCTCAATTTTTGAGTACAAGTGTAAACTATCTCTTTTTCTCTCACGGAAATGTTACTCAATTTTCGTAAAAAAGTGGATCTACTCATAAATTGAGTAGATCCACTTTTTAACGAAAATTTAGTAACATTTCCGTGAGAAAAAGTGATAGGGCACGCTAAGATAAGATTACCGAAAATTAGATTTTAATTTTACCGAAAATTAGGTTTTGGTAACCTAAAGTACCAAAACCTAAAGTATCGGTATAATTTACCGAAAGAAAACGATAGATTTTGCTTAGTTTTTGAGTAAAGAGGATTAACAAATTTTATCGTTATATTTTACCTATATTTGGTTTAAAATGCTCTCATTGGGCTGCAAGCAATTTCGGTAAAAGAACCGTAAAAAAAAAATAAGTAAACATTAACGTTCTTCCCTTCTTTCCACCAATACCGAAAATTCGGTAATCCATGTTTACCGATAATTTCAGTATGTGCACTTTTGTGCGGTTTTCGGTATTTTTACCGAATTTTCCGTATTCTTGTCTTAGCGTGTAATTGTAATCAAAAATTGAGTAAAACGAAACGGGCGTACAGGCTGATGGATTTTTATCTAACTATTACACGGAGAAACCAAACTATCCAAAATTAAGTGTGAAAGTACTCAAAACTAAGTATTCTGATAGGACTACTATTTTGGATATAATTTTGTTCTCGCTGGTAGGTAGTTTTAACTCAACCCTGAAGTACGGTTGAAACAGTCAATTTTACCCACAGCAAGGTATTTTAAGAGAAGTGAGTTTTCAATGCACGCGAGAGGCGCTTTTCGCGAAACTATCCAAATCAGAGTGTTGGACTGTCACTCTGTTTTGGCAGAAAATTTTTGACCGCCATTCAATCAACGACGGTGGAAGGGAATTTGGTTTTTGCGTACCGTTTAGTTTTAAATTGTCTAGTGTCAAGTTCAAAATTTAACGCGTCCGAGGTCCCTATAATTGGTATGGACCAATTATAGAACATCACTCAGGAAGCTACAAAAAATTAACTGGTAAGTGTAATTATTTCACTTATTCGAGTGCCTATTTTTATTCTTGTCACTTTGAAGTTTGAGACATTGCTGCGTGTGATGAGTGTGAAGAAACCATCAATGTATATATATACAGCTCTCTACACGCTAAGATAATATAACCGAAAATTAGGTTTTAATTAGGGCAAAACCCAAAGTTTCGGCCGATAAAGGTCGGTATCGTGTTCAGGCCAGTATCGACTTAAAAATAGAGAGGTTCCGTGATAAAAAATTACCTTAAACCAACAATATCACAAATCCTCCAACCATTTCTTTAATGGTTTGGATGATACCCCAAATAGGTCGTTAAGAAAAATAACCATACGAAATTTATTAGGGTTACGGAATTTTGTTCAATATTACCAACCGGAATTTTAAAAATTGATCTGCATGGAACGAAATGTCACCTTCACTTGCGGAATAATCGAGCGGAATATTTTTCCGAAAGTAAAACTGACAGCTCCCATTCGTTTGCGTGGAAACCTTACAAATTCCAATTTTATTTTTTCGTTCTTTTCAGGTAGATACTTCTGCCGAAACTTATTTTCTATTCTTTACTTTTCCGTTTCAGTAAACGGAATTTAAAATGGGATTAAGATCGAACAAGAATTTTTTTTCGAGCTCGATACCGACCGTTCGAAAGAAATTTCTTTTTCTATCCCAAAACGTCACACTTAGAAAATTTTACAGTATTCGGTAATTTTTTACCGAACTTTCAACAGCTGAACGTTTCGGTAATTTTTGTACCGGAGTACTGTAATATTTCACCGAAATCCGGTAAATCGTAAATTTTCTGAGTGTGCATGTTAAATTCCGTTTACTGAAACGGAAACGTAAAAATCGAAAAGAAGTTTCTGCAGCAGTATCCACCTGAAAAGAATGAAAAAATAAAATTGGAATTTGTAAGGTTTCCACGCAAACTAATATGGGAGCTGTCACATTTAATTTCCGAAAAAAAATTCTGCTCGATTATTCAGTCAGTTAAGGTGACATTTCGTTCCATGCAGATCAATTGTCAAAATTCCACTTGGTAATATTGAACGAAACTCCGTAACCTCTCTACTTTTTTTAGTAGTAGATACTGGCCTTGATTCACGCGGTATAATTCACCGACAGATTACGTTTGATTTTACTCATTTTTTTAGTGAAGCGGGTATAGAAATGTTATTGTTATTTTTACCTGTTTTAAAATGCTAGTCACTGGGCTGCGTCAAACGCTAAAGCGATTGAGGGAAAAGTAATTAACTTTCATAAAAAGTGCAACAACTCATATATTGAGTTGTTCCACTTTTTACGAAAATTGAGTAACTTTTCCGGGAGAAAAGAAGTGACCGTAATACAAATGAAAGAGAGGCTGTTTTGAGGTGTGTATAAAATTAAAAAAAGAAAACATTCGACAACAACTGAGCAACTGACAATTGATCGATTTTCAAGCCAGTGGAGGTGGACTAAGCCTATTTGGGGAACCGCTATATCGGTATTTACCAGGGACCTGGCGGACAGCGATTTTCCTGTAGCCAACATCTCTAACGATCAAATGTCAAAAAATGCATTGTTTGTAAATAATGCTGATGTTCCTACCCGTAGTAACAAACGTCAGACGGGCCTCATTCCAATAAGGCCCGTGATTATGTTGCATACTGTCAAACGCTAGTAAATAGGATATTAATGCTAGGTCCCTGGTATTTACTAACACCCTAACTTAATTAGATGGGCAATAATTTTATTCACTAAGGACTAAAATTGCTTTTCTCATTAATAAGTTGAAAAAAACAAGCGTCAATTAATGAGAAAATATTACACATAAGAGCGTTATTTTTGCCCAATAGTGGGTAAACCAAGGGGTCGGACTTCCTGATCGTTTGATCAGATCTCCTCATTTTTCATTTCGATCTTTGAAAAAGATCAGATGATCTTATCAAGATTTAAAATCTTTTATGACAGTTTGAAACAAACTGTTGTTTTATTTCAGTGTTTTAAAATGTCAACTTGCTTGTTTTGATAACAATACAGACTGTGTAACCTTTTGAAGCGCAAGCATTCTTAAGTTTAATTTAAAACCAAGAAGCTTGAATCAACAGAATTATCAACAAAAGGCCCAGCAAACCGCGGTGGCAGTAGCTGTTTACTGTTTTGAGAAAATATTGGAACATTCTGAGATTGAAGACATTTTCAATGAAATTTTCATTTTACTTCAAGCAACTTTGCAATCTTTCACATTGCATAATTTGATTCATACATTCAGCTTCTACTCTAAGAATTTCAGGACGGCCGGCGTACATGCAGATCTATAGCAAAATATATAGAATATAAATTATTAAATTAACATCAATTTGACAATCGAAAACTACACAGTTAATCTGATAAACTCATTTTATGATTATATTTTGCACATTTTCAAGTTTATAGTTTATACGTCAAAAAGTGACTAGTTTTTATACACGTATGAAGAGTACTTTTTACGCCTTTTCAAGTATGTCAAAGCGACAGAAAACTGCGTAAAAAGTAGGCACAGCTGAGAAAAGAAAATTAACTCTGCCCGTGACTTGATGCTGACGCCATTTTCAAAAAAGCATTTATTTGATAAGCGCAGTGCTTAAGTTCCGAAATTTTTTTCGGCTGTCGCAGTGTAAAAAAAAGGATGAATTATAAAATTCGTTGGATGCAGACGCATTCGCTAAATTGCAGGTAATATAATATTTGCTATTGTCAATAATTACAAATGTAACCATGGATCAAAGGGATAGTCGTTAACACTGTATGAAACAAAACAGGTCTCCCATGTTCTGAGGCCGAATGCAGGTATTCGGGATACATTTTTATGGACGAATCATTAAGCTCGAACCGAGCTTTGGACCGATGTGCTGGTACTTCCTGAGGCAAAAACTATATCCATTTTCTTCTTCTCTAAAAAATGCGTGAGTCAATTTCTGCGTAAAACCTGCGGAAAAAAGTTTTTGTTATTTTTTTATTTTCAATTAATAAAAATGGCTGCGTAATCATTCATGTCTTTTCGGAATTGAGCCATTTTCAGTAATACTCGAGCAATATTGATTTTCCAAAATGCGTAAAAAGTACACATCTTTTAAGTTATTAAAAGGAGTAAAAAGTATGCATGTTTTACTTTTCAAAAGGAGTAAAAAGTATGCATTTTTTACTTTCAAAAGGAGTAAAAAGTATGCATTTTTTACTTTCAAAAAGGAGTAAAAAGTATGCACATTTTGACGTATATTCAGTTTACGCTAAAGAGAGTAAAAGTAATATACTATATATATATATATATATATATATATATATATATATATATATATATATATATATATATATATATATATATATATATATATATATATATATATATATATATATATATATATTTATATATATATATTTATATATATATATATATATATATATATATATATATATATATATATATATATATATATATATATATATATATATATATATATATATATATATACATATATATATATATATATATATATATATATATATATATATATATATATATATATATATATATATATATATATATATATATATATATATATATATATATATATATATATATATATATATATATATATATATATATATATATATATATATATATATATATATATATATATATATATATATATAACTGCTTATAATAACACCTATTCTGTAACTCTGAAGTAAGTCTAATCTCTTAAAATCTAGCTTAAAAATTATGAAATTATAACATGTATCTTAACCTAAATGTATGTTGTACCGAAGTGACGAAGTGGTGAAGGATCGGCATGAAGCTACGTTGCACAACTGCCAATCGTGCAATCGTCCCGATGCGGCGGAACCCGATATGGTAGAGTGCAGTAAATGCAAGCTGTGGGAGCATTTCGGCTGTGCCGGCGTCGATGCGAGTATCAAACGTACGGATCGGCAATACGTTTGTAAGTTGTGTTCCGTCAAACTAGAGGCAATCAGTAAGCAGACGAGCAAGCAGCTAATACAAGGTTCTGATCGCCCGATTCGAAGCACACGGGCAAGTTCTAAAAGGAGCCAACGAGATCCGGCAGCAAGTGTCACGTCGACTGTTCGGGCAGCAATGCTGGAGGCCCAGCTGAAGATTGCGGAAAAAGATCTGCAGCGACGAGAACGCGAGCTATTAGACCAAGCCGAGATGAAGAAAAAGGAGTTGGAAGAATCGGAACGACAGTTTAAGGAAAAGAAAAGGTTGGCAGAAGAAGAAAGAAGTCTACGCGAAAGGAAGCTGAATGAAGAAAAGGAATTAAAAGATATGCAGTTGCAGCTTTGGAAGGAATCGATGGAACTTCGGAAGGAATTGATTCGTCAGGCAGCGGAGAACAACAGCAGAGCAGGGAGAATACCGGATTCAATCCAAAGGGTATCGGAATGGTTGGACGAGCATACAGGTGCTGGAGGATTAGAGGGAAATCCAGTGGGAGACAATAACAATCCAATTAACGGCAATCCCCACTCTATCAAGGTTCCCGCTAATCCAGCGCAGCAAGTTATGGGTCAAAATCCACCCTTGGGTGAAAATCTTTCCGGACAACCAGCAGTGTTACCTGATGAGCCATATCGACCATTGCATCATTCTACCCCGCTGTCGGATCGTAACCCTGGTCGTTTTAATTCGAACGAACAACAGCCTAGACGGAAAAGTGACGGCAACCAACCAGCAGTTTCAATTCCCACCGTACTCACTCAATATCATATTGCTGCAAGACAAGTGCTGGGCAAAGAGTTGTCAATATTTAGCGGAAACCCCGAAGATTGGCCTATATTTATAAGCAGCTTCTAACAGTCTACAATCGCTTGCGGATATACGGATGCAGAGAACCTCATCCGGCTCCAGAGGTGTTTACGAGGCCGAGCTTTAGATACGGTTAAGAGCCGCTTGCTTATACCATCAGGGGTGCAGCACGTCATACAGACCCTGCGCACCCTCTACGGACGACCTGAAATCCTCATCCATGCGCTAATCGATAAGATTCGTCACGTGTCGGCTCCCAGACATGACCGACTCGACACCTCGATCGATTTTGAGCTTTCTGTGCAAAATCTCGTTGATCATCTGATTGCGGCTGAGCAGAGAGACCATCTTTCAAACCCGATTCTGATGCGGGAACTGGTGGAAAAGCTACCGGGGTCGATGCGGCTGGACTGGGTTGCATACAAGAGCCGTTTCCAGACAGGCAACCTGGAAACATTCGGCAGTTTCATGTCGGGACTGGTTAATGCAACGAGCGAAGTAACATTCGATCTGCCAGTAAATAGTAGTACCTATAAGTTCGAAAATCAGAAGCCAGGACGAAAAGAACGTGTATCCGTCTATGCGCACACTTCTGGGCTATCCGAATCATCACAGGTAGGTGGCTCTAAAACAATATCAAAACCATCGACCAAGTCTTGTATGGCATGTGGTCGCGAGGGTCATCGAGTGATGGATTGTCCACAATTCAAATCTGCCAACGTAGACGAGCGATGGAAATTAGTTCAACAAAAGGGGCTCTGTAGAACGTGTCTCAATAGCCATGGCAAGTGGCCATGTAGATCGTGGCGAGCCTGCGAAATCGAAGGGTGCCGCCAGAAACATCACACCCTCCTCCACTCGTCCTCTCCGCTTGGAAATGTGGTCGTTTCCGCAAGTCACATGTCGCTCGGGGAATTTTCTTGGCCTGTTTTCCGCATATTGCCAGTAGTTCTCTTTGGTAATCACGGTCCACTGATGGTATTCGCTTTCATTGACGAAGGTTCTTCATTTACTTTGTTGGAAGATTCTGTTGCCGAGAAGTTGGGAATTTCAGGACCGACAGAAGCACTTACTCTTCAGTGGACAGGCAACGTTAAGAGGATCGAACCAAAATCTAAGGTGATAAAGGTCGATATCTCTGGGAAAGGTAATTCAACCAAATACCAGCTTGGCCATGCTAGGACCGTAAGCAGTTTACTGCTACCGTCACAGACGCTGAAGTACTGCAAATTGGCTCAACGATTTCCCAATTTACGTGGCTTACCGGTGGATGAATACGAACATGCTCAACCGGAGTTGCTGATCGGGCTGGATAATCTTCGTCTATGTGTTCCACTCAAACTCCGGGAAGGGAGTGCGAACGATCCGATCGCTGCCAAGTGTCGTTTGGGGTGGAGTATATATGGGAGTATACCGGCCCATAACCGTACGGAAGGTGTTGTTAACTTTCACGCTGCAGCGTTGCCTGACCTTGATCAAGAAATGAATGAACAGATGCAGGATTACTTCGCTATGGAGAATGCTGGAGTTGCTGCCCCGTGTAACCAACTCGAGTTGGAAGCGGATAAACGAGCGATCCAAATTCTTCAAAATTCGACACGTCGCACTGAAGATGGATCTCGTTTCGAAACGGGATTGTTGTGGAAGGTCGACTTCCGGACTTCCCCGGACGTCCGGACTTCCCCAATAGTTATCCGATGGCTGTTCGCCGTCTGGAGTCACTGGAACGAAAACTACAAGCAAATCCACGTTTGGCAGAGCAAGTTCACAGCCAGATAGCTGATTACGAGCATAAAGGCTATGCACATAAAGCTTCGCTTACCGAGCTGACGTCTACACCTGCAAACCGGGTCTGGTATTTACCTCTAGGGGTCGTAACCAGTCCGAAGAAACCCGACAAGGTCAGATTAATATGGGATGCGGCCGCTAAAGTAGGAGAAACTTCATTCAACTCCAAGCTACTAAAGGGACCGGACCTGTTAACGCCACTTCCGAAGGTTCTGTGTCAATTCCGACAGTATCCAGTGGCAGTTTCGGGAGATCTGATGGAGATGTTCCACCAATTAAGAATACGGTATCCGGACTGCTTGTCCCAACGCTTCGTGTTTCGTCTTCAGCCTTCCGACTACCCGCAAATTTATATCATGGACGTAGCCACATTTGGGTCGACTTGTTCTCCAGTATCTGCGCAATATGTGAAGAACCGGAATGCCAACGAACTGTCTGACGAGTTTTCCCGTGCTGCTGAAGCCATAATCAACAAGCACTACGTTGACGATTATCTCGATAGTTTTCGAACAGTCCAAGAAGCGATAGAGGTAGTAAATGTGGTGAAATTCGTGCATTCAAAGGGAGGTTTCACCTTGCGACACTTTTTGTCCAATGAAGCGGAGGTCCTGCGAGGAATTGGTGCAGTTGTTGCGGACGAAATCAAGGATTTGGTACTGGAGAGAGGAGGAAACGTCAAATCAGTGCTCGGGATGAAATGGATACCGGGAGACGACTTGTTTACATATTCCTTTGTCATGAGAGACGATCTTCGGCCCATCTTGGAAGACAGCCATGTTCCTACAAAGCGCGAGGTCGTCAAAGTGGTTATGACCTTGTTTGATCCACTTGGACTCATTTCGTTTTTCCTAATTCATGGAAAAATCCTGATTCAGGATATTTGGGCCAGAGGTACGGGCTGGGATGATACTATTCCCAAGGACCTGTTCGAACGCTGGCGTACCTGGACGAATCTTTTCCCAACTCTGGACCTCCTGCGTATTCCGAGGTGCTATTTTCAGCCAGCCATCCCAGAAAATATTAACAATCTTGAAATTCATGTATTTTGCGATGCCAGCGAAGCAGCATATGCATGTGCCGCTTACTTTCGCGCAGAAATTGACCCCAAAATACAAGTGGCGTTTATCGGCTCCAAAACAAAGGTCGCTCCGCTTAAAACTCTGTCCATTCCTAGACTCGAACTCAACGCCGCCGTACTTGGAACCCGTCTGTTGGAGACCCTTCAAAACCATCACAGTATTCCGATATCTGAAAGGTTTTTCTGGAGCGATTCGTGTACAGTATTGTCGTGGATCCGCTCCGACCATCGTCAGTACCACAAGTTCGTAGCCTTTCGCGTCGGGGAGATTCTGATGACTACAAATCCGACGGAGTGAGGATGGGTTCCCACCAAGCTCAACGTTGCCGACCAAGCAACGAAATGGAACAACGGTCCGATACTCACGATGGACAATCCGTGGTTTCGTGGGCCAAACTTCTTGTTCGAACCCAAAGCGTCGTGGCCTCAACAGTGTCCGTCAATGTTAACGGAGGAAGAACTTCGCTCTACTACTGCCGTCCTGAGTCACCTCACACCGCAAGTGGGTGGCTTGATAGAAGTTTCTCGGTTTAACTCATGGACGAAGCTTCTGCGAGCTGTGGCATATGTGACGCGCTATGTGAATAACTGTTCCCGGAAAAAACGCCAAGAACTCTCCTGTTGATCACTCATCCAAAGAGGAGTTAAAACGCGCCGAAGAACTACTTTTAACAATTGCTCACTAGGAAGCATTCCCGGAAGAAGCTATCGATACTCAGCAAGTCATGGGGCGCACCCAAGAAAACGACATCGTATTGCACAAATCCAGCTCGATTTACAAGACATGACCTTTTATGGATAATCGTGGGGTCCTAAGAATCCGTGAAAGGATCGGTGCTGTTCCGTACATTCCAGCAGGCCGGCTTCAGCAATTTTATAAGAAACCATCCTTAACATTCCTGATTGTGGATTGGTTCCATCGCCGTTTCAAGCATGCTAATAGGGAAACCGTCGTAAACGAGATGGCACCACTACCAGCAATGCGTCTCACATCATTTGTTCGACCCTTTTTGTTTTCTGACTTGACTACTTCGGACCTGTCTACGTTAGAGTTGGTCGAAGTCTCGCTTAATGGTAGATCTGCCTGTTCACCTGTCTGGCGTTAGAAGCAGTGCACATGTAGGTGGTACACTCTCTTAGTACTGCAATCCTGCATCATGGTTGTGCGTCGCTTTGTGTGTCGTCGTGGCCCCCCAAGTGAATTCTATTCCGACGACGAGACGTGCTTCCAAGGGGCAAGCCGGGAACTGGAAGGAAGAAATAAGGAAACGAAATGATGCCCAAGCACTTACCTTCACCAGCACCGATACCAGCTGGAAGTTCATCCCACCCGCTGCACCCATATGGGAGGTGCGTGGGAAAGATTAGTACGATCCGTCAAGGTGGCAACTGGAGCAGTTTGGGGCGCTGCTCGCAAGCCCGACGATGAAGTCCTGGAGACTGTTATCGCAGAAGCTGAGGCCATGATTAATAGTAGACCACTCACCTTCGTGCCTCTGGAGTCAGCTGATCAGGAGGCGTTGACCCCAAAACATTCTCTGTTGGGCAGCTCTACTGGGGTCAAAATTCAGCCCACGGCTCCCGTGGATAGCCGTTCATTACTTAGGAGTAACTGGAAACTAGCGCAGTTCATAACCGAAGAATTCTGGTGGCGATGAATAAAAGAATACTTGCCAGTAATCACTCGTAGATGCAAATGGTTCGAGGAAGTAAAGGATCTGGAAGTCGGTGACCTCGTATTTTTGGTCAGTGAATCAGCAAGGAACCAATGGCTGAAAGGACGCATCGCCAGGTTTTCCCTGGCAAGGACGGTAGAGTTCATCAGGCACTTGTGCGTACCGCAACGGGAGTTCTTCGACGACCAGCTGTCAAGCTCGCTGTTTTGGACGTCGCGGATTGTGGTAAACCTGGTTCCAGGACTATCACCTGGTCACCTATCACCAAGGTCTACGGGCGGGGAAATGTGGCGCCGGACCCCCCGTTGCAGCGAAGCAACGCGTGCGGAACGCTGAAAAGAACCATCGCACTCCACTTCGCGATGGTAGTGGACGTCAACGGCTGTCATCAATGTGATCGAGTGGAAAATCGAAAATACAATTGTACAGTGGAATTCGTAAAGTGCAGTGGCATTCATAAACAAACTGATTATTCCTACTTCCTACTGTAGACTTAAACTGCAACGTGAAATCTGCCGACTCACTTATCCAATTATTATCGGTTTACCAAAATTGTGAGTAAATACTAAAGTAACTAAAATAGAAATGAAATTTAAATAAACTCATAATTTACAGCTTGAAGCTAACAGCATCAAAACCCTGCGTTTGCTATCGTGATTTGGGAAACATATCGTTTGGTGCGGGCTTGCAACTGAATCAAATATTCACGCTTCCATCGGTTGCAGAATTGTTACAGTTTTTGTTGCATTGACTGGTATTGTTTCAAACGGTTCGACGGAATAGTTAGCAGATTTACTTCTGACATTGATTGTAACGATGAGCCAGGAAATGTGCTGGAGTCAAAGGGCTGTATATCGTCGGGATCATCGGACATTGGAACCAATGGACGGGAATTAAGACTGGCTTAGACCTGTGCTAGCAGTGTACAATAAGCTTCCGAAGAGACAACGCTTCCTCCGATTACCTTCAGCAGATGATGTTTGACTGACCTGACTGCTGCCTCCCAGAGGCCCCCAAAATGTGGTGCACTCGGCGGGATGAAATGCCACTGTATTCCATTTTCGGCAAGCTCGGCGGCGACTCGGTCATGGTGTTGATTGTCACTTAGCATACGCAAGGTTCGGATAGTTGTTTCCTGGCGCCAACAAATTTTGTACCGTTATCGGAATAAAGTGCTCCATTATCATTCCGGTAAATCGATGCCGAGCTGGTATCACAACTGGGTGTTTGGTATCTTCCAATTCCTCGGAATGTTTCAACCTACCTCCAACTCTAATCGTTCCTTCTTTGCAGATGCACGGACTCTCCTCTCGCAAGCGCCTTCAATTCATCTGCAAAGACTTCTCGCTGGACACTTCGAACTATAACCTGTTCGGCTGCCTTCATTTCTGCACACTGTTTCAAAAAACCGTTTTCAGATCGCTGTTCTCTTGGTAGTCGTAAAAGTTTGATCAACCGTAACCAATATGCTGTTCGACGGATGAGGTCTGAGTACGAACCAAACTTGCTGAGGTACATACTGTTGAAATCCGCCACGGGTGGCACAGTATGCGCAACGACAGTACGTCGTCTTTCTTCTTCTCCTACTTCAGGATGTTCTGTGGTTCCACCAGGCCACATTTCTGAACCCTTCTGCATCCAATTCGGACCATTCCACCAGAGTTCGTTTTGGATAATGTCTTCAGGTGACAGTCCTCGCGATATGAGGGCGGCAGGATTGTTTACTCCTGATACGTGCCTCCAATTCCATCCATCTGTTATGGATTGGATCTTCGCCACACGGTTGGCAATGAATGTGGTCCATGTCGTGGGTGGCGCAGCCATCCAACGTAGCACACACGTCGAATCTGTCCAAAAATATGTTGGAACGGACAGCCTTGTAGAGGTTTTAACCTTCTCGTACAATTGGGATAAAAGAATCGCACCGCAAAGTTCGAGTCGTGAGATCGACTGACTTTGAAGTGGATCCACCTTGGATCTAGATGATAATAGTTACACCATGATTTTTCCGTTCGCGTCTTGGCTTTTAATGTAGATACAGCCACCATAAGTCTTCTCAGAAGCGTCTGAGAAACAATGCAGTTCCACCGAAACTGCATTTGAGATAACAGCACAGCGATTGACACGTATTTTGTTTAGGAGTGGTAGTTTTTCCTCAAAATTTCCGCCAGACCTCACCCACCATTGGAGGAACTGGTTCATTCCAGTCCAAGCGATTACCATTCTTGCCTTGCAGTGTCCACAGTTTCTGCATACGGATCTTGGCGAACACCGTCTTGGCCCCAATAAGGCCGAGCGGGTCAAAGAATGTGGCAATGACCGATAGGATACGACGTTTTGTAAGTGGGATATCCAAATCGTGCGGGGGAATCTGGAACTGGAACCGAAGTGTATCGGTACCAGGCATCCACGTTAAGCCCAACGTTTTCACGTACTGATCCGGATCTAAATCAATGCCAAAACTAACCTGTATAGCCAAATTCTCTGCGGGAATGCCTCTCAAAACTGCGAGTTTATTGCAGGACCACATTCTAAGCTTCAAACCTCCGCTTTCCATAATATCCGTCAGTTGAGTTCTGAGAGAAATAGCCGTGCTTACGTCGTCCGTACCAGTGATGACGTCATCCATATAAACGTCTTCGAGTATTGCCCTTGCTGCTAGCGGATAACGGGATTCTTCATCAGTAGCCAACTGCTGAAGCGTGCGAGTTGCAAGGAAGGGGGCTGGTTTTGTTCCATAGGTTACGGTGTTGAGCTCATACACCGTAACTTCCTCCTCGGGTGTGAATCGGTAGAGTATCGACTGCAAAGGTCGATCCATTGGTGTAGTTAGGATTTGTCGAAACATTTTCTCTACGTCCGATACGAGAAGAATTTGTTTCGTCCGACTCCGTAGAGATAATAGATCTCAAGTCTTCCTGCCCAACTGGTCCCACCAGAAGTGCGTCATTCAAAGAAATTCCGGTTGACGTCTTGCAAGAAGCATCGAAGACCACTCTGACCTTGGTGGTGGTTCTGGCCTCCTTAAGAACCGGATGGTGGGGTAGATAACACCATTTGACTTGCTCCTCGGTATTATCTTCGACTTTCCGCATGTGTCCTAGCTTCAAGTACTCGTCCATGAATGCAACGTATTGACTACGCAAATTGCCAGCCTGCGTTCCGTTCCAGGAAGACGTTGGGATGCGATGTCCCGCGACTCGCCCAGTTTGGAAAGAATGTCTTCGTTTTTGGGTAGAGGAACAGTGTACCGACCATCAGCGCCTCTTCGAACTCCTTTTTGGAACAAATCTTCGCACATTTTCTCCTCCGAAGAATGGGAGTTTGGGAATTCCACCTTCTCGCATGACCTGAACCGCTCTATCAATTTTTTGAGCTTGGATGTGGCTGAGAAATGACAACCGATTTGAAAGGATTTGGTGGAAGACGAGCCACCACAGACTACTCAACCAAATATCGATTCAGTGAGGCTAGGTAGCTCTGTTTCGATCGAAATTCTTCGTCCGGTTTCGAAGAACTCGAAGAAAGCCTCTATGCCCAAAACAATGTCGACTTCCTTGGATTGGAAAAATGACGGATCCACCAGTTGGATACCGTCCGGTATAGTCCACCCTTCTGTGCTGATTCTGGTTGTGGGTAGATCTACAGTGATCTTGGGTAACACAAGGAACTCCATCTCTCGCGAAAAATCCGAGACTCGCGAGCGTACCACCATTTGGATTATTTGCTTGACCTTGGCTGTTCCTTGTCCTATTCCGCGGATTGAAACGTCGACTTTTTTCCTGGAGACTTTCATCCTTTGGAATAATCTTTCCGACACAAAATTGCTCTCCGATCCTGAATCCAAGAGCGCTCGTGCGCTGAATCTTGCACCGATGTCATCCTCAACAACGATCACCGCTGTCGCAAGCAAAACTCTCGAAGAAACCTTCTGGGTAGCGTTGTATGTCACAACGTCCGTGGCTTCCATGTTGGCCACATGGGTAGTATTGGAATCCTGGGAATCCGTGGAGCTAGAAGGACGGCTGCTTCCAGCAACCGCTACAACCATTGCAGCTGTATTCTTCTTCGATTTGAAACAGATTAGCGTGTAGTGCCGTTTCTTGCAAATCCGACAGGTAAACTTGGATTGGCAATCCTCTGCCCGATGTCCAGATCGGAAGCAATTTCGGCAAAGTCCTTTGGATTTCAGCAGTGCATCTCTGTCCGCCACGGAAAGTTGTTGGAATGCGGAACATTGGTATAGAAGGTGGTTGTCCTTACAAGCCACGCATCTTCCGCCGGTGGATTGCGCTGAATTGTAAGTGGTCTTCACTGCTGTCGCTCTGTGTTTAGGTGGAAGTGGATGTTGGCTTAGAATCTTGGTTTCCGCCTGTCTTTGCGGGAGAGAATCTAGCACTTGGATTCGCTTGTGAAGAAACTCGGTGATATCTTCTAACGAATCTTGTTTCTTGGAAGCTACGAATTCCTCCCAAGCAACTCGAGTGTATGGTAGCCGGATAACGAGGAGATTTACCAGTAGAAGGTTTTTGAAATCCGCTGGCTGTATGATTTGATCGAGAATTGAACAATTCGATCAAATCCTTCCACAAGAGTTCGCAATTCGGTCACCGATTCCCTGGACAGTGTCGGAAGCTTGAACAAGTCTTGGACTTGCTTTTTCTTCGGCAACTTGTTATTGTTGTACCGCTTGCACAGAATGTCCCAAGCAATCTGGTAGTTCCCCCTGGTTATCTTCAGAGAGTCGATCAAACCCTTCGGCTCACCCTGAGCGACCCCTTCAGATAATGAAACTTCTCTACCTCTGGCAAGTCAGTTCTCCAATGTATCAGTGAGGTGAACAAGTCTCGGAAACTCAACCACTCATCAAATTCTCCGTTGAACATTTGGAGATTTATCTGAGGCAAACGAATATGGTCGGAGGCACCTTGTATCGATGAATCACGAACGGACTGCTTCAAGTTAACCGTTTCATGAAGTTCCTTCGCCTTGTCCTTAAGAAGAGACTTCCCTTCGTAGTAATGCTCGCTTATATTCCTTCGCAACCTTTCGTAATATTTCTCCTCGTCCTCAAAATTTTCGTGTGAGCTTAGGTCAACTAAAGTCTCACTAAATTTTTCCCACAAATCATCGATTAGTTCTAAGCAAACTTCAACTTGTGAAGAAGTTGTCTGATCGCTGAATCCTTGGATGAAGTTTCGAATGTCGTCAAAGGAGGCCGTTGTTTCCTCCAGCTGTAGTTTCTGCTGCTTCAGGGAGGAAACTTTTCTGGTGATAGGTGGCATGATGAGACGTCGATCGGTTGGTAGAAGAGTAGGTTATGTAGTATACCGCGTGTAGCCTTGCTTCGGCGGACAAATACTGTCCTATATTACTGACCTGACAGAACCGGTAACTGTTCTAGTAATCCAAAAACAAATTCGTCAGGCCCAACGGCGTCACATCGATTTGATAACGGCTTAAATTCCAATTTGGTTCGAATGAAGAGGAAAAGTATTGGTGTAATATCCAGATAAACCTTGGCTTCGGCCGGGCATATACTGTTGCAACCAACAATGGTGACAAATTGCAGTTATTGTTACACGAACTTGGTTCCAAATATTGTGTTTTGAGGTGGTATGAAGAGGAAATATTTGTATGTAATACCCGTAGAACTAGCTTCGGTAGGACATATACCGTAGAACTAACCTGGAGGGCTAACAAATCCGCAAAACCAGTCCGAAAGTCGAGAATGCAATTTGGGATGATAATCGGCGGACTTGCTCTAACGAGCAGTTGAATTATCAAGGCTTGCGTGGCAGTAAATGAAGAGGATTCACAGAAAATTCAATCAAAATAGTGTATTATCCGTACGTTTAGCTTCGGCAGTACACATACTAAGTTTTCACTCACCTATAAAGGCGTAGGAAGGCGTTTCCTCTTCCACTACTGTCCACAGTACCCGTCCAAAGCTGAATTCGGCCTAGGAAATGACCATGCGTTCTGCTTCGGCTTGATGATGGCGATTTCTCACAGGCGAAATGGCAATATACCCGCCCTGCTTGTCCAAGCAACGATGGCGGTATTCCTTCCAACAGGTCCCCGGGTTTGTTATCCGGCTCGAAGGACCAAAATGTTGGATAGTCGGCTCTTACCTTCCTTCGATCAGTGGAATATTCGGGTTCCAACTCCAACACTGATGGGACCGGTTGCTGTTGTTGCTTGCGGGGAAGGCGAAGTGGGGAAAACATCCAATTTGTGGTTTGTGCTTGCCAGCGACTGATGGAGTGGGTTTCCTTGTGGGACTTGTTTTCTCCGCTCCTTGGAGTGTCCTTCTCTTCGCACAAATCAACACGCAGGGTTACATTACACAACACATTAACTACATTTATATTGTGTTGGATTCTGGGTGACGACCATGGAGAACAATAACCGCAGTTCGTTGTCGTCGCTGCTTCCTTCCTAGCAGAACGTTAAGGTCATCTGTAGTAGACACCACAGCAAAGCAGGGTTGTATCCTTCTGGGTAATGACGGTCCAGTATCGTACACTCATACTCAATGAGATTCGTAGTTTATAAATGAACCGCTAGGGCAGCATTGAGGCTAACTTTTTCAAAAAGCAAGATGGAAGGACGTTGCCGAAGGTTAATTTGTAAAAAAATAATTTAAAGAAACATTGCAGCAGATAATTTTGTTTAGCTTGTTATTTGTCCTTGCATCAAAAAACTGATCTGCACAGTAACAAAAGCGTTCCCAACAGTGAAAACGGACCGTGAACTAATTCACGTTTTCAGGATTTTTACCTAAAACCGTGATTTAGTTCCTGATTACGTGATTCAGTTCATGGTGTATATTTGCTTGTTCTCGACTTCATGACTACATTTCACGGATCTGGGCACGGATTTTTTTTCCGTGTGCCGTAATTTAGGGAGTTCAGAAAAAACTTGTTTTATCTGTCCACCCTTAGTGTTTGGTGTTTGTTTCGAATGTTTCAAAAAAGCTGCCTTCAAATGAGATGTAGAGCAAACTTTAGCACATAGTTTTGAATTCTTGTATGACTCATCATACAAAAGTTAAAAGTTATTTTATTAAAAAAAAAAACCCGAATTAATCCACCGATGGTGAGACTGAACCCTTCTTACACTTCACCAGAATTACGAACTCAAATGTGGCCAATATTGTACTGGATACATATTTTCATCAGAAATTCCAGGAAAAACCAGGAATATTCGATCTGTCATTCATTCAGTTTATAAAATGAGCTTTTTGTCAATCCTGAACGTATTTTTCATCGATGTGATCAAAATAGTGTCATTAATAGTCTTTAACGACCTGTTTATGTTAGTTATATAAAAGGAGAAATTACATAAATACTAGAAATTGCATATAGTCAGTCCATAAAATGAATTATTAGACAATCCTAAGCGTCAATTTTGATCATCAATATGGATTCAAGATGCTTAAGACGACTTGTTCCAAAAGAGCTGAATTTTTTGCAAAAACAGCATCGAGTTGAGGTCGCTAAACAGATGATTGCGAACGCAGATAGCGATCCCACATTCATGGAACGCATCATAACTGGTGATGAAACGTGGGTATATGAATTTGATATGCTCACAAGTCAACAATCGTCCGAATGGCGCGCCGAAGATGAGCCGAAACCAAAAAAATCACGACAAAGTCGCTCCAAAATTAAAGTTTTACTGACCGTTTTCTTTGATTTTCGCGGTGTCGTCCATTCTGAATTCCTTCCAGAAGGTCGAACGGTTAACAAAGAGTATTATTTACAAGTTATGAGACGTTTGCGTGAGGCAATTCGAAAGAAGAGGCCAGAATTGTGGCGCAATAATTCGTGGATTTTACACCACGATAACGCTCCATCACACACCGCGCTCACTATTTGTGAATTTTTGGCCAAGAACTCCACCAATAACATCAAACAAGAAACATATTCACCAGACCTTGCCCCGTGCGACTTCTTTCTCTTCCCAAAACTGAAAATTCCGCTCAGAGGTAGGCGTTTTGAATCGATTGATGCGATAAAAAAGAATTCGCTGGAAGAACTGAAAGCCATACATTCATCGGCCTATAAAAAATGTATGGATGATTGGATAAAGCGCTGGCATATGTGTGTTGCCTCTAATGGCGAGTACTTTGAAGGCGATAATAAAGATATCAATTAAAAATTGAAATAAATGCGTTTTTTTTCAAATTACCGGAACTTTTTGATCACAAGGTAAGTACATGTTCGTGGGAAATTGTGTAGTTATAGTAAATGGAGACTTTGTGTAATTTTCGAATATACTCGTTGCGGTTCAAACCCGGACCACTCGAGCCAATCGATGCTGCTCTACTTCTATAGAGTCGCATAGTGTGGGTAGTCCGCTGCATGTGCTATACAACGCACCAGATGCGGAACAATAGAATGCAAGTGGCATCGAATGGGGTGAGTGGTCTTGTTCGGTTTTGAACTGCAACGAGTATATTTTCATCTCGCAATTATGTGCTCTCAGGTATTGTTTTGGTCATATCTCCATGAAGGATAATCCAATCATAATGAAATTTTGACCAGTTATTTGAAAAGTTTATAGCTTTAATTTGGCGCTAACAAAACTAAAATCGGTACACAAATAGCTCAGTATGTAATCGGAGACTAAACTGTTTGATTACTATAATAAGAGGCCGTCAAGTACTGTTTCGTTCATATCTTCGTAACGAAATGTCCGAATTAAAAAAAATCAAAAGCGTTCTATGGGAATGTTGTAGCTTTCATTAGCCGTCAACAGAACTGAAATCGTTTCCAACGTTTCCAACAAAAGTGGTCAGGTGAAGACGTAGAATTGGAGTAGGGACAAAAGCCAATAATAATGAGAATGTTACTTTCTTCACTCATTCTACAGGCACAGTGTCATTTGGTTCGCTTATTATTAATTATTTGTGTTGTCAATGCCCCATGAGTCAAAGCTAATCAACATACGATGCATCAACCACCAAGGCTATTAGAAACAACAATACCAAAGCATTCCTTGTTAAATCAACTAATTGAAAGCAAAGTGTGAATGAAGTGCAACTTTCTAAAGAAATTCATGCATCCATAATTTACCTTCGGGCATTATTATCATTGCGCAAGAGGAAGAAACTGTAATTAAAATAGAATGTGCTGCGAAAAGCGGAACTTTTAGCACAACATTTGATTTTTTTGTCTCCATTCTGTTCTTCTTTTTTATTAATACACATACTCTGGTTCCACTTTGCAGGTGCCACTGGCTAAAGGCCTAGAGGGGCTGTAAATACTTACGTTCTGCATACTTTTTTTTATCTCTATTTAAAAAGCGACCTGCGAAAATTAGTGTTCTGGATATGAGGGGTTGCCGTGAAAGAGAAGTTGGGAGGAGAACACGGGGTGATATGCAATACTAAAAATATGAGCGTTAATTGATAAAAAATACTTTATTTTTTTTTTTGTTAGTCAAATCTATCTTCTTCCAGGAAAATCTTTTGAAATATTTTTTTACAACCAAAACAATGTTTTTTTTTATCTCAGAATAGGTTTTGGTGAGACGTACAGAGCAAATAAACATGTATTACTTCTTATGATTATCAATTTAAGTCAAAGTTTTGTTGTGAGCAATGTCCGTGCATAACTATTGAAGGAAGTATAACTATGAATGCATTTACGATGCTCATAACGCCAATTCGAATGATTTAAAATCGAAATTCATTATATTTTCTCAACGATCTTAAAGAGTACGTCAGAATAAGTTGACTCATCCCAAATTTATCTAAATTTTTCCAATTTAAATTCCGTGAAAACTCTAATGATCCATCGTTTGAACCTTTTTTGAAATGTAGACGCACTTCAAGTAAACGCTCCGATTGCGCCAATCCATTGCAATGATTGGGATACATTCGAAACGTTTGTGTTCCTATTGTTGATTCTTACATACCGCAACTATTGAAATGTTTTTCCTATATTTTTATGACTTTCTTTCCAACAATACTGGTGAAAGTTTTGCTTAGAAGCGAAGAATAATTTGAAATGACCAAGTTAAAATTTAAAAAAAATATCTTTGTGAAGTTTATTACTCAACTGGTGCGTTTGACATCATTTCCCTCGACCAATAGCGATAGCAGAAAGGACACAAATTCTCCAGCAAAACGTTCCTTTACGGAAGCAAGTGGTACGCCTGTATAGATACTTTTTTCACGTATGAGTACTCCGGACATTTGAAAAGACTTCTTTGTCACGTAGTCAGCGCTTGAAGAAAAGCACATTTTATGAAAAGGGAAAAAATATATATATAGTCCGCCTAACGATATTTTTCTTCAAGTATCTGCTAAGAGCTTTCAAGCAAAATTCATTAGGGAAAAATAGGCATTCAGTCTTGGTATCATGTAAGTGGTAATATTCAATATAGAAAGCATTTTATTTAGTTCATGAACTTGCTTGGTTTCCTTACATTTCCTTACCTTTTCTAGACACACATATTTCTCTCTAGTCAAAAGTGCCTCTGGATAAATAACAATTTCAATGATTCTATCAATTTGTTGCAAGCTATTAACATAATGTTCTAGATGCACTTCCTATCACTGTAACAATGAGGTATGCTTGAAGGAGGGATTGCTCTAGCTGCCATGGTATTATTTTTATCGTTTTTATGGGAGCTCAGTTCTGAGGATGCCAGTATTCGCGCCATAGTTTTTTTCATCAAAATTAAAGCATTAAGTTGTATGTGAAGGTTCAAATAACGAAATTGGCCAGTGCGTGCTTCTGTTGACACTAATGCCTTAACAACGCTCTTGCAACTTTTCGTACACATCCGGTCTTCTTTCTCAAGTTTGAATCCTTGCAATTAAGAGAAATCAATTAGGTATCTAAAGGATGCTGATTCTACCAAGAGATGTATATTAGAAAAAGTTGTTTCCGCAACAAAACTACTTTCTGATGCTTCCAACGATATAAGAAAAAAAAAACATTTGTGTCACGAACACCGTTTGTAGAATTTCATGCAGGCCACGAGCCTATCTATTACACCATTGCTAGGAGGGTTTTCTTCGGAAGCTGGTATACTTTTGCGGTTATCTTCCTTTTCCTCTCCATTGGGCCCCTAGTTGGTTCATGCTTCAAAAAAATACACTCCCTTTCCCTTGACTGGACACTTCACCTGTGAATTTTTAGTCCCTACCTTGATTTTGCCCTCTATAAATGACTAGTTGCCGATCACATGGAGGAGAATTATTTATCTATGATGAATTCAAAGAGTTCATTACCTTAAGCTTTTAACTCTATCGTATTGCTTCTACCAAACTGAAAAATGAGATAAGATTAGAATGAGATGAAAATCACAATCACATATTGAACTTTGCTCCAACAGCATCCTTACCGTTGGTCTGAATCGGTACAAATCAGTTCTCCAGCGTTACTTTTTCAGAAGACTAATTTTTCCAACGAAAAACCATCACTCCCTGTCACTTTATGAGTGACGCCAACACCATCCTCATGGTTGGATTAAGTCGGAGCAGAAAATAATCGATGAAAAGAGTTTGTCTGGGAATACCTCACCTGATATTAAGGGTAAGTAAATACTTTCGAATCACGCTAAGGATATCGGCAAGGCGATGGTCAACATGGCGCTAGAAGGTATTATGATACGTGACGACATGGACATTGTCGGAAGAACGTTCCAGGCATTTACTGTGCAGTAAGTACATCAGGTTGAAACGTGAAGCAGAAAAGGTTGGAGTAAGAGTCCATATGCCGAAGACTAAGCATCTGTTGGCAGGAGGAACCGATCACGATAGAGCTCGCACAGCCAGAAGTACGACTACCGACGGAGATGAGTTCGAGGTGGTAGATGAGTTTGTGTACCGCGGATCATTGGCGAAGACTATGCTCGAAAAGCAAACCAGGCTTAATGTAACAATAAGTTGACGTCAGGTTTTCAGCGTGGTTTACTGCGATCTTCACTTTCACTACTTTTAGTAAAAATTAAATGACTCACGTACCGTTCCCCAAGCATATCATATTAAGGTCTGTATCCACATTAATGCGGACACCTTCGAATCATTGTAGCTTTTGAAATATTGCACGTAGGAATGAAAAATTTCACTGTATTATAGCTGAGAGTCTATGATGAAGAAGACTATGATTGATGTTTACATTTCAGTATATATTTTTTTAGTATTCAAGATGGCGATGAAAGAAAAGCAAGTGCGCGAGCGAATTTTACAGTAAAAACAGTTCCAAATCGCAACGACAAACAGAACTTGGCAGCAAAATCACGGACTTGACGTTTGTACTGCAAATATTTGACGAAGTTTTCATGCGTTGTTAAGGACGATGAAACTTATGTCCTGGAGGATTTCAAGCAGCTTCCAGGGCTGGCTTTTTATTCTGCTATGGCCAGAAATGCTACAGCTGAGCATTTCAGAACGAAGAAGGCATCGAAATTTCCCAAAAAATACCTTGTGTGGCAAGCAATTTGCACGTGTGGCAAAAAGAGTAAATCTTTCGTCACTACAGGCACAATCAACAAGGAGATCTATCAGAAAGAGTGTCTGCAGAAGCGATTGCTACCCTTCATCAAAAGTCACAAAGAAAAACCTTTGTTCTGGCCCGATTTGGCATCATGCCACTATGCTAAAACTGTGATGGAGTGGTACCAAGCAAATCAAGTGAACATTGTACCAAAAACCTCAAACCCGCCAAATTGCCCAGAGCTACGACCAATCGAGAGATATTGGGCTCTGATGAAGCGGAAGCTTTCTGGAAAGAAGCAATGAATCAAAGACACCAAACACTTCCAGCAAATTTGGACAAAGACGGCTTCTACGATTTCTGAAGAGTCTGTACAAACCCTAATGGACGGAGCTAAGTACAAAGTTCAAACATTTTATGCAAATACCGAATAACTATGTTTTGTCTTCACGAATTGTTAAAACACATCCCATGAATCTGAAATAAACAACTACGACGGAAATATAATGTAAAATTTATGTTTTATTCATGTTTTGAGGTGTCCGGATTATTGCGGATACAGACCTTAGCTTGTACATAACGTTTCAGTTAGAAAATTTATGAAGATGGATTGATGGGTTGTATTGGGAAAAGGATAACACTGGTCGACAGAGATTTTTAGACCCAGAGCTCCATGCCAGTTTCCGTTTGCTTTGGTCCAGAAACCACCGAATATCGTATTTTGACCTCATGCGATTTGCATATTTCCTCACAAATTGGCATCAAAAATTGAAATTTGGATATATTTTGAGAACCATTCGAATAACTGCCTCAGCTTAAATGTAAATGTTTCAGAAGCATTTTTTCGAATTTTCTCAGACATAAACAAATAACTTTGCGAAAGAAAAAGTGTCGATCCGACTCCGCCAGAAAAAGTTATGACCGTTGAAGGGCAGCATATTTTAGTAAAAAAGCACCTCGACCTACGCGGATTTCCTTGATGGTGGTCTCAAATGATTTATGGGCATTGACCTTTGTTGTTTCATCAGAAAATATCTCGTGATCCTTCGTATACAGGAAGTTACTTCCTACCGCAAAGTTGTTCATTAGATCAAGGTCTCCAATATGGTAAACTAAAAAAATCAGAATTATCTCACTACGTGGCGCTAGTGTGCATGTAGACTTACTTTATAACCTGAATCTCGAGATCCTTGACATATAGCAAGTTGGCGTCTTCGACAAAGATGTTTGTTTGATTGAGGCCCTTAGGATGGTGTTAACATCAGTTCAGAACTCGTCCTCTATGTGGCACTAGTTTACCTTTGAACGTTGTGTATTACCTGTGTTTTGATATCTAGATCGCGTATAAATTTACTGTTTTCAGAAAAGTTAGCTGTAAAATTATGAGCTTTCAGACGCCCGACTCAGCAGTTCAGAATTGACTCACGCCGTGACGCTATTGTGCATGTAAACTAACTGTATAATCCGGATCTCGAGATTATTGACATATTGCAAGATGGCATCTTCCGAAAAGATATTCGAGGGGTCAAGGCTTTTTGAATGGCGTACACATTAGGTCAGAATTCGTCAGAACTACGTGGCGCTAGTGTTCATGTGAACTATTTTTAATATCTGTATTTTGAACTAGATCATGCATGAATACATTGTTTTCAGGAAATTTATTCGAGTAATCATGGTCTTCCAGACGGCCGATTTCATAGTACAGAATTATATCACTGCGTGGCACTGGTCTGTATATGAACTATGCAATGAATGTTTATCGCTAGTGCACATAAGAGGCTGATAACCACAACATGGGTATTTTAGGTACGTTTTTCTGACAACTTCGGATTAGTCCTTCAGAGAAGCTCTTCACAAAACTTCGGGTAAGTCCTTCAGAGAACTTCATGGAAGTTCTGCAGAGAACTTCAGGGAAGTTCTTCAGAGAACTTCTGGGAAGTTCTTCAGAGAACTTCAGGGAAGTGCTGCAGAGAACTTCAGGGAAGTTCTTCAGAAAAATTCAGGGAAGTTCTGCAGAGAAATTCAGGGATGTTCATCGGAGAACTTTCGGGAAATTCTGCAGAAAATTTCAGGGAAGTTGTGCAGAGAACTTCAGGGAAGTTGTGCAGAGAACTTCAGGGAAGTTATGCAGAGAGCTTCAGGGAAGTTCTGAAAAGAACTTCAGGGAAAATCTGCAGAGAACTTCAGGGATGTTCTACAGAGAACTTCAGGAAAGTTCTGCAGAGCCATTCAGTGAAGTTCTTCAGAGAACTTCAGGGAAGTTCTGCAGAGAATTTCAGGGAAGTTCTTCAGAGAAATTCAGGGAAGTTCTTCAGCAAACTTTAAGTAAGGATGTAATGTAATATTAATATACGAGGAATAAATCAAACATTTAAACCAGTTTACTGTTAACATTTTTGTATGTCATGTTTCACTGCAGCACCTATTAGCTCCTTAGCATATCTATGACAAAATGATGTCGTTTGCCAAACATTGCTCACCCTCATCTTACGTTGAAGAGCCATGAGAAAAGCGATTATTTTAAAATCCCAATTCACTTCCCAGCAATATTTTGAATAACACAAGGAATCCAGTAGCAGTTTATTACTGTCATAATTTTTCTTCAGCTAGTTGGAATGTGCTACTGGATTAGAAGTATGTTCATTACCATTATGCAGCAAAATAGCTTGTGAACGTTTTGACGAGCTATCGATGAATAGTCGCCTATCTTTCGGTTCGTGTCAATTGTCAAAAAATGTCGAAATGTCGTGCCCATTTCGTAAAACAAGCCACCAACATCATGACAAAAGCAAAGTCCATCGTATGAAAAAGGTGATGAATAGGACTCAGCTCTGTGATTATTAAGACTTTAGTTCTCTACAGAATTTCTTTGAAGTTCTCTAAAAAATTCCCCTGTAGTTCTTTGAAAGACTTTTTGGAAGTTCTCTGAAGAATTTCCCTGAAGTTCTCTGCAAAATTTCCCAGAAGTTCTCTGAAGAATTTCTCTGAAGTTCTCTGCAGAGCTTCCCTGAAGTTCTCTGAAGAACTTTCCTGAATGGCTCTGAAGAACATTCCTGAAGTTCTCTGCAGTACTTCTCTGAAGTTCTTTGCAGAACTTCCCTAAATTTTTCTGAAGAACTTCCCTGAAATTCTCGAAAGAACTTCCCTGAATGGCTCTGCAGAACTTTCCTGAAGTTCTCTGTAGAACATTCCTGAAGTTCTCAGCAGATTTTCAATGAAGTTCTTTTCAGAACTTCCCTATAGTTCTCTGCATAACTTCCCTAAAGTTCTCTGCAAAACTTTTCGGAAGTTCTCTGAAGAATTTCTCTGAAGTTATCTGCAGAACTTCCAAGAAATTCTTTGCAGAACTTCCCTGAGGTTCTCTGCAAAACTTTAATGAAGTTCTCTGAAGACCTTCCATGAAGTTTTCTGAAGAATTTGCCTGAAGTTCTCTGCAGAACTTCCCTGAAGTTCTCTTCACAACTTCCCTGAAGTTCTCTTAGGAACTTCCATGAAGTTCACTGAAGAACTTCCACAAAGTTCTCTGAAGAACTTCCATGAGGCTCTCTGCAGTACTTCCCTGAAGTTCTTTGCAGAACTTTCCTGATTTTTTCTGAAGAACTTCCCTGAAGTTCTCTACAGAACTTCCATGAAGTTCTCTGAAGGACTTACTCGAAGTTTTGTGAAGAGCTTCTCTGAAGGACTAACCCGAAATTGTCAGAAGAGCGTACCAAAAATACCCATATTGGGGTTATCAGCCTCTTATGTGCACTAGCGATAAACATTCATTGCATAGTTCATATACAGACCAGTGCCATATAATTCTGTACTATGAAATCGGCCGAATTCTGACCTAATGTGTACGCCATTCAAAAAGCACTGACCCCTCGAATATCTTTTTGGAAGATGCCATCTTGCAATATGTCAATAATATCGAGATCCAGATTATACAGTTAGTTTACATGCACAATAGCGTCACGGTGTGAGATAATTCTGAACTGTTGAGTCAAGCGTATAGGTGCTCATAATTTTACAGCTAACTTTCCTGAAAACAGTAAATTTACACACGTTCGAGATATCAAAATACAGGTAATACACAACGTTCAAAGGTAAACTAGTGCCACATAGAGGACGAGTTCTGAACTGATGTTAACACCATCCTAAGGGCCTCAATGAAACAAACATCTTTGTCGAAGACGCCAACTTGCTATATGTCAAGGATCTCGAGATTCAGGTTACAAAGTAAGTCTACATGCACACTAGCACCGCGTACTCAGATTATTCTGAATTTTTTAGTTTACCATCCTGAAGACCTTGATCTAATGAACTACTTTGCTGAAAGAAGGACCTTCCTATATACGAAGGATCACGAGATATTTTCTGATGAAACAACAAAGGTCAATGCCCATAAATCATTTGAGACCACCATCAAGGAAATCCGCGCATGTCGAGGTGTTTACTGTACTATGCTGTTTTTTTTGCTAAAATATGCTGCCCTTCAACGGTCATAACTTTTTCTGGTGAAGTCGGATCGACACATTATCTTCTGCAAAGTTGTTTGTTAAAGTCTGAGAAAAAATGCTTCTGGAGCATTTACATTTAAGCTGGGGCAGTTATTTGAGTGGTTCTCAAAATATATCCAAATTTCAATTTTTGATGCCAATTTGTGAGGAAAAATGCAAATCGCATGAGGTCAAACTACGATATTCGGTGGTTTTGGGACTAAAACAAACGGAAACTGGCATGGAGCTCTGGATCTCAAGACTTTTTTTGGATTTTTTCGACCAGTGTAATCTAGCATGACAAAACTGATCATAAGTCCTTTCAGACGAACCAAGTTGTCTTGCGCTTAAATTGAATCGGGACGAATTTTTGTTAAACTTTGTCTTCTTCTTATTGTTCCACCTCGAGATGTCTGAGTTGCAGTTCTCTATATTTGATAAGTGAACATAATAACAAACGTTTGGCACAAGGATGCACACCTACTGGTATAATTATCAAATTCAAATCTTGTGTAAAAACTGTGATTTGCATCTTCAAAATCCCAAGGTGATGACTGCCGTTGTGAATCCCGTCCCGTACCCTCTTAAGCTAGAATATATAGTAGAAGCTCTTGCAGGATTCTCCTTATAGTGACTCGTGCTGAGAAACGACATGCGCCTATTTTTGGGTGAGTGATAGTCCAGCTGGAAAGGTAAGGTTAGGTAGAGTAAGGTATGTAAGACAGTCCAGCAAATCACTATATCAATCAAAAGTTCGGTACTAAGGAGTATTGTTAAAGTCTATTAATTTTTCGATACCTTAAATTTGTAACACAAACTTATTACACCTTCAAAGAGAATAGTGATATTTTGAGAAATTACGGGTTTGTGGATCTAAAGCTGAGCATATGAACAAAAACTTAGGGTTTCTTTGTCAATAACAAGCTTACACTCACCTGTGGAAATTGACGATTTTCTAGAAAGCGATACGACGATGGTATGAATCACATGTAATGGAAGTCGGAAGCCGTTTCGGGAAAAAAATCAAATTGACAGAAAATTGAATTTACGACGTTTTTAACATGCTTCACACCGACTCCGCATATTTTGTTTACCAGAACTGGGGTCTCACTCTGCCGTTGCAGTATGATAAATTTATTTTCGATTACGTCTATGAAATTTTGATCATGTCGCATGCTTCTTCACACAGTATTAGGCACCACAGGCGGATGCAAGATTTCCGATTTGCATTATGGATGATGTAATACACGCACAACGTTTTAGGAACAACAACAAACGACGCGGAAAATGTCTTTTTATCGCTCAAAAGTACAGGAACAATCCCTAGAATCGAGCAACGACGAGCACATGATGTTAGAACGTGCTTAATTTTTTTTCCACTTGACAAGCTTCCGAACTCTCACCGACTACAAACACTTGGTCTACAGCTTCCTGAATTACCAACAAGCTCGTGGCGCATCAAATCATACCGAGTACAAGAAAGCAGATTACAGAGGGATTCAAAATTGTGTATAATCCTCCTATCACATCAATATCGACAGTTTTTTCTCTTTTCCTGCATCTCATGAATTATAATGACGCTATCCTCGGCAGATCTATCGCCATCATCGTTGACATGAAGTTACATAACATTCAATTTCGTTTTCCACAAATCTGAAACGAGAGAAAGCGTAAAAATAAGAAGAAGAAAAATGCTATATTTCCTACAAAATTGAGTGGGGATAAAAATCTAGAACCAAATGTTCCGCAGCGTTGCTACCAATTTTGCATAATAATTTAGCAGAAAACGATTACACTAACAACTGAAGTATGAAGTAAACCTAAAACTGGGGAAATATGGTAACTAATCAAATCGTTGCTGTCTCCTGAACACAGTCCGTCTAATGTACCGAAGGATCTAGCTCAAACTCGTGAATTAATTCAATATGAAACTCGTTTCGACAAGATTATGTTTTCGATGATTGTATATTGTGAATTAATTGGAAGGCATACAAATTTAAAAATTCTTAGAGTAGATTACGTTTTGTATAAGTATAATATTCCAATACATCCAAATTAATTCGTCAAATGCGGCAAATGACCAAACAAAAACTCGATAATTCATCGTCAATCAGTTTGGACGCAATTTTAAATCCCTCGCGACCACGCGCGTTTTTTTTTTTATTTTTGCTTACATATGTTTTGTAACTTAAAATGAGTCAAATTAATTGTGAAGTGTGCTTGTTGGACTCGTTTGTCGATTCCGTTATGTGGACGTATATTGGATGCACACGCAAATTTCACGCCGCCTTTCTGGGTGTGACGGTTCCCCGAGGCTCACTTCGGAACTTTTTAAAAAGGACAAAAAAGGTGTTGATCCGTTGTTATTTGTGCTGCCATGTTGTGATTCATGCCAAACTCTGGTAACCGCAACTTTTGAGTTCAACGTTCTAACAAAACAACAAAAGCACCTGACTAAGCAAATAAGTGAAAACAAGGAGCTTATGCATCGACTTGCTCTCCACCAGAAAAAGCCAAATTTAGAATCGGAAGCTATTGAGAGTATGGAAGTTGATAGAATGAGCTATCCTCAATAAACAGAAAAGTTTTAATATGCAAAGCAACTCTATGCTGGAGCTCGATATCTTGGATGAGCTAAAAGCAGTGACTGCGAACATAAACGCAATACCAATACATGGGGAAGCCCACACCAATGCACTTTAAACTCCGTCACTTAATGCTTTTCCCAGCCTGGCAAAAGAATTTAATCAAAACAACAAACACGACGCCGATGACTCAGGTTGGTGACTTTTGGGAACGAGGAAGGTGTGGAAAGCGGATTGGAGTGAATATGATGCTCGAAAATTGCGTCGTTTGGATCAGTAGAAATTGGCTGAAAAGGCTCAAAAGAAGAAGAAACAGTATCAAGCGAATCTAGCAAAAAATAGCAGTAAATGCCAATAATCATCACAACAACAACAACAACAACAACAACAACAACAACAACAACAACAACAACAACAACAACAACAACAACAACAACAACAACAACAACAACAACAACAACAACAACAACAACAACAACAACAACAACAACAACAACAACAACAACAACAACAACAACAACAACAACAACAACAACAACAACAACAACAACAACAACAACAACAACAACAACAACAACAACAACAACAACAACAACAACAACAACAACAACAACAACAACAACAACAACAACAACAACAACAACAACAACAACAACAACAACAACAACAACAACAACAACAACAACAACAACAACAACAACAACAACAACAACAACAACAACAACAACAACAACAACAACAACAACAACAACAACAACAACAACAACAACAACAACAACAACAACAACAACAACAACAACAACAACAACAACAACAACAACAACAACAACAACAACAACAACAACAACAACAACAACAACAACAACAACAACAACAACAACAACAACAACAACAACAACAACAACAACAACAACAACAACAACAACAACAACAACAACAACAACAACAACAACAACAACAACAACAACAACAACAACAACAACAACAACAACAACAACAACAACAACAACAACAACAACAACAACAACAACAACAACAACAACAACAACAACAACAACAACAACAACAACAACAACAACAACAACAACAACAACAACAACAACAACAACAACAACAACAACAACAACAACAACAACAACAACAACAACAACAACAACAACAACAACAACAACAACAACAACAACAACAACAACAACAACAACAACAACAACAACAACAACAACAACAACAACAACAACAACAACAACAACAACAACAACAACAACAACAACAACAACAACAACAACAACAACAACAACAACAACAACAACAACAACAACAACAACAACAACAACAACAACAACAACAACAACAACAACAACAACAACAACAACAACAACAACAACAACAACAACAACAACAACAACAACAACAACAACAACAACAACAACAACAACAACAACAACAACAACAACAACAACAACAACAACAACAACAACAACAACAACAACAACAACAACAACAACAACAACAACAACAACAACAACAACAACAACAACAACAACAACAACAACAACAACAACAACAACAACAACAACAACAACAACAACAACAACAACAACAACAACAACAACAACAACAACAACAACAACAACAACAACAACAACAACAACAACAACAACAACAACAACAACAACAACAACAACAACAACAACAACAACAACAACAACAACAACAACAACAACAACAACAACAACAACAACAACAACAACAACAACAACAACAACAACAACAACAACAACAACAACAACAACAACAACAACAACAACAACAACAACAACAACAACAACAACAACAACAACAACAACAACAACAACAACAACAACAACAACAACAACAACAACAACAACAACAACAACAACAACAACAACAACAACAACAACAACAACAACAACAACAACAACAACAACAACAACAACAACAACAACAACAACAACAACAACAACAACAACAACAACAACAACAACAACCGTACACACCCAACTTTTTTTCTACAATCAATGCAACAGCAACAATAATTATTGTTTATAATAGGAACTTGACGACATCTCTAGACCAGAGAGGGATAATTAGTTTAAATAATTTTAATTTATCGACTTACTCGAATCAGCGAACTATTCCACCCAAATCACAATTAAGTACAGAAATTATTGCCATAATTTTAACCGTATGAAAAGTGCGGTTAAAATTTAAGAAATTCATAATAAAATTTTGGGTTGCTCATTTCCAATAATAATGGCAACTGAAATCAGTTGGAATCAATGCGTTAGGAGTGAAGAAGTCTTCGGAAATTCTTATAATGTTTTTAGAAATGACCGCAATTTGGAAATTTCTGTTAAAAAGTCAGGTGGGGGGTTTTAATTTCTATTTCTACCAAATTTAATTCAGAAACTATTGATACTTCAAAAGTTAAGGAATTTGAACATGTATGGATTAGACTACACATGGCAGGTGACATACATTTATTTGCCACAGTGTATTTTCCCCCAAACAACGCTCGTAAAGAAGTATATGATTTTTTTTTTCACATTGCAGACGAAATTATATCTGGACTTCATAACGTGAAAGTTCACATAGCCGGATATTTTAATCAAAGTAGTGCTGAATTCATTCTAGACACTGAAAATGAGTGCATCTTGCTACCAATCGTTGGGGAAAATAAAGCATTATAGTTTATTTTCGACAAAACTGCAGGTCTAGGGCTCAACCAAATTAATCATGTGAAAAACCAGCAACATTGCTATTTAGATTTTTTTTATTGACATATATTGAGGAAGATTTCTGTGTAGCTGAATCAATTTTTCCATTATGGAAAAATGAAGCTTTTCATACAGCAATTGGGTTCTTTTTGTTAATCCACGAATACAAAAGACACAACGACTTCGAATATGAAGAAGTCTTCCAATATCATTTAGCAAATTATGATATCATAAGACATAAACTTAACAGAATTGATAGGCAAACCATTTTTAAGAACAAAGCAAATATTGAGACTTCTGTTGATTATAATGATTATTATTATTGTTATTATTAAATTTTATTATAGACACTTTACCACTTTACGAGACTTCTGTTGAGGTTTTTCATAAATTATTGTTTGAAATAATATTTGAACAAGTGCCACATAGAAAAATAAGGGGGCTTCAAATGGTGAGTTCCTACCTCACGCCTCCTCGAGTCATATGATCACAAATGACTGCCAGTTGAAACATGGAGACGCTGGTTGGCGTAGCCTGGGCAATGTTGTCAATTTGACAATAGCGAACTGAGGGGGTGCGACTGAAGATCGTGTACCTTTAAATCATATTATATATTTTCCCTTCTCATTTTATAAACAATTTCAACACGCTTTGGAATCATCTTTGCTTTTTAAAACCATGGAACAACAAGACAGGCATCAGAAGCTCAATTTGTTTCTCAGCATTTCAGCATTACATTTAATTTAAAATTGCACTTCTGAACTTGAACAACTATATTTATAAAAGACTGACCTGTGCTTATAAGCAATGTAGGATTATATTTTAATATTGTGTTTAGTGGTATTATGGTAAGATAAACCATTTATTTCAGAAATCATCATACCGGATTCTTCGCTCACTACAGTTGCTATCTTTGAAATGTGACTAGAACAGTATAAAGAAAAAATATTACAACATGTCTTATAATATAATATTTTTAATTGAAATTTTATCTTTGATATTTGGAATGATCTATACGGTTTTCAGCTTTTCCAGGACTAGTAGGATATTAATACATACCTTATTTTTAATTATTTTTCAGTTACAATCCATTGTATGTCAGATATATTTTATACATACGCATATTATGTTCTCGTATTGACTTACTGTAGCCGCTCTTTTTACTCATTTTTTTATATAATGATATCTTAATTTTTTGTGTACAAAATATACTAAATATTAAATAACATATAACGGGAAAAAGGAGGGATCATCAGGGCACCCAAGTAAAACGATTTCGATAGGAAGCATGGTACTGCCTCCTTTCTATTGTTAACATTTCGCAGAACGATGGCGGGCTCTTCGACCCCATCTTTTGGGTTTATTCTGTCAATCGAGGGCTCGATTCTAGTGCTGTGAGTGTGAACTTGCTTTGGAAGTTCTAGATGAATCAGCCCGAGGTTGAAAATCTCGATAATCAAGAAGCAAACAAAAAATGTTTACTCAAATCAGAAACAGATAGACTAACAAGCAACATAGATTCTTCAAAGGGCGATCAACTAGCACAAATTAAATGGAATATTTAATTAGCAATGATAGCAATGGACAATGGTAACAATGTAGAAGCTCTTTATACAGACTTCAGCAAGGCTTTTGATCGCATTGACATACTCATGCTTCTATTTAAATTGCAAAAAATGAGAATTGAACCAGGAATTCTCAAATGGCTCGAGGCAAATTTCACTAACCGTCGTTAGATTCAAAGGGGAGAAATCAAACCCTATTCAAGTCACCTCTGGAGTCCCCCAAGGCTCTCATTTAGGCCCATATTGTTTATTTAGTTCGTGAATGACATTTCCTTTGTTCCTAAAACATTAAATTTCTTATTTATGCTGATGACATGAAACTATTTTTAGAAGTAAGAAATAAAGAAGATTTCGTGATATTCCAGAATGAAATAAACGTTTTCTATGTCTGGTGTAACAAAAGTCTTTTGCAGCTGAACGTAAAATAATGTAATTCGTTAAATTATAGCAGGAAACGAAGCACCCCAGACATAACTTTGAATTTAGGGAATCAGCCAGTTGAAAAGTGTAAAAGAGTAAGGGACTTAGGAGTAATCTTGGATTCAAAACTAAGATTTATTGAACATTACAATACTATCATCAACAGAGCAAATAATATGCTTGGATTTATAAAACGTATTTGTTACAATTTTTATGACCCGTACACAATAAAAACATTATACATTGCATATGTGAGGTCAATACTGGAATATTGTAGCGTAGTTTGGTCACCCTTTTCAGTCGTACAAGAAGAATGAATAGAATCGGTACAGAAGCAGTTTTTACTGTTTACCCTTCGTAAATAAGGTTGGACAAGGGTACCTCTTCCATCTTATGAAGTATGCTCATCAGCATCCAATCATTAAAGAAGCGCCGTGAATTTGCATTTGTTTCACTCGTAAATGATATTGTTTCGCAACGCCTTGATTCAGTAGAACTTTTATCTAAGCTTAATTTTTTCATTCCATCCCGGCAACTTCGAAATACAAATATATTTACTACAACCTTTAAATCAGATTATGGCAACTTACAATAAACACGGAGAAAATGTTGACTTTAATATGACTAAAACAAAACTGAAGCATCACTTCAATTCAATTAGATAATCTAAATATAAAAAATGAAAACCTGATAGGTTAGTTTTCTAAGGCGTACTATATATTTAAGAAGCGAAACATACAATGTAACTATCATTGTAACAAACCGGTCTACTACTGATTGACGACAAATAAATAAATAAAATAGTTCTTGAAAATTTAGTCTTTCGACCCAAAGTATATATGGTAACCATCCGTCATTTTTTTTAACGCTCATGTGGTGAGCGTTTTGTCGGATCTCAATTATGTTTTCTAGATGTACTTTTACAGTTATTTATTGAGAGCTTTCGATGCTAACACCAATGGATGAATCTGAACCTGATATTGCAAGCAGAATGACACTTTTATGCTTAGGGAAGTTGAAAATATTACCAACTCGAAAAACCCACCCTCTCCGAGTTGGTAAAATCATGCCTTAACCGAATTTACAGACTATATAGGGAAACTGCCCCCATATTAATCTCATTGTTCCTATATTCATCCTACGATGAATCAAACAATTGGGCAGTTGAAGGATCGGTTTTGTTTTCTAATAATGTTTGCTCACGTTAAATAACTACAACAAACATTACTAACTAATCATTCAACTGCCCAATTGTTTGATTCATCGTAGGATGAATATAGGAACAATGAGATTAATATGGGGGCAGTTTCCCTATATAACTGGTTTTCTGATTGTGATAAGAATGCTAATATAAAATTATCTCATTTGGAAGAGAGCCTAGAAATGAGGGTAAGATTTATGTGTTTTGGAACATGAACCTCAGAAGTTATCCTACATAATAAATTCCTGTTTATTTCACACGGAGGGTTGAGCACTACTTCATCAGCAGACCAATTTTCGTATTTTGTCGTTATTACTTGGCAGTATTCATAATAAATGAGTTTCATTTTTAAACTTGATGTATTTTTTTGTGGCAAAACACATGTTTAAAACAATCAAGTCATTTGATTTGAATGCAGCTGAGTAATTGCCTTGATACACGGGAAGTGGTGCGCTGCTGAATTTGTGCCGCACCCGATTATTAATAAATAAAAAAAAATAAGCACAGGCAATCAGAATATCAAATGGATTTTAAGTATCACTCACTACTTTATGATTGATTTTAAAATAGATTTAAATAAATTACTAATGGGTATTAACAATAATATTGATATGATAAAGTATTCAAAAAATTCCATAATTCACTCATTGCTCTACATGCTCTTTTGGTTTGGAATCATAAAAAATATAATATGGTGATGAAAAAACTGCATTGAAAATGTGCTGGTAAAGTGAGTTGGCCAAGAACAAACGGGGCATAATAAGTGTCAAAGAAACGGCATTTGGAAAACTAGGAACATTTTAATTAACACTTCACTTGATCATTTTAACTTGATAAAAAACTGAACAACTTTTTCAAACTACCAATAGTAAACGCGAGCAAACATCTTTAAATTCCACTAGAAAATTCTGATCATTTGACAGATAGGCCTATTTTGTCTGCGGCTTACAGACTTGTTCAGTGTGGTGCACTCTAAATTTTTCTAGTTTTCCAATAACAATCGTTCTACTTTTGTTTTTGGCAGTATTTAAATTATACAGCAAATTAGCGAGTAAGCAATAATTAAGATAAGTGCTCAGAAAATTGTGTGGTATTGCAGTACTAGTGCGTGTCACTCTATATGCAGCTCTATGCTTACAGCAAGAAATCAGATTATGCAGGATGATAATAACATTTAAAAAATGTTTCAGTTCCGTTGAATACATAAAAAATTGCGGACCACTGTTTATGACGACGGATTCGAGAGATTCTATTAGTGCTGATGAATCGTATACAAGAAGACACGTAGACAAAAAACATTGGAAGCTGATTCCAACATTGCACAGATCGTATGTCTGGCCATAGAGAATGGTATTATCTTCAACAAAGTTAGATGATTAGGTCATTTCACAAGAGAGAATGGTATCAATGAAGTACAGAATAAAGTAAATTCAATACAAATGCATTTGTTTAACAAAACCGAGCATAACGGATTACGCAGACTGCAGCGTCTTTTTTCCACCGCGGCAACGAAAATTCGGCGCATTTATTCGCTGCCGCTGCAGAAAAAAAACTCTGTAGTCTGCAGAAATCTTAAGGGGTTATATACCTTTTTTATCGAAAACAAATAGGAAAGTTTGGATTTTTTTTTTTTTGGTATGCAGCAATCTGTTTATGACATGAATGATTTTATTTTCTGACCATACAGTCTGTTGACAATGTTTACGCAAAAATTTGTGAAAATATGTTAAATAGTTTTTGGGGTGGCTGTTTCCCTTAAACGCCTTTTTTTGGAAGAGCCTTGCGGTGATAACTCCCCAGGTCGAACAGGTCAACAGAAATCATAAAAATAAAAAATAAATGATTAGTTTAGAGTAATTCCGTGTATCTGAACGATCGTTTTTATAATATTTTATTTTTTGTGCATACGGGAACGTTTTATGCAAAAATTGAATTTTTCGGTCGCTAGAGGTTTTACTAAAAAATTCATTTCGGCAAAATAAAAATTTGTGCATGAAAAATGGATCGTTCAAGCACACTCACAATTCATTACAAACATTTTTTAAAAAAATTGAAGAAAATCGGTTCAGTAGTTTTTTGCCAATCCGTATCACCGCAAAGTCATTTTACAAAAAACACCATTTCGAGATATTCGCGTTTAAAGCTGGCCGCTCCGGTTTGGGGCCGAGACGAGGCGCGCGGCTAGGAGCGCTGTAACTTTCTTTTTACTGCTCAAATCTCTATGAAAATTTGGGAAAATATTCTCAAGGAGTTGTTCTTCAAGATAAAGCAATAAAAAAAATTTCGATTTTTTTAAAATGAAAAAGGTATATAACCCCTTGATGTAAACACAAATAGTGCAACTTACATGTCGACCAGGTGACGTATCAGTATCAGGCTAATTTGAGGCCGAAGTCGACCAAATATCGACTTGAAGTCGGGTCAATTTGAGTCCATGTCGGATCATCCGTAGAGCAAGAGGTTGGGTCAACATCGGTTTGGTGTCTGATAGAAGTCAAGTTGGTATCCCGGTTCACTTATAATGTTCGATGAGACGTCTAAAAAATATTTCTGTGTCTCAAGAACGGTGCCACATGAAGCTCTCTAAATCACTTTAGCACGGAACTGAACAAATGGAACGGCTTCGCGGTAGTGAGTTGCTTTTAAACGGGGAGCAATATTTTTGCGTCGATTGTTGGTAGGGTTGTACGTCGAGCTGATTCGATATGGTATATGACACTTGGACCATCGGACCGTGGAAAAAAAATTGTGGTATATTCAAGCTAGCTCAATACTTATCATTGTAAGAAAGGAAATAAGACGTAAACTAACATGTCATGCAAAATTTAATTCCTGAAATTAGAAAGAACATGTCATGCAAGATTTAATTCCTGAAACTAGAACCTGTAAAAAAAAAAGTTAAATTTACAAGTAAATCAAACCTGTTATTAATCTTTTTCTAGAAGTAATAGCCATATACAGGGGTAGCCTAATAATAAGCGCACTGAACTTTGCAAGGGCGTGTTCATAAACCACGTAGACTCATTTTTGAAAATCCTAGACCCCCCCTCCTCCCTCGTAGACTTTTCTCCATACATTTTTTTGAAATTTTGTACGGAGCGTAGACTTTGGTCAAAGCCCTCCCTCCCCCCAAAAAAAGTCTACGTGGTTTATGAGTAGCCCCTAAAGTTCATGGAGAAACAAAGTTTGAAAATTGATTAAGTATGCTAATTATTAGACAACCACCATAACTTGACGAAAAAAAACATTCCCAAGGGTTATCGTCAAAGTAAAGTTTTGTTGTATCACCCTTAGCTATCATTTGGGAGGGAACACCAAGGTTTTCTGACGTATCCGATTTTTTGCCACCTCAATACAAACTAGTTCCGTGCAGTGCGATAGTTCTAAATTAATATCCCCTTTTCACAACCGAAAAATTAATATTTTCAAAGCGCTCCACTAAAAATAATTCAGATGTACAGATAACTAACCCTCTTCAACTCGAGCTTGTACAGACTAAACACTAAACATTGAGCAAATCACAACAGAAATTTGTTTAACAACCTGTGGACAAGTGCATAGTGGAGAAAAAATGACCCCAATGGTGCACGGTGGCCATATATCGTTTATTATCGAACCTTCATGTACCTCGGATTTTTCTTCGTAGAAAGATCGCAAATGTGATTAGAAATAATAATTGTGAAGGTAGAAATTATTTCATCTGTGATTTTTTGAGAATATTCGTTAGCCGCCTTTCCTATGGAAGTGCCTAGTACTATCTTAAATAGAAGGAACTTTTCATTTTGTGTTAAACAAGTCAAAAAATTATGTATAACAAACTGAATCATAAAAATTATAAAGTAGATATATGAAATAAGCAAAGAACGGTCAAGGCGGGATTTACTTAAAACTAAGTATGGAATATTTCAAAATCGTTTGTGTTTCAGAATAATATCCCCAGATACATTATCATGAAGCAACAATGCAGCTCAAAAGTTGGTTAATATATATAGACTGCGACAGTGCCGTCCTATAAATCCAAACTGTGCATGGCGAGTTGTGCTAGACGCAGTGGCCCAAGATTGGGCTGATTCGGGAGTATAGTCTGAAATCTTGTTGTACATCGAATTAACCATGCCTAACAGGAGATGCAGCAAAGGAGGTGGGCAAAAATCCAGGAACAGAGCTTCGCCGCCCCCAAGGAGAAGAGGTTTATGGACGCAGTTTCTTTGCGTCAGCCTTGATCACTCCAGATGCAGTCTATAATGTCTCCGATTGATCACAATGCTCCAAACTTGTCACCCAAATCTTCATTTTTCACTGTGCAAATAGCACAAGGGAACGGCGAACTATTGCTTATTACGACCGCTATGAGATTAACTATAAGAATATTAGTAAATAAAAACCTATTAAATTAGCTTAAGCAAATGTTGTACCTGTGATCACTGTGTTAACTTTTCCAAGTTCTAGCTTTGACCAAATTTTGTTAACATGTGACATGATGTGACAGTTTCCTTTTTTACTGAGCTCATCGTGACCGTGACGTCTTAGATTCTTCAAAACTATGTCGTTTTTCTAACAATCTCTCGAGCGCAGAAACCTGACAACAAGCATATCAACATCGCCCCTAGCCATTTGAGCTAGATTTTCAACCTTAGTATGTTTCGAACACCGATAAGGATTTCGTGGATGAATAATGGTAAAGCACTTAGAGCAAACCTTCATCACTTTTGGTTCGTAAGAAGACAACATGGCTTTATCTGGCGATGGTCCTTTCAGATTGTTGGCCGTTTTCTCAAGTCGTTTGTCTGACCGACTGAACGCATATTACAAGTGTGATGTTTGGGCCTGGGTTGTCTTCTCGTGGTAACTGAAACATCCATCCTGTAATCGTGGACTTTAACAGTGCGATGTTTCAGACCTTATTCAAACAGTTGCATTGGTGATTATGAATTTAATAATAAGTAGAACACATTTGGATTACCTTTCGATCTTCGGCCAGATAGCACCCTCCGTACAGTACTTTAGGATATTTTGTATCACGTTCCTTGTACGTCGACAAAAAATCAGACACAATAGTTTTCTTCCAACGGTCGTGAATATTTTTTGCAGATTTGGCTTTTTGAAACACAACGCGCAAACCTAATTGTGGCGACTCGTGGTCTAGCATCGTAACTCTAAGCACCATAACTTGTGCATCATAGTGCACAAATAACCACAATTTGTGAAGTTGCAAATGACGTGTTACTGAAAATAACTTTAATCTGTTGACAGACACAATGCATACGCATTTGTGAAAGGTAAGTAGAAGTACGGATAAGAGGGACGTTAAGTTTACGCATACATATATTGCATCATCATATACAGTCGGCAGCAGGGTAAATGCACCCTTCTATTTGGGGAAATGCTCCTTAAACTTTGGAAAAATGCTCCTTAGATGCGTTTGCCCGGTATAATGCAATCGGAGGTATAAACCTTCTGGTTAGCGCTTGCCGGTTGTTTTGACGGGTCTTAAGTTTCTACAAGATTGTATAGCGGAGCTTCACTCTGCAATCTTCAAGGTAGTTTTGACGGGTTTAAATTTCATTTTGACGAGTCTTAATTTCATTTTGAAGAGTCTTAATTTTATTTTGACGACTCTTAAATTCAGAAACTTAAAACCCGTCAAAACTATACAATCTTGAAGAAACTGAAGACCCGTCAAAACATCCGGCAAGCGCTAACCAGAAGGTTAATACCTCCGATTGCATTATACCGGGCAAACGCATCTAAGGAGCATTTTTCCGAAGTTTAAGGAGCATTTCCCCAAAAAGAAGGGTGCATTTACCCTTTGCCATATACAGTCTCCAAGTAGAATCTCACGAACATTAATGTCGAACACTCGTATACCGAAAATGATGAAGAATAAGAATGTTCAATCAAAAGAGACAACGATATTACAAATACCTAAGAACAGTTCAGCCTTTTCACTCTAACTGCTGTGCCTCTGGAGAACTCTTTAGCTAGCGTCATCAGCGAACAAGGCTTATCAGGATCAAACGTTCACATTTTATTTATTCTCGTCAAATTCTCGACAGCTTTTTGATTATTTTATTTATCTCTTTGTTAATTTCAGATTGTTATAAATGATTTTTTGATTTGTTTAGAGCAAAACAGAAAGCTTCTTCTATTTAAGATATCTGGGAACGAACTTTCTCAAAAAAACGCCGAAGAAATATTTTTTAGCTTCACAATTTTTAGTTCTAATCATATTTGCACTCTTTCTACGAAGAAAAATCCGAGGTACATGAAAAATGGATAATAATCTAAATTTTGACGCTTTGGTGTGATTCTTAAGGCAGCCTTAAGTTTGCACCTTTAAACTGAAGAAATAATCCATGAAAAATTTAAATTCGTTCCATAAAAAACGTATTTATGACCCATAAAGCTTTGATGAAAATCCATTAAAAATGAAAATGATCCGTAAATTATAGCAATGTGATCCATACTTTATATAAATTTTAGCAATAAAATATCAAAAATGTACCGTTACATATCTAGGGTATAATAAATAAAATTGTACGGATTACCCATGAACATATTGCAAATGTTCCATAAGAGGTTCAATATCATTCCTTAAACTTAAAATTGATCCTGTATGTATGTATGTATGTATGGTAGCCACCATCCCTTCATGCCCTTGGCTTGGATGCAGCTCCACTTAATAACAAGATCAAATTGAGCCACCGATCTGAATTCACAATATCGCTGTATGAAGGGCCAAAAACGGAGGGGTGGACCCGTAAGCAGAGACACTCACGCGAAATCCACGGGAAATTAAGAATCTCCTTCCAACGATACTATCCAACAATTTGAATAACCCAATTCGCAATACTTATTAAGCTTTCTACAGGATGGCTTGTTAAGAAGGGCGCGTCACTCTCACTGCAACTGTTGGAGTAGAATTTGCAGCATCACAATCGAATCGGTAGGATAAAGAAAATGATAATGCTCGTTCCCTCTTAGACTCAGGCAGTCAATCAAACCATCGTCCAGTTTCAGCTTGAATGATACCCTGATGCTCCCTCCCAACCCAGTATTTATCTATATATATAAAAATGGATTTCTGTCTGTCTGTCTGACCCTAATAGGCTCGGAGACTACAAAGCCGATCAGCGTGAAAATTTGCATGCAGGGGTTTTTTGGGGCCGGGGAAGGTTCTTAAGATAGTAAGAGACCCCTCCCTCCTTTGAAAGGGGGGGCTCCCATACAAATGAAACACATATTTCTGCATAACTCGAGAACTGATCAAGCAAAGGAATCCAAATTTAGCATGCGGAAGTTTTTGGAGGCAAGAAATGTTTCTATGGTAGTTTGAGACCCCTTCTCTCTCTAAAAGGGGAGGCTCCCATACAAATGAAACAGAAGTGTCTGCATATCTCAAGAACTAATCAAGCAAATGGAACCAAATTTGGCATGTGGGGTTTTCCGGTGGCGAAAAATGTTTCTATGGTGGTTTGAGACCCCTCCCTTCTCCTAGAAGGGGTGCTGTCATACAAATTAAACTGAAATTTCTTCATAACTCTAGATCTAATAAAGCAAATGGAACCAAATTTGCCTTGCGAGGATTTTAAAGGCAAAAAATGTTTCTAGGTGGTTCGAGACCCGCTCTCTCTTTTTAAAGGAAAAAGGGGGGGGGGGGGGGACGGGGCTCCCATACAAATGAAACACAAGTTTCTGCATAATTCTAGAACTAATCAAGCAAATGGAACCAAATTTGGCATGTGGGGTTTTCTGGTGGCGAAAATTGTTTCTATGGTGGTTGGAGCCCCCCCCCCTCCTAGAAGGGGTGCTGTCATACAAATAAAACTGAAATTTCTTCATAACTCTAGATCTAATAAAGCAAATGGAAACAAATTTGGCTTGCGGGGATTTTAAAGGCAATAAATGTTTCTACGGTGGTTCGAGGCCCTCCTCTTTCTCTGGTAGGGAGGCGGGGCTCCCATAGAAATGAAACACAAGTTTCTGCATAACTCGAGAATTAATCAAGTAAATGGAACCGAATTTGGCAGGTAGAGGTTTTTGAAGGCAAGAAATGTTTCTATGGTAACTCAAGACCCCTCCGCCCTCTGTAAGAGGGGGGCTCTCATACTAATGAAAAACAAATTTGTGCATAACTCGAGAGCTAATCAAGCATATGGCACCAAATTTGGCATGTGGAGGTTTTTGGAGGCGAGAAATGTTTCTATGGAAGTTTGAGACTCCTCCGCCTTCTGGAAGGGGGAGGGAGGGGAGTTTCCAAACAAATTCAACACAAATTTCTGCATAACTCGAGAACTAATCAAGTAAATGGAACCACATTTGGCAGGTGGAGGTTTTTGAAGGCAAGAAATGTTTCTAAGTTGACTCGAGCCCCTCCCTTCTCTGAAAGGAGGGCTCATATACAAATGAAACACAAATTTCTGAATAACTCGAGAACTTATCAAGTTAATGGAACCCAATTTGGCATGTGGAGGTTTTCGAAGGCATAAAATGATTCTATTGTGGTTTTAGACGCCTTCACTCACTGAAAGCGGGGTCTCTCATACAAATGAAACATAAATTTCTGCATAACTCGATAAAAATTAAAGCAAATGGAACCAAATTTGGCATGTGGAGGTTTTTGAGAGCAATAAATGTTTCTAATGTGGTTTGAGACCCCTCCGCCTTCTGAAAGGGGAGACTCTCATAAAAATGAAACATAATTTTTAGCATAACTCGAGAGCCAATGAAGCAAATGAAACCAAATTTTGCATTTGGCATGTTGAGGTTTTTGGAGGCAAGAAATGTTTCTATGGCAGTTCAATACCCCTCCCCATTTTGAAGAAGGAGGGGGGGCATATAAATAAAAAGCAAATGCCTGCATAACTCGAGAACTAATCAAGTAAATGAAACCATTTATAGCACATGGGGGTTTTTGGAGGCTAGATTTCTATATACATAAAAATGAATTTCTGTCTGTCTGTCTGTCTGTCTGTCAGACCCTTATAGACTCGGAAAGTTCTGAACCGACCAACGTGAAAATTTATATGAAGGGGTTTTTGGGGCTGGGAAAGGTTCTTATGATTGTTTGAGATCCCTTCTCTCTCATACAAATGAGACACAAATTTCATCATAACCCGAGAACTGATCAAGCAAATTTAATCAAATTTGGCATGTGGGGAGTTTTGAAGGCAAGAATGTTTCTATGGTAGTTCAAGACCCCTCCCCTTCCTGAAGAAGGAGGGAAGGGCTTCAAACAAATGAAACTCATAATCGATGAGCCCAATGTGATGGTTCGAGAACTAATCAAGCAAATGGAACCAAATTTGGCATGTGGGGGGTTTTGAAGGCAATGATTGTATGGTGGTTTGATAAACCACCCCCCCCCCCTCCTGGAAGGGAGGGCTCCCATACAAATAAAACACAAATTTCTACCAAAAATGAGAATAATCCAGGTTATTTAAACACAAAACGTGTATTTCTCGGGTAAGAAGCATGTTTTGATAGAAGTTTGAACCCCTGCTTATTCAAGAAAAAAAAACCATAAACGTGCCAGTTATATTAAATTTTCCTTCATTTAGTTGCAAGCGTAGCAGCGCACGCACCGGGTTCAGCTAGTTATATATAATGTACATAATATGTCATAATATGCAATATATGCAGTGTGTAATAGAGCAATGAAATATACTATTATATTTAATTAAAATATGCCATGGTTGGAATTCGTCATCCTGTAATTTAAATATGGTTATAAATAAAATAATATGATGAAATAGTTAAAATAGTATTAATAGGCATATGATAATCATATGCAGCTTTGTGCATCTTTACAGCTCAATCAGTGGCAGATGAATATAACTGTGGAATGTGAAGGTCTTATTGCAATTAAATAAAACATAAACCATTTAATTATACATGAATCAAAAAAATATGTATGTATTCATGACATACAGATATACATAATCAGCAGAATTGAAGAGCATTTAATAATTTTAATAAAATTCAATGATTTAAATTCATAGAAAAACACCTTTCGATACAATGAAATAAAATATCTGTACTATCTGGCATCTATTTCCTTGTAACCTTGAAGCAAATGAAATTAAATTATTATTATTAATCTTTTAGTAAATATTTTTAATATGATTATACTTATATATATATATATATATATATATATATATATATATATATATATATATATATATATATATATATATATATATATATATATATATATATATAAATGGATTTCGGTCTGTCTGTCTGTCTGACCCTAATAGGCTCGGAGACTACTGAACCGATCGGCGTGAAAATTTGTATGCAGGGGTTTTTGGGGCCGGGGAAGGTTCTTAAGATAGTAAGAGACCCCTCCCTCTTCTGAAAGGGGGGCTCCCATACAAATGAAATACATATTTCTGCATAACTCGACAACTGATAAAGCAAAGGAATCTAAATTAAGCATGCGGAAGTTTTTGGAGGCAAGAAATGTTTCTATGGTAGTTTGAGACCCCTCCCCTCTCTAAAAAGGGAGGCTCCCATACAAATGAAACAGAAGTTTCTGCATATCTCAAGAACTAATCAAGCAAATGGAACCAAATTTGGCATGTGGGGTTTTCTGGGGGCGAAAAATGTTTCTATGGTGGTTTGAGACCCCTCCCCTCTCCTAGAAGGGGTGCTGTGATACAAATGAAACTGAAATTTCTTCTTAACTCTAGATCTAATAGAGCAAATGGAACCAAATTTGGCTTGCGGGGATTTTTAAAGGCAATAAATGTTTCTACGGTGGTTCGAGACCCCCCTCCTCTCTCTCTGGTAGGGGGGCGGGGCTCCAATACAAATGAAACACAAGTTTCTGCATAACTCTAGAACTAATCAAGTAAATGGAACCAAATTTGGCAGGTAGAGGTTTTTGAAGGCAAGAAATGTTTCTAAGGTAACTCAAGACCCCTCCACCCTCTGTAAGAGGGTGGCTCTCATACTAATGAAACACAAATTTCTGCATAACTCGAGAACTAATCAAGCATATGGAACCAAATTTGGCATGTGGAGGTTTTTGGAGGAGAGAAATGTTTCTATGGAAGTTTGAGAGTCCTCCGCCATCTGGAAGGGGGAGGGAGGGGAGTTTCCAAACAAATCCAACACAAATTTCTGCATAACTCGAGAACTAATCAAGTAAATGGAACCACATTTGGCAGGTGGAGGTTTTTGAAGGCAAGAAATGTTTCTAAGTTGACTCGAGCCCCTCCCTTCTCTGAAAGGAGGGCTCATATACAAATGAAATACAAATTTCTGAATAACTTGAGAACTTATCAAGTTAATGGAACCCAATTTGAAATGTGGAGGTTTTTGAAGGCAAAAAATGATTCTATTGTGGTTTGAGACTCCTCCGCTCACTGAAAGAGGGGTCTCTCATACAAATGAAACACGAATTTCTGCATAACTCGATAAAAATTAAAGCAAATGGAACCAAATTTGGCATGTGGAGGTTTTTGAGAGAAATAAGTGTTTCTAATGTGGTTTGAGACTCCTCCGCCTTCTGGAAGGGAAGACTCCCATAAAAATGAATGTAAATGAATGTAAATAGTTTTGAGGATAACTTGAGAGCCAATGAAGCAAATGAAACCAAATTTGGCTTTTGGCATGTTGAGGTTTTTGGAGGCAAGAAATGTTTCTATGGCAGTTCAATACCCCTCCCCATTTTGAAGGGGGGGGGGCTCCCATACAAATAAAAAGCAAATTTCTGCATAACTCGAGAACTAATCAAGTAAATGAAACCACTTTTAGCATATGGGGGTTTTTGGAGGCTAGATTTCTATATTCATAAAAATGAATTTCTGTCTGTCTGTCTGTCAGACCCTTATAGACTCGGAAAGTTCTGAACCGACCAACGTGAAAATTTATATGAAGGGGTTTTTGGGGCTGTAAAAGGTTCTTATGATTGTTTGAGACCCCTTCTTTCTCGGGAAGGGGTGCTCTCATACAAATGAGACACAAATTTCATCATAACCCGAGAACTAATCAAGCAAATGGAACCAAATTTGGCATGTGGGGAGTTTTGAAGGCAATGATTGTATGGTGGTTTGAGAACCCCCCCTCTGGAAGGGAGGGCTCCCATACAAATGAAACACAAATTTCTACCAAAAATGAGAATTATCCAGGTTACTTAAACATACAACGTGTATTTCTCGGGTAAGAAGCATGTTTTGATAGAAGTTTGAACCCCTCCTTATTCAAGAAAAAAAAACTCATTTCGAAAACAAAACCATAAACGTGCCAGTTATAAAAAATTTCCTTCATTTAGTTGCAAGCGTAGCAGCGCACGCACCGGGTTCAGCTTAGATTTCGCCTTCCACCTTTCCCCGTTGTTTTGTCAGTATCGCCTTTTTCATTACGCTAAGTTTATGTTTTGATTTGAACTACGCCTTTCACTTTGTCACCAATCAATATGGTGTGAATGGCACAGTAAATTGTTTTGATACGCCCTCTGCGAAAACAATATTTAATGAATAAAATTAAAAAAAAAAAGGCAAAAAGTTCAAAACTCATTATTTAGTTTAGTCATTATTCTTCAAATCTTTCGAATCTTTCCAATTGAAACCAAACAAATCGCAATAAAAAATCAAAAAGTTAAAACAAATAAAATTAAAATAATTTATTTGGTTTCAATTGGTAAGATTTGAAAGATTTGAAGACTTTTGTCACATGTTTAGCGCTAGAACTTATTATTATGATGGAAAACTACCAGCTTATTATTGTGTTTATACTAATTGCCATTGCTTCATTTGAATGTTTTACCGGTCACTTTTGAATAATTGAATGTGAAGTATCAATTTTTAATGGCTATTCTAAGTTTTTCGAGTGCAAATTGTTATTTTTTCGTTGGCACAGTGTTTAAAGATTTAGTGGCAATTTTGTGAATTTTCAATGCTATATGTTCATCAATTAGTGCCAGTATATATTTAAGTCATAGTTTTATATTGTATGTAATATACAAATGATATTCGATGGTAAATATCATTTGAATATTCGGTTTTTCGCTCGCCTTAGATGTTGAAGTAAGAGCAAACATTGTGAGACAATTTTAGGAAATCAATCAAGCACAACAATTTTATCATCATTATCGGAACGAGTTATCGACAAATGAATTTTATTTACTCTAGTGCCTTCCACAAACTTCAGGAACCTTGTTCTGTTTATGTTGCGAAGCAATCAATTTTGCATTGGGGATGATTTCCAACATGCCCGCAGACCATGAGTGTGCTGGTCGAAAGATCGTTTTTGATCACCTTTGTATGAGTTCCTTCACATTGCTCAATCCCAGGCAATGAGAAAGCGGAGTCGCTCGCAAAGGTGAGCGCCCAGGAAGGCGATTTGTATGATAGACAAATTTCACACGATGAGTTGGCAAACCGGTGAATTCGAACTGGCAAACCGATTGGGACACCAGAAATCTAGGACAGCTGTTACATTCCATCATTCCTATTGGTTTCATCGAGGGAGTGGTTTAAGGACCTGCACGTTAGCCGGGATTTCATCCGTGTGATGAGTAGACTTATGCCCAACCATTACCAGTAAGATGCACACCTCTATCGAATTAACCTCGTCGACAGCAATCTTTGCCGGTGTGGAAACGGTTATGATGACATCGATCACGCAGTCTGGCAATGCACGGATAATGACGCCGCCAGAACGAACACGACTTTTGAATATCCTAAAGTTCTGTCCAGTTAGAATCCGGAATCACTTATTGTGTTGCAGCGACACGGAAAGTGACCGCTGCAAGAATTCTTTCACAGCGGTTTGTTTACCTACACGGTTGTTTGCGAAAAACCATTGATCGGTAAAAAAACACCCATTTTCAAATAGCCTGCCTATCTGTCATAAAATGAGGGAATTTCTCAATCATGCAATGGGTAAAAAATAACCATTAGGGGAAAACTCCAACAATAAAAAAAAATGGGACTATTTTTACACATTAATGGGTAAAAAAACAGATCAAAACCCAAGCTTATCCGGTACATTGTTGGTGGAAAGCTCAGCTTGTTGCAGTTTTTTATTTTTAAAAAACCTAAATAATATATGAAACTATACACTCTCGGAACAACGCTAGTAAGAATTTTTTTTTGTATGTAAGTAATCTGATGCTTCAAAATTATGCTTCTAGATCGTCGATTGTAAAACTTTAACTTTAACCAAACGTTAACAATCGTTTTGTGTGCACGGAACATGGAGGAGCTTGTAAAAAAGTCGAATCTATAACTTTACCAGCAAAGGCATGAATAAAAACAAGTACAAGTATTTCATTTTTTGTTTTTTGCATGTATTGATTGCTTACCATGAATATTATAAAATTACAATCTACCAAATTGCTTCATAATCTATGTGTAAAAATGGGTAATTTTTTACCCATTTTAGCTTCTTTGCAATGAGTGAATAAATACCCATTTTGTGGCATAAGCTGCTTATACCCATTAGGGGGTACATTGGTTCTACCCATTAAATGGGGAGAGGCACTTCTAGCGAACATGGGTGTGTTTTCACCCATTAATGGGTTTTTGCAAACAACCGTGCAGGCGCCCACTTTCTGTGGTATACATTTCACGGTGTTTCGTGCAGTGGTTCATAATAAAAATCGCAAAAACGTTGAAAATCGCCAAATCAACAGTGTATGATGTGCTCCAACGTTTCAGCACAGAGAACAGATGTCCATCTTCGGTCTGCTACTTGTGTAAAATTTTAAACCGACATTTCAAATGTATGTCGTTATGCTCCTGGTAGGCGGCGCTGCAGTTGTGCGATAATTGTCATGTCAATGTTTATCAATAAAAAGCCCAGCACATAACCTGAAAAGTTTTATTTGTTTTTCTCTGCACTTGCTTCTTATACCGGCTGCTCCCCTTATACTTTTACACACGTTTTTCAAGAAAAGGTATATGGACTTCAATGTCTGTTCTCTGTGGTTTCAGGGAGCGAAAGAGCGTGGATCGAGTGCCACAAGGTAAGCGTCGTAGTGGAACATATGACCGCAAGCTGAACCAGAAGGTGTTGAGAACCGTCAGAGCAAACCTTGGACTATCAGATAATGAAATCGCACAAAAATACGCTGCTGCTCGCAGTACCGTTCGAAAAATTCGCGTTTGCGAGCAGGATATCGTTCTTATCGAGCCAGCAAGCAACCAAACAGAACGTTGAAGCAAAGTTTCGTCACCAAAACTCGAACTCGGAAATTGTACCAGCAGGTTTTGACGAAGTACCAAGGATGCCTGCTCATAGACGATGAAACCTACGTCAAAATTGATTTCGGACAGCTTCCTGGCCAAAAATTCTACATGGCGACGGCACGAGGAGATGTTCCTGCAAAATTTAAGTTTGCTTTAATGAACAAATTTGCCAAACTGATGATTTGCAGCTGCGGAGCAAAGACCAAAGTGTTAGTGACGAATAAGACGATGGACTCGAAGCTGTACAGGGAAGAATGCCCCAAAAATCACGTACTACCTTTCATTAAAGCCCATAAAGGTCCCGTGAAGTTTTGGCCAGATTTGGCGAGTTGCCACTACAGCCGGGAAGTCATCCAGTGGTACCGCGATAATAACGTAGTTTCCATCGATAAAAACATAAATCCACCCAACTGCCCGCAGTTCCGGCCCTTCGAGAGATTTTGGGCAATAATGAAGCGGAAGCTTGAGAAAAGTGGAAAAACGGCTCGGGACGCAACTCAGGTGACCAAAATGTGGAAAAAATGTGCCAAGGAAGTTGACTCCGGAGGTGTGCAGCGTTTGATGGGAGGAATAAAGAAGAAAGTGCGAATTTTCATTAGAAACGAAGAGAAATGATTTGTATTGATATTTTTTCCTTAAATAACAGTGAATTACCTTTGTTTTGATGTAATAAATTTATTTGTACGTCAATCCGTTATCGAGATACAGATGATTTTATTACTCCGGATTCTAAATGGACATAGCTTTAGAGGCCCAAGGAAGACAACCGTATGTTTCTATGAGAGATGTGTTAGGATCTTGCGATATGTGTTATATGCAATCGGTTTATGTGTTTTTCCAAATGTCTAGTATAAGAGTTTAATTTTCTTGTGTTTTTTCTTGCTTTAATTTTTAGATTTTTTTGTTTTGTTAAACATCTGAGGAGTCTCATCGTCGCCCAATGGAAACCACAACCGGCCGAACACAAAAAGGGAGCCCTGTTCATACCGCACAACGTTTTAGTGCTGGTGACAACTATCTGATGAGATCACAGCATCCCATTTCCGAGTTCCTTTGTCCAATCCATCCCCAAAAAATGTCATCCCTTTTAACCTCGGGTAAACCGCGAGTAGACGGCCCAAGTCATACCAATGCTAGTATTAAGTCATTCATTATATCAAAATATAATGAATTATCGGCTCCGTAAAGCTAACGCAATTCAGCCTGCCAAATAAATTACTAGTTAGAAAAATGAATCTTATTGAGTCGAAATGACACGAATACAATATTTTTTGGGGGTGTTTTAATATGTTTTGGTGTTTTTTTTTAATTTTTTAAAAAAATTTGTGAGGAAAATAAAATAATGAAAAATTGGTTTTGTTGGATACAGAGAACAGACGTTCATCTTCGGTCTGCTACTTGTGTAAAACTTTAAACCGACATTTCAAATGTATGTCGTTATGCTCCTGGTAGGCGGCGCTGCAGTTATGTGATAACTGTCATGTCAATGATCGTCAATAAAAAGCCAAGCACATAACCTGAACATTTTATTTGTTTTTCTCTACACTTGCTTCTTATACCGGCTGGCCCCCTTATACTTTTACACACGTTTTTCAAGAAAAAGTATATGGACATCCATGTCTGTTCTCTGTGCTACAGTGGCGCTTCGAAGTTTTTAGGCGAAACTTAACATCCTAAGAAACACAAAATCGACATAATTGGTTGCAGTAACTTGATTGTGACTTAATTGAGTGACAATGAAGTCATTTTAACTGATTTGTAACAAGTGTGCTGCAAGGGATGGAAAAATGATAACCCCTCTCCATGTTGGAATTTGGGATGGTTTGCAGTCTGCGCATGCAAAAAAAACTCAACTTAAGAAATTTTTTCGCTTGATAAATTGAATTTTGAAATCCGGCCCTGATTTGAAAACCTTAGAATCTAGTTTGAGCAAAATATGTTGAAACACGCTCATTCTGCCACAATGTCATGTTATGAAATCCGTTTACTCCAGCAATTGTCAATTGATATTGCTGGAGTGTTCATAATGAACATTCAGCCAATCCCGAACAACTGGTTTGAACCATCTTCTCTCATCCCTCGATGAAGTCGTGCTATAAATACAGTAAAAATGCCTTAGAATCTACAAATAGCTCACCGGTTTCCAACCGTTGCTTCAGATCGGGAGCCACGACGACTCCGTCCCAGGAGGCCGTTTCGGTCTGGTGCAGCTGATGGTGGTGATGATGCTGATGAGGATCATCGGTGCTAGCGGTGGTTGGTGCCAGGCCGTGCTGCTGGTGCTTACTGTGCTCATTGGGTGCCGACGGTGGTACTGAATGGTGCATATTATTGTGATTAACGCTAGTAGCGGTGCTGTCATAATTGTGCTCGTGTCTATTGGAACTACTAAAGTGGTGCTGTTGTGAGGGTGGTGCAACACTATCGTGATTGGTGGAGGTGGAGGATCGATGGTGGGATTGATTGGTGGGCCCGGCTGGGACATTGATGTAATCGGCCCCACTGTAGATGGACTGCTGGAAGGCCGAGGGGGGGTATTTTTTCGATGGGAACAGGAAGTAAGGATAGGTGCTGGTCGGTGGGGGATCTTCGATTACGTCCGAAGGGTAGAAGTTGGGATAGATCGAGTTGGTAGCGGTGCCAGAAGAGGTGTCAAGTGCGAAAGGTAGAACATCTGCAATTAAAAGGTGATACTTTTAGTATACAAGGTGCAAATAGAGAATATGTTATTACAATGTTGGGTGCAAATAAGTTATGTCATCTTTGGTTATGTCATGCAATCACGCACACTGCACGGTTTTCATTCCTCATTCACACACGCATGAACACTCAGGGGTGACACAATGCCTCCGGGATGGCGTGATTGAAGCGGTGACACGCTCTGGCGGTAATGCCCAGTTGTGTGGTGTAAAGTACTCGAATTAATTGATTCCCCATCCAGTAGGTAATGATTCATAATGAAGTAGCCATACAGCGGTCGTGCACTAATTGCAGCATATCGTGACTAGAGGACTGAATTCGTAGAAGTCCTTGAGATGCAGACACGGATGTTAGTAGTAATGGGGTGGTAGTGTGTCTCGATATAAAGGGGTATTTTATGTTTCGACAATCGGAATCGATTTATCGCAAACAACAAGTCAATAGATGTAAAACGGAAAGGTATTATCATCGACTAGGGTGACTTCCAAAATGGCAATGATTATATGCTTGTCTGTTTGTGTTTTGCAATCTAAGAAATATTGATCTATCGAAAATGAGATGAATTAAATTGGTTTTGCGCTCTGGTTTTGTTTTATCAACTCATTGATTTATTGATTTGAAAAAAAATGCTACTGATCCGAATGTTTTGAATAACTAGTTACCTTTATCAATTCGATTTTAGTGGTGCCTGCAAAGGGCATGAGAAATGACATTAAGCCAGTCTAATCTATGAAATATTATTGAATAGTCTATTACCGATAGACGAATAAAAATTATGATTCGGAGGGATTCAGTTATCGCCTTATTCTCCATCTGAATTTACAGTACTGGCAATAATAAGGTATACCCCAACAAACAATTAAAAGCGATTTCCCATGTTGATTAAATGTGGAAATATAGCTTCCCGAACTGAATAAGCCGTTTTGTTTTTTAGCAATAAAAGTTCTTGAAACATGACGAAAAGCTTTTAAGTGATAACTTGCATTTGGTTTAAAAACATGTTTTATAAGCTGTACTATATTTTTTATTACTCTACCATTCAATCATCAGCGAAAGCTAAAGAAACATAGAATAAAAGCATGTCACTCCAAAATTGTTATAATTATATAACAGATAGATATAATTATGAAAAAAAGGTGTAGTAAGGGGTTATAAATAAAAAAATAAAAAGGGTGGAAAAAAAAGAATAAAGTTAAAAGAATTTTAAAAATTGATTAAAAAGGTGTAGAATTTTTAATTTTTTTTTGTTAGATAGGGTTAGAAATAATTGGTATGGGAAGGAAAATAAAAAAAAAAAATAAGATCGCAGCAAGCGCAGCCCGCGGACGGTTGTGTTTTGCGTAAGCTGTCACGTTTTTTTTCTGTTCCTTATGCGATGGTGGTTCGGATAGTCTAGCATTTCAAAAATTCCATGGCGTAATAATTTCATAGAATGTCCGATTATCCGTTGTTTTCGTGTTGTCATGGGGCTTATTTTTAAAATGTTGTTTGTTTTTCAGTAACATGAAGAAATGAAGAATTGTGCTAGTGTTTCCGCACCAAACATTGGTACCGATATGGCTAGGAGCACATTTTCAGTAAAACGGGAAAAGTATCATTTCTGGCATGGAAGTCAAAATGGTGGTGCAGGCGGACTTTGTATGGTCAGATTTCAGCACAATTTCGAATCGGGATGAGGAAGCGTCATCAAGATAAGTAAACGTCCATTAAATGTTTTACATTATATTTCAATTGTCTTGCCCATAGCTCCATGTAAATTTTTTCATCGTTGCCATAGAGACGCATTGTTTTGTATTCTCGCTCCGCGGAATATTTCAAAATCTAATCATTTTTGCAAAAAAGCTCTGTTGACCCATCTGCTGTTTAGATTTTCGCTCAATCGTCTTGTTTTATTCAAAAAATTGGGTGAATATTTCCGTTTCCCTTTTCTCACAAACTTGTTTTCTTTTTGCTAACACTACTTTGGTGACATTGGTGATGAGGAGGCACTCTTAGCCGGAAGACGCTTCACGCCAGCCGGGTTTCTTATCCGTATGTAAGAGACACACCTGGCAGGAGTTTCTTGTATCCAGGTGGCTCTACAAGCATGAAGAAGTTTTCTCTTTGCACCGTGCTATGTCCAAGATGTGCCTTTTTTGAGTTGTAATGAAATAGTCAGCTAGACTAGGTGACTTTTTCACCTAACACACAAAAACGCCTCGACCCGTGCCCGGTACGGTCTAATGAGAACCCGGCATAAATTGACAACGTCAATGACAAATCCCCTTATGTTGTGCGCAGGAAAAGGGGGGGGGGGGGGGGGGGGGGGGGGGGGGTTGGACTTTGACTATTGGCTGCAGTGAGAAATTCTTTGAGGAAAACTACCTATCTTATGTTTATGCTCACCACCAGGTGGCGAGCTTCATTTGTTCATATGGAGCTAGTTGTGAACTATTTTGTCTCTTATTATTCCATTTGATTTCTATTGTATGTTCTACCTTTGCTCCTTTGCTTTGAATACCGTAAAAGTATTAATCAAATTAACACTATGGAACTATGGATCACCCGTCTACGGATTGTGTTCCTGGAAATTATATTATATATTTTCCATTTTCCTTAAACTAATTAGCTCAGCGTGCTCTCTAGAATTATGGCTGCTTACAAAAACCATGTGACAGGAGGAAAGAGCAACCGGAGTAAAATAAGAGTCTCATTTCAGCAATAATTTTTATTTCCTTTATTTTCAGCATTGCATAATTAATATTCACATATTCTATTCGTATTTGTAGTGACATAAAATTGGAACATTTGGGATGCCACGATATCAGCGTGGAATGACCGAAGTCTAAGTATAAATTAGATTGACAAAACAATATATTCCTAGTCATTACATTTTTACTGTATATAACAAATGCAATCCTACCATTATAAGCTATATGTTGTTCAACATTCAGGTATTTGCAGGTTTCTGTAATGTTCAATTTCAGATAACTGGGGTCATACAAATATGTAAAGTTTCTATTATATTCGACTTGATATGACTTGGGGCGTGTGGTACGATGTGTCCACGCATCCTTCCTGCCCTGTAGAGTCTTAGGATGCCTTCTGGTTCAGGTCTATTTATTTGAATCCAAGTCGTTTTACAGATTCTTATTTGCGATTGATGTAACGCAGTGGGCCTGGCCGCTTTGACGCTTGTATTATGTCATTGACGCACCAATATTGGAAGAAAAAATAATTCGACGTCATCTAGCCCAGTTACTTCCAAGATGCTTTCTCGTACTGGCTGCGTTTGTATTGGATTAGATTAGATTAGATTAGTGACCAACCAGTGGATGTCATCAATTGAACCTATGAGATCCACTACAATTGAGTATAGCGATGCAAGAAAACGGAACAGTACATCGATATTTTAGATATACTATTCTTAATATATCATTTCAGGTCATCCATGGAGTTTCCAAGTTTTGTAAAATAATTTTAATATTTTTTTTCAAGTGGCTATGATACGCAAATACTTCTACAATTGCAGCAGGACAACAATCTGCAGACATGTGTAATTGTTTTTATCATTTTACATTATAAAATCCCTTCACTATATTTTAGCTACTATTTTAAATGACATTCCATGTTGATTTTATATTTTTATTATTATCATAACCATTTTCATCATTACTCGGATTTTCATGATTTATTTAAATATTATTTTTTTTATTTTTAGCTCGGAGCGTATGGTACGGTATGTCCACGCATCCTTCCTCCCTTGTAGATTCAAAAAATGCGTTGTAGTTCAAATCTATTCATTTGAATCCAACTCATTTTACAGAATCATCTTTTGCGGTTAATGCAACGCAGTAGGCCTGGCCGCTTTGACGCTTGTATCATGTCTTTGATATGCTGCAAGCATCAATATTGACAAAAAAATAATTGGGCGTCATCTAACCCAATTATTTCCAGGATGCTTTCTCGTACTGGCTGCGTTTGTATTAGATTAGATTAGATTAGATTATACTAAAGGTGATGAAGTTTTTTTTAAAAACCTTTTTGGGGGGTGTGGGGTGTTTTTTGTGTGGGGTTGGGGGGAGGAGAGGTGGTGGGGGGAGGGGGGGGACGGGGGGGAATCGGAGGCTGTACGCGACGATGCTGACGAAGTTTGACTGCGTGGTAATGGACGACGAAACCTACGTCAAAGCCGACTACAAGCAGCTTCCGGGACAGGAGTTTTATACGGCAAAAGGAAGGGGGAAACGTAGCAGATATTTTCAAGCACACGAAACTGTCAAAGTTCGCAAAGAAATATCTGGTTTGGCAAGCCATCTGTACCTGTGGCTTGAAAAGCAGCATTTTCATAGCTTCCGGGACTGTCAACCAAGAAATTTACATGAAAGAGTGTTTGAATAGACGTCTGCTGCCTTTCCTGAAGAAACACGGTTGTTCCGTACTGTTTTGGCCGGATTTGGCATCTTTCCATTACGGTAAAAAGGCCATGGAGTGGTACGCCGCCAACAACGTGCAGGTGGTTCCCAAGGACAAGAACCCTCCCAACACGCCAGAGCTCCGCCCAATTGAGAAATACTGGGCTATTGTCAAGCGGAACCTAAAGAAGACCAAAAAAACTGCTAAGGACGAGCAGCAGTTCAAGGCAAACTGGCTTTCTGCGGCGAAGAAGGTGGACAAGGTGGCTGTACAAAATCTGATGGCAGGGGTCAAGCGTAAGGCCCGGCAATTCAGATTTGGAAAAGCGGAAGCCTAACTGAATATTTTTCCTGAATTTTATACTAATTGAACTTGAAAAAGAAATTTAATTTGATTTTTTAAATAAACGATTTCACCGATTTACACGTGTTTTCCCTTGACCAAATTTTGACCGTATCACCCTTTAACGACTACTATGAATAAATAATAAAAGCAAAAAAACGTCCTTCCAAAGTTTCGACCGTCAACGAGTTCGCGTTCTTTTTAAAAAAAACCCGAAACGGCCCTTACGGTCATAACTGGCAATTACATTTTGGTATCATTAATAACGTTATAAAAAGTTCTTGAATAACTTTTTTATAAACCATTTTTAGACCATTGTTAAGCAAAACTAAACACAGATGACATGAACAGCAATGGCTGTAGTACGTTTTTTCGTGAAATAATTATGCTCTCTTAAAGTTAATTTTATTATAGCTAAAGATTGTTTTTGTTTAAGAGATAAATGAAAGCTCTATAATGATTGATGCATAATTTGTACAACTGTTTCATTTTTTAAGTGGTCCAAGAGTTGAGTTGATGCCTCACAATGGTTAAACCAATTGTTAAATAATGGTGATGTTTAATAAATACAAATGAGAATTTTTGAATAAACATTTTTATTCATGGATGTTGAATAGATTCTCCTATTTTGAGTAAACAAAGGTTGTACAGCAGTTTTGATTCAAAATCAAATGACGGTTGATGAGCATTAAGCTCAACAATGAATTTGAAGAGACGCATTTACAAATTAAAATTGTTTGGGACAGCATGAATAAAATTTTGTGTGGTTTTTACTTGGGACACTCAATTTCATTTCATAAATTTGAACATAACTTCGTTGTTTCAATAGATAGATCCCCAGTTTGTATTGGTGTAATTGAACCCTTTTTTATGCTATCAGACAACAGCATTTGTATTTAACTAGTTAAAAGTGTTTTTGTCAATGCCAAATTAATCTGTACATTTAAAACTCTGAAGTGGCAAAAAATATACAGCACAATAATTGTATCACCCAAGACAAGGGCAGCGCTTTGTGTACTTTATTGCTGACATACAAGACAAAGCAATAACACTCATCCGTTCTGCAACGTTCTTCAGCGAATGGTTGATGTTTCAAGTTTGCTTTGGAAAAAGTCAATAAACATGAAAATATACATATCTTAATGTGCGTAATTTGATCGTTAAAGACTGCCAGAAAGGAAACTCTTATCGCTAAGTAGCAGAAAAGTTAAGTGTGAGCTTCCCGGCAGTGCAAAAACAGTCTGGATAAAATTCAGCAATTCAGCAATTCAGCATTGGATCAATTGTTGATAGAGCTGTTCGAGGACGAAAGCGATTGACAACGCCGCGGCAGGATGCAAGAATCTTTAGAGAAGTTCGTCAAAACCCAAGGTTGACAAGTTGAGAAGTGTAGGAAAGCTTGTCTCTGAATATTTCCGAAAAACAACAGTACGACTTAGGTTGTAGCAACGAGGCTAATTTTATAACGGTTGAAAATACTTTTCTTTGACTAGATTTGGTTACATAGAAGCTTACTCAACATAAAATCATGAAGATTTGTTACTAGGGGTGTTTGCATGTCGTCGGCCACTGATAAATGAACGCAGCTAAATCAAGCGTCTGGAATTTACCAAGAAACACGTCGACAAGCCACTTTCCGCTTAGGAAAAAGGTGTTGTGGACAGATGAGAGTAAGTTCTAATTATTTGGACGCAAGCAGCGATCCAGGATTTGGTTGAAAACGGGAGAGGAGCATTTGGAGAAGAATGCCCAGAAAACAGTGAAGCACGGAAGAGGCAATATTATGGTGTGGGGATGCTTCGCGTGGTCTGGTGTTGAGGAACTTGCTCGAATCGAAGGAATTTGGAGGATGCTAACAAGTACATTGACATTCTGTGCGTAAATTTGCTGAATGTTGATCAATAAAACGACTACATAGGGTAAGGGGATGTAATGTTAGCCTAGCTCCTTCATTCGGCCTAAGTACGAAATATGTCATTAATTCAGCGATAATCAACCAAATTCAGTTGCTATCGGGATAACCAGTAAATACCGAAGCATTTGAGACATTATTTATTAATTTAAAGTTGTTCACCTCCGCGTAATTTTCCATTTCCTTAACTTTTAAGACTTCATGACTTCACTGGTTAAGCTGAACAGATTATCTCCACGATCTTCGAATGATCTAAATTTGACTAAATTGAGCCGGTAAACCGAGTAATGCAGTCGAGATGTTCAGAAAAGCGTCATACGTAATAGACTTACTGTTCATATAAATAAAATATTAATGAATTCACAAGAAATCCGTAGACCCAATGTTAGGGTAATATTTTTTTCTATGTCCCCAACTATGGCCTGTTGGATTAATAACGTAATAAAAATGTTTTAATAGTATGAGTTTCCGCTTGCATATTCTTCAAATGGATCTTCTTAACACAATCCAAAGGAATAAAATATGTGTTAAGTCAATAAAAATACATTTTATATCAAATGGTCGATAAATCAAGAAGTAAAAGTCACTTAAGTAATTCAAAGCAGTTTTAATTAACTTCGTTTTGAGAAATTTCATGTTGGGTAAAACGAATACAGCTAGAAATGCCTTGAATCATAAAATCAGTAAAAAAAAAAACAATACTAATACCGCACTTAATGAGAAATCTATCGAATGAATCGACCCAATTTGGTGCTTATATTTAGACCGATATTAACGTTTGCATTTAATAAAATGGACAAAAATTGCCGATTTTTCATGGGATTACCTTCACCCGCACTGACGAAATTACCCATGCAGCATCAATCACAGTAACCCAGCAGACAAAATTTGACAGCTCTATCAGTCGAACTCTAACCGTGATGGCAAAAACCAGTGAAGCAACTCCGTTCAGAAGTGTGCGCGTTCAAAGAACGGCACCCCGCCGCGTCGAAAACGGACATCGTGCGGCATTTTGTGGACGCCAGATACGCCCGTTCCGGCATCTACAACATCTTGGCACTATTAGACAACAATCAGAGCATCGAAAGAAAGCCCGGTTCCGGACGGCCGACGACCCTGAGCGACAAGAAGCTCCAAAGGATGCTGAATAGGAAGACCGAGGGAAAAGTGGCTACATCGCTGCGTGCGCTTGGCCGGGAGGTCGGTTCAACCGGCCAAACAGTGAAAAAGTACCTGGCGAACACGAACATACATGTCAGGAAGCGGAAGTCGCGTCCACTGGTTTCGGAGCTGCAGGCAATGACGCAGCGGCAGCGGCTGAATAAGATGGTCAACTCGATTTTCCCGGCGAATTGCGACGTGGCGGTGGTGATGGACGACGAGACCTATCTCACCCTGGATGGCAACGACTGGCAGGGCACTTCGTATTTTACTTCCCCCACGAAGGAAGTGAGCTCCGAGGTGAAGTTCATTTCACACACCAAGTTCCCCAAGAAGGTGCTGCTGTGGCTGACAATCAGCGAGAAGGGGATGTCAAAGCCGCTCTTCTTTCGCTCCGGACTGGCCGTGAACGGGGAAATTTATGGTACGAAATGCCTGCCGGAAGTTGCGTTGTTAATCAAGAAATACCATAAGGGCGAAGACGCGGTGTTCTGGACGGATCTGGCGTCAGCCCACTACTCGAAGCGATCGTTGGAGGAGATGAAGCGGCTGAATATCGATGTGGTACCCAAGTCGGCGAACCCGCCCAACTTCCCCCAGCTCCGTCCCATCGAAAATTTCTGGGCCAACCTGAAGGGTAAGATCTACTCCAACAATTTTGTCGCGAAAACTGAGGAGGAATTGATAAATAAAATGAAGAAAGAACTCAAAAACATGCCATGCCTATGGCGAATGTTCCGGTTAACTGCCGGAAGGCCGCTCGCAAGGCCGTAGAATTTTTTTGCATGTAAGCTTAAATAATTACCTCCCATAGGAAATTTATCAAAAGCAATTATCTGTCTTAGCTTTTTTTTTATCACCATCCGAAAAAGTCCATTTTTTTAATGCAAACGTTACTTTCCTTCCGAAGAAAGACGTGACCAGATTTTTTCGCCTCAGAAAAACCACCGACCTTGACTGGGATTGAACCCACTGGGGTGCCAAGTAGCAGTCACGCTTACCACTACACCACAGGCGCCGGCTCATCGTGCGAGATTATGCTGTTGGTTATAAGGAAACAATATAAATAATTCAGAACGATAACCTTTCTCATATTTTGTCAAAAAAAAAACATGTTTTTGAAAAACAGTTAATTCCAGTTTTTGTTCAAAGCATTCTTCTCGCCTTTTCCAAACAACTGCACACGCTGGTGGCATTTACAGCATTCTGAGTAGTAACTAGTACAGAATGCATTATTACTACTGAACCAGATCGAGAGAACGACCACGGCTGCTGCCACCACGGAGCCTGGTGTGCAGTGCAGTGGCATAAATTGTTGTGTAATGCAAATTGGAGCCGAGAAAATCCTTGAACTAAACCAGCCACAGTCATCGTCTCAGTCCTAGTTCTAACCGTCGTTAACTATGTATATGTTCGCCATAACAATACCAAGGCGGTGGAGAATATACAGTGCCACTTGCAGGGAGGTAGTAAAATTGTTGACAGAAATGCACATCGCCTTCCTGACCCGGTCGAACTTTGGGCGGACTCCAACCCGTTTGCAATGGGTGGTCGGATGGGCGGTGGCTTACAACGGAAAGTGTGATTGTAATGTCAACCTCGAACATTTCCACGCGTCGTCGTCGTCGTCGTCGTCACCGCCGTCACTGACTAGGGTGAGGTCACATTTTGGAGTCATTTCCATGCAGTTCTGTTTCGTTACGACGAGTTCTCATATGGACGATGTGATGGAGTCATCGGCGTTTGTTGGTCGGTTGCATTTCTGTATTTTGTTTTATTTAGGAAGCTTTAGTGCATGTGTGCAGTGCTTGCACAATCTAAGCAGACACGGAACGGGACAATATCGACTCAAACTAGGCGGAAAAGCAGAGCTTTTATTCGGCAGAGTTGTGTGTGCCCTGTGTAGCTAAAAAGTTGTAGCCTTTCAGCTAGGCTTTGCTTGGGTTTTCAGATATTTGGACAAATGTCAATCAAAATAGGAAAACCGAGTAAACATACCATTAATTCGATGAACTTTCCCGGAAAAAATGTGGGTTCTCCATTCGTTCAGAGCATATCTAAAATGCAACTTCATTCTGGAGCTGGCTTGGTTCGATTGCCGGTGTTGACGTAGAATTTTTCTTAGAATTTTTTTCGGGTCTCTAGGCATTTGGTGTGTTTGTTACACAATGTCAAATTGCATCGAAATCTTTTAAATAATAATTGGAGAAGTACATCTAGAACACTGAGTAAAGTAGAGAAAAAGCTTATTGTTCAATTAACACGTACGTCCCCAACCCCCCTGAAATGGAAAAATTCAAATTTAAAATTAATGAAACTCCATCGTTAGCCATCGGATTTTGATGCAGTTTTTTGCAATATGTTATTTATTTGTCGTCAATCAATAGTAGACCGTTTTGTTACAATAGTGCTTACATTTTATGTTTCACTTATATATACAGTACGCCTTAGAAAACTAACACATCAGATTTGCATTTTTAATGTTTTGAATCGTTCGTCATTATCTAATTGAATTGAAGTATTGTTTTAGTTTTGTTTTGGTCATAGTAAAGTCTACATTTTCTCCATGCTTATTGTAAGTTGCCATCATCTGATTCAGAGGTCCAAATTTGGCGTAATTTGTACGATGATGGCTTGTTATAAATATATTTCTATTTCGTAGTTGCCGCGACGGTATGTAAAAATTAAGTTTTGACAAAAGTTCTGCTGAATCAACGCGTTGCGAAACAATGTCATTTACGAATGATACTAATGCAAATTCACGGCGCTCTTTTAATGATTGGATGCTGATGAGCATGCAGCGGGCTTCATAAGATGGAAGCGGAAACCTTGTCCAACCTAATTTACGAAGTGCATACAGTAAAAACTGCTTCTGTACCGATTCTAGTCGTTCTTCATGGGTGACTGAAAATTGTGACCATACCACGCTACAATATTCCAGTATTGACCTCACATTAAAGGGTGATACGGTCAAAATTTGGTCAAGGGAAAACGCGTGTAAATCGGTGAAATCGTTTATTTAAAAAATCAAATTAAATTTCTTTTTCAAGTTCGATTAGTATAAAATTCAGGAAAAATATTCAGTTAGGCTTCCGCTTTTCCAAATCCGAATTGCCGGGCCTTACGCTTGACCCCTGCCATCAGATTTTGTACAGCCACCTTGTCCACCTTCTTCGCCGCAGAAAGCCAGTTTGCCTTGAACTGCTGCTCGTCCTTAGCAGTTTTTTTGGTCTACTTTAGGTTCCGCTTGACAATAGCCCAGTATTTCTCAATTGGGCGGAGCTCTGGCGTGTTGGGAGGGTTCTTGTCCTTGGGAACCACCTGCACGTTGTTGGCGGCGTACCACTCCATGGCCTTTTTACCGTAATGGCAAGATGCCAAATCCGGCCAAAACAGTACGGAACAACCGTGTTTCTTCAGGAAAGGCAGCAGACGTTTATTCAAACACTCTTTCACGTAAATTTCTTGGTTGACAGTCCCGGAAGCTATGAAAATGCTGCTTTTCAAGCCACAGGTACAGATGGCTTGCCAAACCAGATATTTCTTTGCGAACTTTGACAGTTTCGTGTGCTTGAAAATATCTGCTACCTTTCCCCTTCCTTTTGCCGTATAAAACTCCTGTCCCTGAAAGCTGCTTGTAGTCGGCTTTGACGTAGGTTTCGTCGTCCATTACCACGCAGTCAAACTTCGTCAGCATCGTCGTGTACAGCCTCCGGGATCGCGCTTTGGCCGTCGTATTTTGGTTATCATCGCGATTTGGAGTCACTACCTTCTTGTAAGTCGATAGTCTTTTTTGGCTCGATGCACGGTTGTAGACGATACACCCAGCTTATTTGCGGCATCTCGGAGAGATAGGTTAGGGTTTCGCTTGAAACTACCGGCAACTCTCTTTGTCGTCTCAGCGGCTTCCGGTTTTCGATTTCCCCCCGATCCAGACTTCCTGGCTGTCGACAAACGTTCCCCAAACACTTTAATTACATTTGTAACGGTTGATTTGGCAACTTTTAGCGATTTTGACAACTTTGCGTGCGAGTAGCTCGGATTTTCGCGATGCGCGAGCAAAATTTTGATACGCTGCTCTTCTTGCTTGGACGGCATTTTGACAACTGAAGAGTGAATTCCAAAATCAAAATAGGAGCAACATTCTACACACACACACCTTCAAAATGAGGGGTGTTCAGGTTTTTTAAATGCAAAATTGAAAGAAATACGTCAAGTTGATATCGACCAAATTTTGACCGTATCGCCCTTTATGCAATGTGCAATGTTTTTATTGTGTACGGATCATGAAAATTGTAACAAAAACGTTTTATAAATCCAAGCATATTATTTGCTCTGTTGATGCTATTGATGTTACGGGGACAAAACCTACAGCGTCTGGACTTTCTTGTAAGATGCTGTATATTCGGAAAATCATCGCACACTACGACAATGTTGCTGGCATGATGGTGACATGCAAGAGCTGCAGGTTTTGAGGTTGTCAGAGCAGAAACATGCAGAACACTTGGAAACCGGAGATGCTGCAGGTCCGTACATGCTATCGTAGTTGTTGATGAACATATCTGTTTTGTTCGTTGTTTCATTTTGAAGGCTACTGTCACGCTTTCTTTTCAATACGTGATTCATTGCGATTTCTTTGGACAACCAACCTAAAAACTTGCGTTTCTTGCTTCGATCTCCAAAGAGATAGTTTTGATTGGCCGCAAGGAATGTGTAAAAGGAGTTGTGGCTCCACAAGTCTAATATATCCTGGAATATGGCCAATGGATACCGGTTGGTACGCCTTTTACATGTGTAGCTACCAGTGGCACAATCTAAAGTATCAACACCTGCCTTCAGGGTATTGTACAGTTTTACATTTTTTGGTTTTTCCAATAAAATTGGGAATAGTTATAATAGAATAGAAAACTCGAAAGGTATTATAAAATAATGCTCTGTATGTCACAATGTGCATGAAATTTTAAATAATGATTTTCTTGTTTTTTTTTTGCACAACGTGGCAAAGCTGGATTGTTTTGAATGAAAAAAGAAAATTATTGCTCACGGTTTGAGTTCCAGAGACGTTTGATGTACTAGGTGAACCGATTTCATGAAGATTGATATGTCGCAAGCTAGCTTTTGGAAAAGATTTGATTATGGCCACTTTCCCAGGGGAACTCAGATCCCACAGGGCCCCCCTAAGTAGCCAGTATGGTCAGACACCCTCAGAATGTCCTCCGATGACAAAGTTTTGCAAAATCAGGAAGTTTGATATGTTTCAAGCCAGATTTTGGTAGATATTTCAATATGGCCACTTTCCCGGAGGAACTCGGATCCCGCAGGACCTCTTTTAGTGGCCAGTATAGTCAGAAATCCTCAAAATGTCCTCCGAAGACAAAGTTTTGCAAAATCATGAAGTTTGATATGTCGCAAGCCAGATTTTGGTAAAGATTTGAATATGGCCACTTTCCCGGAGGAGCTCAGATCCCGCAGGGCCTCCCTAAGTAGCCAGTATGGTCAGACACGCTCAGAATGTCCTCCGAAGACAATTTTTTGCAAAATCATGAAGTTTGATATGCCGCATGCTATGTTTCGCATCCAAAAATATTTTGTCCGCCATTCCTGGACAGGTACTTACCCCAGTACTCCCACCTTGGAATCCAAAACTACGGATATTTTCGGAATTACCGAATACGGAATACGGAATTACGGAATTTCACAAACTAGGATAATTTTTTGATCTATTGCAAAAAACTGCATCAAAATCCGATGGCTAACGATGGAGTTTCATTAATTTTAAATTAGAATTTTTCGATTTCAGAGGGGTTGGGAACGTACGTGTTAATTAGCTTTAAATGACAAAACAGAAAAAAGAAGAAGAAGAAGAAGATCCCGGAAAACTTGTGCCATGATATGAGCACGTAAGTGCACCGCAGTCCAAAATGGCAAAAAAAGGAACTTTTTTTCTCTTGCAAAACCTTTCCATTTTAGCCATAAAGTGTCTTAGGATGTATCGTTTGTTCGTTAAGGATACTACTAGAAAATTGAAATATCGCATTAAATAGAGCCTATGAAACATTATTCAAGTTTGACAATGGTCTAGAATAAAACATGTTTGGCTTAAGTACGGTATGTGTCCCTTGACTCAGCCTATTATGCAACGATCGATTACATTTTTTATTATAACTCATAATTTTTTTAAGCTGAAAGCGAGATTCAACTAGTTATACACTTGTTAAGATAAGCTTGGTAATTTGTAGTACGAAAAGTTGCAAAACTCTTTTTTATAAAGTCAGAAACTTTCAAGGGATATGGATTTAATGTCGGTCTATAAGCACCAAATGGGGTCTATTCATGGATGCAACTTCGTCTCATTCGATAGATTTATTACTAAATGCAGTCTTTGAACGTTTTTTTTTTTTAAATTTTATCTATTAAGGCATTGCCAACTGTATTCGCTTTATTTAGCACAAAATTTCACAAAACAAACTAAAATGAAACTGCTTCGAAACACTTAAGTGATGTTCATATATGATTTATCAGCCATTCAATAATGAAAACGTTATAAATCACTATACAATGATTTTGTTCCTTCGGTTTGTGTTGAGATGAGCCAGTTGAATATAAACAACCGCAAACTCATGCATTTCCACTTTAAATTTTACGAATTGCAACCTTTTTACTACGTTATTTATACAACAGGCCATAGTTGGGAACATACAAAAAACAAAATTGGGTCTTCGATTTTCTTGTAAAATCATTGATATTTTAAATAGGTGAACGGTAAGTTTGTAACGTATAACTATTTTCTGTACATCGAGACTGCATTACTCGCTTTATCGATTCAATTGAGCCAAGTTTAGATCACTTGAAGATCGTGTAGATCATCTGTTCAGCTTAACCAGAGAAATCATGATACCCCAAAAGTTCAAGAAATCGAAAATTACGCGGAAGTGAACAACTATAAGTTGATTAATATTGTCCCAATTGCTTCGGATTACATCGGTCATCCTTATAGCATGATTTTGTTGATTATCGCTAAATTAATGACATATTTGGTTCCTAGGCCGAATAAAGGTGATAGGCTAACATTACATCCCTTTACCCTAGATCAAGTTTTTGTCAGTTTTTAAACAGATAAACAGGTTTTAAACAGGTTGAACCATGAACTTCAAGGTTTTTGAAAGAAATATCTTCTCATCAACATGAGACCTTAGAACCGCAATTTCTAGAATCAAAGACATGAAGAAAAAGTATTGATAGTTGCGTTGGACTACCTGCCGTAATCTACCTTCCCACCCTTGCCTATCCTGCATTGAGGTAGCGTGGTTAAAGATTGTGTGCTTGATCGGGTACTGCCTTTCGAAAAAGCCCTCCGCTTAGTTTCAAAACTGCTTCTATTCATTTTTTCACAGCCTGCCGTACTCTAACGGAACTATCAATACTTTCGCTTCATATCTTTGGGCCTGGCAAAAAGTGCTGTCCACTCCTAGGGTCTCATGTTGATGAGAAGATGTTTCCTTAAAAAAAAAACATTATAATTAACATTATTTTTCACATCGCTTCGTTCGTATTTCTATCGAGTTTTCATACACTCAGCCAAATAATCTTAAGAAAATCATAAGGTTCAACTTATGAACGATGCTCTAAATTTCATAAGGTTGACTTATGAATGGGTTTTTTTTTATACACGACGTTATTTTTGTTCGTCGTTAAACCTATTTACAAGTGTTGGTATACTAGTGGTCAAGGCACTGGACCCATAACCTCAACGTTCAAGGTTCGAATCCAGGTTGCTCCATGTTTTTATTTTTTCAACATCATTATATTTCATAAGGTAAATTGATGAAATTCATAACGATTTCTTGTAGCAAATAATCATAATGCATTCTTATGAATATCGAAAGTTTATTTCGCTGAGGGATATGTTATCAAAAAAAAAAAAAACAATGAATTATTGGCTCCGTTAAACTTACGGAACTAAGCCCCACAAATAAATGAACTAGTTAACAAACAAACTATCGATCGATCCTGTGCAAATAAACAACGAGTGGTTCGAGTGTGTGAAAAAAGCACTCACGTGCCGAATGTTATCCATGAGGGTCGGTTAATGTGAGCTATTGAATCAGTAATGAAAATCGCTCAAGACTACAGTTGGTAAGGCAGGGCTGGATTTACAATTGTTGTCAATTTGAAAATTTTAAACAGTTCTTCAATTTGCTTATAGATCTATCTTATCAATAATGTTTAAAAATTTCATGAAATGGTTCTCTAACTATTGTAAACTGGTATTTCCTAACCCAATTTGCTAATATTTTAATTTGAAGTCCAAAACAACTTAATTTTAAGTTGAAGCTACTCAACCACCCCGTTCTCTTCGCGCAATTAATGGTTGAGTATTTTTAACTTAATTTTGGTTGAAAATCGTAGCACCTGCGCTGTTGACGATTGTCATTTTTTGTTTGGTAGAATGCGGACGCATTATTTGCTCGTCACGGTTCTCTGCCTGTACCCATCTGGACACGAGAAACGCGAATTGGCTGTTAACACATTTAAAGCATTCCCACAGCTGGAGCTATCTAAACTTGGTCCTGGAGCTTGCCCAGAGGTAAATATTAAGTTACTGCATTTCAAGGGAACAATGTATAATATGCTTCGTATTTCTAGTCATATTTCTACGTTTCTATCACTCAAAGTCTCGAAGTTGCCGGATACCATTCTTGAAATGGCAGCATCGTTAACAACGCTATCACATATGGATTGCCAACGTTTTTCTGTAAGAATTAAGAGCTGTTTTATTGTACTGATATTGACAAATAAAAATGATGAAATGATTCACGTATTTGTCCGTGTTCGAAAAAAATTATCATCAGGTTCTATGTTCCCATTTATCCAATCCTTATGGTTACGGTAATTTCACCCAATTCATTCTATAATTCATTAGGTATATTTTACCCATTGGCAATTGAAATGTTAGTACCCAACATTAGGTAAATTTTAGCCATTGGTATTTGAAAAGTAATTACTAATTTCAACTTAATGCAAAAAACATGCGAGATGGGCTGAACAAAACTTAGTTTTAGGTACTTTTTTCTTCGCATGCACGAACTTTGCATGGAAGAAGAAGAATGGTTTTCGGTCCCTTCAAAAACCATATTTTCGCTCTTACTTTTTTATTGCAAATTTGCCTACAAAGTTGCTATCAGATGGTTTTTAGATCTTACTAAGGTGTAACTTTGGACCTATACATCTTGCCGATATCTTTTACCGTTAGCGAGTTATTAACGATTTTCTTATAAAATTACGCCATTTTCATATGTGTTTTGCTCAATTTGAAAAAAAAAAACAACCTAGCTCCAGTTTTCAGATATAATATGCAATAATATTAAAACTTCCAAATTCAGTTGAGAAATATTTTTTCTGTCTGCCTCAACCAGAGAAATCAACATTTGAGAAAGATTTTTTTTACAAAAAAACCTTAGTAACTTTTGTTTGACGTACGACAGCGACGATCTCGGTATATCAAAAGTTGTATCCTTAATTATTCTAGGATAAATGGGGAGACAGCTTTGCTGAAAAATTTGAAATAAGTTAGAGCAAAACAACTTATTTTTATAGAGACTAAGCTACACGGAAAAAAAGTCGTGCCCAGATCCGTGAACTACAGTCATGTTTTAGAGCAAGCAAAAATACACCGTGAACTGAATCGCGTAATCATGAACAAAATAATGTTTGAAGGGAAAAATCCTGAAAACGTGAACTCGTTCACGGTCCGTTTTCATTTGCGGGAATTCTTTTTTTTCTGTGTACGTAGGAAAAATTGCCCTAATTTGGTCATTTCAAAAGCTACAGAAAAATTTGTTGAATCAAAGATGCTTAAATTTTTTTTATCTACAACTTTTCCGAAAAATATATGCCTTTATTTCTGCAAATCAAAAAGTAAGATTTTCGATTTCTCTGAAAACAAGAAACAACTTAGTTTTCATTTACACCAAAAGAAGGGCCGTATTATTAGAAACAACGTTATAGATGACAATTATGCTCCAAAACATCAAACTTAGGCTGAAAACGTATCATTCAAGTTTGTCAGAAGCAGATAATTTCTCATCTCCATGCGAAGAGCGCTAGGAGTGGACGGTAATTTATTGCTAGAACGAATAGACATGAACAGAAAGTGTATTGATAGTTCCGTATAGGGCAACGGCAGGCTTTGAAAATTGAAAGATCAAGTTTGAAAACGAGCGGAGGGCATTATTGAACGGTAGTATCCGATTGATCAGGCACAACATAACCCTTTACCATACTATACTACCCCATGCAGGATAGGCAAGGGGAGGAAATCCCCTTGACTGGCAAAAGGTTATGCAACCGGTCGGGCTCTTATACTACCTATTGATTTTTTCTAGTTCTAGCGATTTGTCCCTCTTCCAATACTGCCTAACACGGGTGAGAAATTAGCTCCCGCTGTTGAGTTTATTTTTAGCATGCACCGCCTATTTCACACATTTGTTCTTCTCGTCAGACTATTACTTATAGATTTCGGAGAGAACGACGGTGAGTGGTGCAAATGCTGATCCCCACCAATATGATTTAATGGATTCCCCCATTATGGGCTTTCTACAAATTGATTGTGGTTTTTGTATTCCCCCAAGCGCGAAAGTAACGATCTTTGATGAAGTTTGTCAGATGCATTATCAGAGGGCATTATTGAACGGTAGTATCCGATCAGGCACATCACCCTTTACCATACTACCCCATGCAGGATAGGCCGTCCACTCCTAGCGCTTCGCATGGAGATGAGAAATTATCTGCTTCTGAAAAACTTCATCAAAGATCGTTACTTCCGCGCTTGGGAGAATGGCTAGCTTCTTCGCCAGATGCAAATCCTCTGGATTTCTCTAATTGGGAAATCATGGAAGCTCACTTTAGAGATCTCAAACCAATGGGTATTGAAACATTCAAAGCTACCATACAGAAGATATGGGATGAAATCCACGAAAATCAGGTGCATGCTGCTTGTACTGCCTTTCCGAAGAGGCTAAGGTCAATAAATAAAGCTAAATGCGATAGAATCGAATTGTAAATATGTGCACATAAACAATAAAATAAAAGAAACAGAACCACAAATAAATAAACAATACCATTTAAATTAATTGTCTTTTCGTGGGAGATACAATCTTTGTTTCATGCATCACTTATTTGGGCCTACCATGTAGTGTTTAAATATCCAGGAAGTATCATGTTTTTTTTTTTTAAATTTTGATTAACTGAAGAATCAAGAACATATTTTAAAATGAAATACGATTATTTTTTCATGAACAGATTTTTTCGCAGCAAGTCCATTATTATTTATTTTTTATTATTTAAAAGAATAAACAAGTTCATTTTTACTCAAAAATAAGTTGTCAATGAAGTACTTACCCATTGAGAAATACTAAACAAATGCGCAGAACTAAATTTACCCATCTCTGAAGTTCGACAGCAGTTACTTAATTTTGAGTTTGAAAATTCTCAATTTTGAGAATTTTTTATCTTCCGTGTGGATATTCCACGCAGGGATTGCAGACTTTCCATTTTTGTTGCAGACTTTTTTAAAGATGCAGACATATAGCAGACATTTTATTTATGTTACAGACTTTTACAGACATTTGAAATATTTTTAAATTTCAATTAAAGGTATTCTCTGAAGTTCGAATTTAAAACGTACGAGGATCTGAACAGTATAGTAGATACGGTAAGAAGCTTTGTTGAAATATTTTAAAATAGCGTAGGTTTAATTTATTTTTGAAGTAGTAATCCTTGAGGGAACGAAAGTGGTGAGCTCTCGTTCAAAATACGAATAAACTCATAAATAAGGTACAGTTAGATTATTCCAAAGTTGGTGCGTTTTAAAAAAATCTTATTTCGTATACTAGACTGAAATACTGCTTAAAATATATAAAACGCAAAAAAGCACTCAATGCTCCATTAAATTCACGTAAAAATATAAACACGATATAACAAAAATATAAAATGCACCTATTTAATACCGATAAATAAATCGAAGGCACGAAAGTTGACCGCTTCAACTACAAAAAAAGGCCTTTTTACCCAAACATATTATTTCATTACAAAAAGATTAATTGAAGTGTTTTTTATAACAATGAAATTTAAATAAAATTTTGATTTCAGTTTTTTAATTTATGTAACAGAAAATTGACTCTGTAATTTATTGTTATTCAATGGTTATTTTTAGACAAAGAAAAAAAGTCTGTTGAATTTATCAAATGAAAACTAAATTGTGATTTTAAAATACAAAACCGGAAAGAACGTTATAGGGAGAAAAAAAACTATAGAAAAAAGTGTCATCTATTGGAATGCTTCAAGCTTGAGTGTCCCTTTAAAATATGAATCAATAGTGTAAGATTGCATACAATCCAAGAAATAGAAGCAGAAATGTTTACATAATCACACATCTAGCCAAAATTACAAAACTCGTTCTCTTATTACATCTCTTTGTAGAATAAAGTCAAGTTTTGAAAAAGAAATATAAAGGCTTCTTTAGACATTCCAGAACATTAAAATTTTTGATGTTCGCAGACATTTGAAAACAAAAAAATCTGGCATCCCTGATTCCACGCGCAATATGGCTAGCAATTCATGCTTAAGGCCTTGTTCCGACTACAGAGTTGTAACATGTAATAACCGTTGTCAAATAATTTCAACAAGAAATTCGTCATCAGAATGGACGAATCCAGGTTGAAAAAAGAAGAAGACACCGAGTGGTGATAAATCTGACAAATCCCATGTTAATGTTTAGGACCAAAAAATTTAAAATGCTTCCAGAAAATTCAAATGAAACTCTAATTTAAAGCGGATGGAAGAAAAATCCAAAACTACTCAATAAAGGCATTTTCAGCAAAATAAAAATAGAATTGAAATAATGCCCTTATTGTGTAGTTTTCGATTTTTCTTACATCATACAACAAACTGCTTTTAATTAAAATTTAATTTGAATTTTTTAGAAGCATTTTAAAATATTCGTCCTACACTTTAACATGGGAGCTGTCAGATTTATCACCACTCTGTGTTTCCTTCTTTTTTCAACTTGGATTCCTCTATTGGCTTATAACTTGTAAGATCTGGTCAGTCTGGCCAGTGTTTAGACACAGTGGAAGCAGTGGGTCGATGGTCATGAAGAAAATCAAAATATTTTTTGGCTCAGGAAGTACTAGCACACCGGTCCCAAGCTTAATGATTCGCCACTAATAACGTAACTCACACCAACACACTCTCAAATATTCTGTCAAAATAACATACACGCTAAGATGAGATTACCATGAGATCGTTAAAAAGTACCGATAATCGCTCAAAAATGCACATACCCAAATTTTGCGTCAACACAGATTACCTGAAATTAAGTAATAGTATTGAACGAAGGTAAACGTTAAAAATTACCGATTTTTCATTGTTACTTTTTTCAAAAAATTGTGTATTTTCTTTGTAGTTTTATTTTTAAGAATGCTTAAAAGATGCATTCAATTTATAAATTTATCCATTTGGAGTAGTATTCCGAATTTTGCACTTCACAAGAAACAAATTTTCAAATGTATTACAGAAATATGTTTGCTGTATTAAAAAAACATCAATAAATAGTTTTCTGCATCGACCCAACATTTTGATACGTTCATTTGTTCGCTCCGAGGTGACGCCGAATCCCACCACAGGATTCACGTTGGTCCATAAACATCCATCGAAGCTAGAATCAATTAAAAGAATGCAAAAGTTGTTGCTTTAAATATTGGGACATGAATTAACATTTTCTTCAGGGATTAATAAGAAAAATAATTACGTTTCTGTTTTTTAAAAACATGGCTACCACGTGTTTCAGCGACGAAAATTTCAATTTTGGGTAAATAATAACGTCCAATATTGGAAAATGTACTTTCCTCAAGTGTCAGTAAAAATTACTGTTCATAATCGTTCGATTTTAGCGATATTTTAGGTATTGTTAATATAACCGTATTTTAGCTAAAATAAATAACTAATTTTAGGTATTCTCATCTCAGCGTGTAGCGAATCAAAACAAATACCAAGATATTGCTGATTGCAGTTAAAATTGGACTCCGACAAAAACAGAAAAAGTGTGATAAAAGTGCACGTTTACGACAAATCGTTTCCTGTCTTCAGTGAACTTATACCTTTCAGCATAAAGGATTAGTGCACCGAAGACAACAAAACGATTTGACGTAAACGTGCACTTTTATCACACTTTAAAATGCGCAAAAAGCACTCCTAGAGTCCAATCACAACTGCAACCAGCAATACTACCGGTACCAAAACGTACCGAAAAGCGCAAGAGTTCATTGCAAGGTGCAGACGGCAAGGTGTACTTCGGACCTTCGGGGTTCTACAACAGTGAACCAATGTCAAATCACTAGTTTCATATTGATTTTTAGTGGAAGAGCGAAAACACTGCACAAATGCCAAAGCTGCTTAGTGTGAAAGAGGAAGAAACAAATCTCTTACAACTCTTTTTCGACAGCGATGTTGTATAGGGCACTGCATAGTTATATCTCTTTCTCATTCTACACAGAAAAAAATAATTAATTTTAACAAGCGCGTAACATTTCCCTTCGTTTAATTTCAAGCCAAAGAAGGCGTAAATAACGAAATTCTTTGCAAGCTTTCATGCGCCATACAACAATGTTTGCAACCTTTCATACAACAAGCTAGATTCAGACGTTATCTAGCTAAACTTTACATGAAATCTCCCATTATTTTCTGTTAAAGCTAGCATTCCCTTTATGTGCATTACACTGATGTAAAACAGCTTATCGAAATGCATAAGATTTGCCTTATGAAACTGCATGGGCCCTCTGTATTTTGATTTCGTACGGCCCTTATGAAATCCATGTTTGGAAATATGGTGTGTGTGCAAAACTCATAAGGTAGATGTATAAAATGGTAAAAAGCGCGCCTCAAATTATTGTTTTGGTTAATCTTGGTGGATACTGAATGCTGATGATCCCGATATTATCAACAATATTACCGAGCTGATATACTCTCTTCCAAAGTGGAAATCGAAAAGGACTAAGCGAATTACTGGAAACCATAAATTAGGTAAAGTCTTTTACTTATAACATAACTGTTCTCTTTGAGCAAGCAAGCTCATTCCCTCCATTGGATATTCCGCTACGTATATGAATGACATGTATAGCGTGGGAACTTATACGTGCATTATTTCATAAAATTCTACACTATCATGTATTATCTCATAAAATTCTACATTATTAAACATAAATCTAAGAATGGGCATACCTTTAGATGATTGAAGTTGTCATTTTTCCATGTATTTCATAACCACAAAGGTAGCATGGAATAGAAATTCAAAAAAAAAATCAGCATTAGAATATTGCGAAATGAATATATTAAAGCAATAATCAGTACTGCCTACGCATATAACTTCTGTAGCACTTACAGATAAATTTCATAAGGTTGTACAATGAAATTTATACATTTACAATAAGCAATCGCTCAGAAGTGGATGTGACAACAATCACAGCATTTCATAAAGTATGATGAAATTAATACCTGTATACAATTTTTTGTTAAAAAAATATGTTATACATTTACTTCATAAAAATACAAATATAAAACATATACAGTTAAGTCTATTTGACCTGTTGTATCCAAATGCCCGCACCTTTCGTTTGACACCTTCCATCAGTTTTTGCACAGTGTTATCCGTCACCAATTTTGCAGCTTTCTGCCAGTTACGCCTGAAGCTTTTCTCATCAATTGCTACGCTATTCGTTTTTCGAAGATTCCTCGACCAGAGCCCAATACTTTCGATCGGACGGAGTTTGGCGAATTTGGCGGATTGCAATAATTTGGGAAATTTTACACCATTAGCAATGAACCAATCCTTAGCCAGTTTTCCATAGTGGCAAGATGCCACATCACCGAACCGTTGTGTTCCCGAATGAACGGCAACAGTCGTTTATTCAGACACTCTTTTACGTAAATTTGTCCATTTAGAGTGCCAGTCGTGATGAAGATGTCGCTTCTGAGACCACATCCACATATTGCCTGCCATACGAGGTATTTTTTGGGGAACTTAGACAATTTTTTTTGCTTAAAACGATCAGCAACATTTCCTCTTTGCAACGAGGTATAAAACTGTAGTCCCGGTATCTGCTTAAAGTCAGCTTTGCAATATGTTTCGTCGTCCAATATTATGCAGTCGTATTCCTTCAGCATAGTGTCATATAATTTTCTCGATCGAGATTTTGCGCTCTTGTTCTGGCTGTCGTTACGATTTGGAGCAACACCTACTTTGAATGATTTCAAGCCTGCACTTTTCTTCACTTTCTGGACGAACGATCGAGACATTTTCACTTTTTTCGCCACATCACGAACGGAGATATTCGGTTTCTTCTTAAATTCTTTAATCACTCTCTTCCTCTCCGCGACGAAACGAGAATCATGGTTACCTCCGGAACCGACCTTTCTCTTTAAAGTTAAGCGCTGCTGAAAGTTTTTTAGCACTTTAATAACCGTCGATTTTGCGATTTTTAATGACTTGGCAATATCATCGTGCGACATATCTGGATTTTCCACTCTTTTGTGCAAAATTGCTTCGCGCACGCGTTCTTGATTCGACGCCATTTTACTGAATAAAGGTTACTGTAGCCAAACGACGTCTTCATCATAGCACACATACATTAATATTTATGTAGTAGTGATCGGATTAGCAAAGCGTACACGGAGAAAACTGCATTAGGGCATTTCCGACGACTACTTTTTGGTGTGCACATTCTTTACCTTCCCGTCGGTAGTGAATAAAGATGTTAGCAACCTTGCATTTCCAGGAAATTTACGTTTTATGTCATTGTTTACAATTGTTACTTTTGACCTTTTGACGATTTTGGCTAGAAAGGAGAAATTAATATTACTGATAACATCTACACCAAAGGGAGAAGCAGTTTAGTCCGCCATGAATTCAAGCCGATAAGCAAGCTCAAAAAATTGCACATAGGTTTCTTGTTTTAAAAAGTTTTTGAAGTTTTTTATCGCTAGGTAAATTTTGCAAGGGCTCTGCGTCGCTGTCAACCACAAATAGATGAACCATAGTTCACATGATTTCAACAATTTTTGACATCTGACAACTGAAATCGACAAAGATTTTTCATTAGGGCCTAACTGATTAACGTAAACAATTGCTTCTTCCTTGAATTTGTCGACCTTGGAAACTTGCCTCATCAATCTACCACAGCAAAACGAGTCCTTCTATTCGATAGAATTGGAAGCTTACATGGGTAGATTTTGTGTTACGAGAAATTTACTGAAGATGCGATTTGTCAGTTAGGCTCTAATGATTAATCTTTGTCGAAATATAGCGCTTCAAAAAAAATCAATCAATGTCAAGTCACGACAGGCATGACAGAACAAATCCACTAACTCTTCCACACTCGCTTCGTATCCTATATAATGACGTGACAATGCGCACATATGAAAGTGTTGAATGTTAGAGTGTAAGGTTGATGCATTCATCCTAACCATATTTTCATCACATTGATACTGAAATTCATGTGAGCTACAGCGAAATCCTTAATGATTACCCCCCTGACATTTTTTTTGGGGCCCGGGGCCTGGTCCCCCAAATCTGGCCCTGTGTTAAGGAAACCACACCGCTACACCAAAAAACTTAACCATAGTAATTCTACGCTGATGCACCACCTGTCGTCCTACCTGTCCGGAATTTGGTGCTGCCCCAAGAAGGCAAAACTTATAAAAGCAATCTTCACCATTTTCGATTCCGCCATACCGGGCTCCACCCAGGCATCGTTGCTGTTGAAACAAAAGCAGGGAGCACGGTCCCATTTATTTAATTTAAAAAGCAAAGCTCCTTCAAAGCTTGTTTGTGATGAAACACACACGCCCTCCGTTGATGGCTTCTGATCTTTTCTTGCTCCTCTTGTGTCCTTGGCAGCAACAGCATCTCCTGCACTGCCGTCAGTCAGTCAGCAGAGTGTGGTGTCATCATCCTTCGAGGAATGTTTGTGTTTGTGTGCTCTGAGAAGGTGATACTGTTGTAAGCTCCATCCTCACAGTGCCGTTTGGAAGGGGCAGCACTTTAAGTGCCTGGCAGTATGAGGACAAGACAGAGACAAGAATTGGACTAAGTGCAGTCACCCACCACCTCCAGGCTGCCGAAGCTACTCACTTTAAAACTATCGTTCTGATAACGGAGTTCAGGACGAGTTTTCCTTGTACCGTAACTACCCATCACAAAGGAGCGAGGGTGGCCGGAGTAAGGACGGCAAACACTGAACAGTAATAAGGTGGGTTTTTATGACGTTGCCGTACTAGGGAACGAACAACCAGGAGTCAGGGTGCTACAGAGTCGGGATAGCAGATTGGTACATGGGAAAAAATGAAGAGCTACAAATTACTTTAATAGATCACGTCACTTGAAAGTTTCATCCTTCTTCTCACCCGTGTTGGATGGAAGAGTGGAACTGTTGGTTGGTCAGTTTTTCCCATTTTGAATGCCGCTCACGAAGTGGGAGATTTTTTTCAACTGGAGTATCTTATTTGTCCGTGTAACTATTATTTATTATGGTTATGAAGGTTTTTCGTTTTTTCCTCGGTAGATGGTGGTTATATTTTAACCACGAATTGGGATACTTGATTGTTTATTTTGTTTATTTTGTTTAATTCATCTGACCGTAGTCTACATGAATGTATTAAAACTATTGTAGCCTAGATTATAGCAGTCTTGACGCAGTTATTCTGTTTTTAAAAGATCTAGAAGATTCTCCTAAGTCGAAGAGGTCGTCAACCAACGAAAAGGTACGAACACATGATGTCAGTGGCTCATTAAAACCGTAAGAAGTCCGATGGAATCTGGTCAGCAGTAGAGATGACGATCTAAGTTGTCTTCCCACTCTAAAGTCAATGCAAGACAGAAGTGCAGGTGCGTCGATTTCACCGTTCACTATCTTTGCAATAAGGGTAGCTTGTTGAATATTTCGGCGACGGTGCAGCGTGTCGAGTCCTAGAAGCCGGCATCGTTCAGGATACGGAGGGAGATCTTGAGGATTACGCCAGGGTAGGCTTCTGAGTGCAATGCGTATGAATCTACGTTGAACACGTTCAATTCTGAGGTCACATGACAGTTGATACGGAGTCCAAATTACCGCAGCATTTTCAAGAACCGGTCGAACAAGTGCACAGTAGAGTGCTTTGAGGCAGTGAGGATCGGTGAAATCACGGGAGATTTTAGTGATGAATCCCAATTGTCGTGAAGCTTTCTTGATGATGGTGCTGATGTGCTGATTGAATGTAAATTTTTCGTCCAGTATCACACCCAAATCACTGACCTGATCAACGTGCTCGAGGACATTCCCATCAATTTGATAGTTAAAAGTGAAAGGACGCGTTGATCGGTGGAACGTGATAGCAACACATTTAGTAATGCTTATCACGAGTTTATTCATATTACACCAAGTGGAAAACATATCTAGAAGCTCCTGAAGCCGGTAGCAGTCATCAATAGACCTCACCACCAGGTAGATTTTTAAATCGTCTGCGTATATGAGTACGTAGTTCGATCCTAGCAACAAAGCAGCATCGTTGAAGAACAGCGCAAATAGCAAGGGCCCCAGATTACTGCCTTGTGGAACACCTGAATTATTATTAATCGCACTGGAAACAGCTTAACCAAGCTTTACGCTCAAAACACGACCCATCAAGTAGCTTTCCAGCCATACCACAAGTCGCTTTGATGCACCTAGACGGGATAGTTTGCTCAGAAGTATTCTGTGACCAATGACGTCAAAGGTGGCCTTCAAGTCCGTATATATGGCATCAACTTGAGTTTTAGCTTCAATCTGCGTAATAAAGGTACTAGTGAAGTTAAGAAGGTTCGTTGTTACAGAGCGGCCTGACATAAATCCATGTTGATTGTCTGAAATGTATTGTTTGGTACAGCCAAGAATCACATTACTAACGACTATTTCGAATAGCTTCGATCCCGCAGATAGACTGGTAATTCCTCTGTAGTTCTTCACATTTCTTTTATCTCCATTCTTGAACACGGGGAACATAAAAGATTGTTTCCACACAGCGGGGAACTTTTGTTGCTCAAACGATTTGTTGAAGATGTGACCAAGAGGAGTCGCCAAGGGAGCAGCACAGCGACAAAAGATAACAGCCGGTACACCATCAGGCCCGGGCGAATACGAGCTTTTCAGTTTCCTAGAAGCAGCAATGATCATGTCCGAAGTGATGGAAAAGGTGTCCAGGTCAAATACATCAGCAGGTAAATTGGAAGCTGCCTCTTCAGCTTCTTGTTGAGATGTGAGCCCAGCGGAGAACACAGACGTGAAATGCTTGGCAAACAGTTCGCATGATTCTTCAGCTGAAGATGATTCTGATTCGTCTAGAAATACATTTGACGATATGGAAGAGCATCGCCTCTTAGAATTCACAAAATTCCAGAAACTTTTTGGGTCCCTACGCAAGCCAAATTGTAGACGCATAACATGTGATTTATACAAACTAGCATTCACTAGACGGTATGCGTCACTTGCGACTTTGAAGGCCTGTTGATTAGTTAAGGAACGTTGCTTCCGAAGTAACCTCTGTTTAGCATTTCGGTCACGTTTCTGGGTTGCTCCATGGTGGCTTAACAGGTCACCGAATCCTAGGGAGGTTTTCATTAAGCCATCTGCACAAGATGTCACAGAAGCGCTCTGTCATATTGTCAACATCCTGTATATTGAGCAGTTCTGTCCAGACCGTATTGGACAGAAATTCAGTTAGTGAATCATAATCAAGTCGGCGGTAGTTCAAAGGTCTTGCTTCACATCGTCTAGGAACAGTAGCTTGCATGCGAGGAATAGGCACGGAAATATCCAATGGAGGATGGTTAGAATCAACGGTCAGCAAAGGGAAAACCGCTGTTGATACGTTGATAACTTTCGCAGAAGGAAAGTACACCAAGTCAAGCACTCTATCCAGATAGTTGCGTTTGTGATTGGTTTGAGTCATGTTTGGAAAGTCGAAACAATCGACCAGCCGGGCTGGTGGGGAAGGCAGTGGGGAAGAGAGAGCATAGCGAAGGCCTTCCTCTCCCCCCTTATAATAGAGGCTGGGCGGGTTCTTATCTCCCCAAACCAAAACCACATCATTGGGCGACGCTTCGTTGCTAAGCTGTTGAGGGGAAGCAATATTGTGTTCAATAATTTATTCTTCCTGGGCGATCTGGTGGAATGTAGACAGCCAGTAACAATAGTTTTTGGCCCTTTATAGTACACGAAACGCATACATGCTCCAAATTTTGTCCATTCGTCAATTCAATCATCGAGAGTTCTTTTGAGCAACAGCAACGAGTACCATCATGATACCGATTAAGAACACGAGACACCGTAGAATGTACCATTCCCAGCTTCCTGCTGATGGCACGATGAGAAAGATCCGGAATTTCGAGGTACGTGCGCAAAATTTCTTTGCGCCGCTGCTGTTCTTCCGACTCCATCTTTGCAACGATTGCACATCTGCTAGTGAAACTTACACAGCGTAAACAAATACACATTGAACTAATTCCACCCAAAATTTCAATAGAAAATACCCAACGGGTAAAAAGTTACAGCCATTTAAAAGTGGTGCAATTTGATTCCGTACAATCTTTAAGCCTGTTTTTTAAGCTTTTTTAAGAACTTTGTGCATTTGGTGACAGTGAAGATAAATGTGAAGGTTTATGCAGAACTGCTGTTGCTGCGATTGCAGCTGCTGTTCTAGTTAGAAGAAGCAAAAATCCACCCCAGCTTCGGGAATTCACCCCAGAAAACTGCCACAATGAGTCTGTAGATTCAGTCGGCAGTTTTTGACGTAGGACTTTCGTCTCGATTTCATTGCCATATGATTGTCCGAGTATCCCAGCCTTTTGCAGGTGGCACAATTATACCCTCTGTACATAAAAGCGCACCGGAAAAAATGCTTTATCTAATCTTACATAGGTTGGGCGAACTGAACCGACTTATTTCATCCGAAGAGCATCGGAAGTATAGAAATAAGATCATGAGTGACTTTAGGGTTCTTGAAACAACTAGAAGCTCGTTTCAAAACCTCTATCGCCAGACTCGCGTCTGTCACAACGCATGCTATCTCTACTTCTCGCGAGGGCACGTTGATATAATACTCCTTCTGAAAAGCTTTATGTCCGGCAATCTTATTTGCTATTGCATAGTTCGACGTAGAACCGCAGCTCCAAGCCAACCATCTTGATGCAACAGACAAACCCAGAAGCAGCAGCTGAAGACAAAGGTCTAGGAGATTTTCCCGGAGAAGCGCGAAGAAGATTCTCCTATCGCAGACTCTCAGTAAGAAAGGGATGTCGAAGCCATTGTTCTTTTCTTCGGGACTTGAATGAAAAAAGATTTACAGTTCCAAATACCCGCTGGAAGTGGTCACAACGCCAAAATGTACTTGAAAAAAATAAACCACCTGAAAAGCACTGTGGTAATGAAGAACGCGAATCCTCCAATCGTTCCCCAGCTGCGGCCGATCGAGACTATTTGAGCCAACTTCAAACGCAGGATGTTGTTGGTGTTGTTGTTTCTTACAAATGTCCATCAACATCATCATAAAACGCAGGATCTATTCCATCAATGTTGTGGTCAAATACGAGAAGCAGCTGATCGAAAAAGCAAGAAAGAGCTGAAGAATATTTCAACATCGTTTTTTTTCTGCGGATATGAGCAATTTCCCAGCTAACTGCCGTAAGGCCGAGCTTCAGGGCGTGGGAGCATTTTTGTACAGTGGCCAATTAATGTTAGATCTAGTGACAATTTGTTTCAAGGATTTATTTTTTGTAGTATTTATTTTTCTAGCCCCTTCCGAAAACTGTCTATCTGTGTTGCGGCAGACGTTATGATGATTTGTGTTTGGGATAGAAATTGTTAAAATTAAGAATGATGTCGAATTCAAAAATTCAAAAAATTCAAATTTGGCAGAAAAAAGCATTAAATGTGATTTTCTTTTGAGCAACTCAACTAAGTGTTAGGTTTCTGGAAGTTACCTGAAAAAATGATGATACTCTGTCACAACATTGAAGATGTTCGTAATTCGGTGGCGTTGGTTTCAGCTCAATTCATCGTGAGAGAACAAAGACAAGCATATTAAATGTAGCCATTTCATTTGAAAATTGTTAAAGCAGCAGATTTAACTCAAAAATTTCACTATTTATACGGCAGTGCTCTGGAATTATGCAGAACTTTATCTTTATTTCGTCAACCAACGTAAACTTGTAGATATGAAGTTACAGTTTTTATCGTAAACTAAAAAAAAAATCACGGAGAAAAAAATTGAAAAATGAAATCATAAATAAGCTGAAAAGAAAAGTTTGAAGAAGTTAACTGAGATTGGGCAATGTTATTATTTTGTGAGGTGTTGAAAAATTCTTTGATTGCTTTCGTAACATTGTAAAGTCAATGGTTTCGCAGTATTGATTATAAAACATGACGTAATAGAATAGATAGCTAAGGAAAGACGTCTATAGAGAATGAAGATTGCTTATACATAGTCTCAGAATGTCTTATATACATATGAAAAAAACATCAAAAGGCTTTTCAGAAGTGATGCCTTTCCTTTGGAAAACTAAACTTATAGCGGTGGTTTCAATTTTTAATCAGGATTCTGAAATTGATCTTCAAAGCCGTCTTAAGTCTATAACAAAGTAGTAGAAAGATATAACAAAGTAGTAGAAATAAATAAAAAGTAATGCTTAAGTGTATATTTTTGTCATTTTTTTTTGTTCAACGCAAAAAGTCCTTACAGGAGGATATAAATGGACATTTAAGTATCTGGTATGATGAGATCAACGAACAAAAAAACTTGTAAACATTTAGAATTCTCAAACTCTTTCTCAATCATAAAAGTATCGGTTTCCAATTTGGTGTGTCACATTTGTTTACAGCATTCGTAATTCTACAAAGTGTCGTGACCTACCTATCACTCTATGTAGTATATCGACAATAGACCGCTAATTGAATGGTTTAGTTATAGCATTGAATTAACATAAATCGCAGAAAGTAAATCTGGCTCTCGGTTGAAGTACATGGTTTCAATGCTAAATGTAAAAATGTTAATCTCATCACAAAACGAACGTTGACATGAATTATATGTAAAAATACTCCCACAGTCGATCCGTTGATCATAGATTGCTAAACCGGCGAACTAGCAACGACTGCACGCTACTTTACTCGCGAAGGCTGACCAAGTATGAATGGAATACATTTCGTAAATAATGGAGTTCGAATGTCAAAAACGACAAAAAAAAAACCTCTAGCACTCTTTTGTGATTGAAATTATCTGAAATCTTATCAACCCTCCTCGATCATTGAACCCAATTATATCCCCTCTGATGGTATTCATAGTCTCAACAACCTCGGTCATTGTTCCGCGCTTTGATTAGTAGGAAACAATTTCTTTCTGCTCATAATTAATACGACACGGCCTATTCAGGGCGTCACAATTACTAAGGACCACTAAAACCCCCGCACTTTCACTCTCCAATACAATACTTGCCCCATATCACAACCAAGCCATTTGCTTCCCCTTGATGAACCACACAGCACACTTCACACTCGCTGTGTTGTCATCACAAACATCTCCATTGTAACTCGAGAGGGGGAGTGACAGCGCCTTGTTGAATTGTCGCTGATTTGCCCAACACCAGGCAGGTAGATACATTACAATGTGTCGCTGTTGTCTGTAGCCATATACTTGGAGGATTGTGAACACTTCCGGAATATTTACTGGTTTTTGCCCACTTGGACACGGGATCTAATTAAGACCTGTCGCACTATCACGTGTCACAGAGAGATAAAAAGTTCTACCTGTCTAATATGTGACCTTTCTTCATATCAGAAAGGAGCCGTTCCCACTCAAGCAGAGTCGTATGACAACCCCCCCACTGCAAATCTACCCCTCGCTGGTAATAATAATAGTCGTCAATGGGAAGACCGTACAACGGTCTCTGGCATAGTTGTTGCAGTGAACCGGTAGACGCCTGTCTCTTTGTATCCATTAGTATTGTGCTAGCTGTAGTACAAATATCTGTCCCAGCAAAGGGCATAACAATTGAATACAATAGCGTACAATTGAAAGCCGGGACCAATGATCCCTCCCTTCATTCAGCTTTCCCTTACCGCTCAAGTGTAAAAGCTGTTTTATCAGCAGATAGCTACTTCCTGCTCCTGTTCCTTTGCTAACAGTGCAATAAGAAAAGATGAAAATATTGTGTTATTAAACATCCTCAAGTCGGAGCTTGCGGAAAGGCGACTAAAATGCTGGAAGCTGTTTTATTTGTGTCTTCTTGCTTTAGTCCCCTCTCACTCCACTTCGCTCTGTCGCGGGTCAAACCCTCAGGAGGTGTCTCAAACAGCTACTTTCATTCTTTTGCGTTTTTCACTTCCGAGTCGGCTGCTCAGGCGGGCCATCTACTAGATACAGTGAAAACAATCACTGTTGAATCTGATTCTGTCGTGCTTAGAAATACCAGGTAACTGAATAGTAATTTAAATAAGAGCTAAAGTAAATTCTGAACATAACCGAAACTGAGTGAGTGTCTTTAAAAGTATTTTTCGTTATTGCAGTTTAACACTAAATCTGTAGCCAACAAGCGAAAGTCATTCACAGCTCGAAGAGTAGTGTGAATTTTCGTTCGATAAAAATGCACATAAATGGAGCGTCACACAACATAAAAAGTTGCATTATACATCGTGTAAAGTTCTGGGACATTTCACACATTGCCGATAATATTGTATGCAAAAGCTAATCTCTGATAGAATTGTTTCATGCAAGTTGCTGCTTCGTGTTCAACGAAATACAATTTTACATGCTCTGATATTTACATCAGAATGAAATTACAGATTTTTTTTCTGTGTTGGCATTGTTTAAAAATAATGATGCACCTGACAGCTACACTCGATGTGGCCTCGGTGTATGAAGGTGTAGTTCAGCTGTAAATATTAGAAAACGACATAAGAAACCGGATCATATGAAATAAAGCGTGTTACGATCAATATTTACACAGATAAAAAGAAACATTTGATTTTCTGCGTTATCTAATGCACATAAAGGAAATGCTAGATTGATGAGATATTTCTTGTAAATTTAAGTCAGATAGCGCCTGAATCTAGTCTGTTGTATGAAAGATTTCCAACCATTGTTGTATGGCGTATGAAAGATTGCAAACAATTTCATTCTTTACGCTTCCTTTAGCTTGAAATCAAACGAGGGAAAATTTTACGCGCTTGTTTAAATTCATTTTTTTTTTCTGTGTAGCATTCTCTTTATTTATTTTTTTCCTTATTTTACGTCGGCCTATTTCCTCACATGGTGACAATCACCGACGCCAGGGAGACGACTCCACCACCTGGACCCTACCTAGCGACTCATGAATATGATCCGGGACCAACGTATTCAAACTGTGTAGATTTGGCATAATTTAATTGGATCTTTCATGTAAATTTAAGCCAAATATCGCTGGAATCAGGTCTGTTGTATGAAAGATTGCAAAAAATGTTGTATGCTGTATGAAATGTTGCAAACAATTACGCTGTTTACGCTGGCTTTGGCTTGCAATTCAACGATGGGAAATTTTACGCGTCTGTTAAAATTAATTATTTTTTTCTGTGTAGTCGACTAAAACTTGATGCATTTCTTTTAATCGTACATTCTAGAAAACTGAACACTCTTTATTTTATGGGAGAGTCTGTGTGTGAAGAATTAGAGTAAATCTCTCGAGTAATTTGTGTTAAGGGCCTAAAAGCCATTTGTAAACAACGACTTTAAATGTCGATTTCTCTTGAATCTTAAATCACTCTCGTGAAATGAAAACAGAATCTGGTAGACAAATATTAGTTCTACCATACGAAGTAGCTGGATATAGTGGGGTTTTCGTGATTCGTGAGCGATCAACGTCTAAAGTCATTGTTTACAAATGGCTTTTAGGCCCTAATCATGAATTATTCGAGACCTGTTCTATCGAAACACCAGTCTCTGCAAACTCCAAGACTATGGACGGTCCCACCAAAGCTGCACTTCCTCTAATCTGAGACGGACAATCGTTTTGCCGGCAATCGCCGTGGTCTGTTTTTCACGACGATCACATGTAAAGACTCTGGTAGAGAATGCTGTTTTATGGTCGAATCTATCGCTCAGCAGATAGCGTTGGGCCAAACACCATTGGGTGAAATGGGTTACTAGGCCGAATTAGTGTAAGTATTTTTTTAGTATTGCTGGTGATATTGTTTCGAAATTTAATTTCGAAGCAAATGTTCACATATACGGAGATTTTAACCAAAGAACAGCCAATTTTATTGTTGACTAGCTGAACCCGGTGCGAGCGCTGCTAGGCTTGCAACAAAATGAAGGAAAATTTAATGTAACTGGCACTTTTATGGTTTTTTTCGGAATGAGTTATTTTTTCTTGAATAAGCAGGGGTTCAAACTTCTATCAAAACATGCTTCTTACCCGAGAAATACACGTTTTGTGTTTAAGTATCCTGGATAATTCTCATTTTTGGTAGAAATTTGTGTTTCCAGAGGGGGTGGTTTCTCAAACCACCATACAATCATTGCCTTCAAAACCCCCCACATGCCAAATTTGGATCCATTTGCTTGATTAGTTCTCGAACCATCACACGGGGCTCTTCAATCATAATAAAAATTTGAGTTTCATTTGTTTGAACCCCCCGCCCTTTCAAAAAGGGGAGGGGTCTTGAACCACCATAGAAACATTCTTGCCTTTAAAACCCCCCACATGCCAAATTTGCTTCGATTTGCTTGATTAGTTCTCAAGTTATGAAGATATTTGTGTCTCATATGTATCAGAGCCCCCCTTCCTGAGAGAGTAGGGGTCTCAAACAATCATAAGAACCTTCCCCAGCCCCAAAAACCCCTTCATATAAATTTTCACGTTGGTCGGTTCAGAAATTTCCGAGTCTATAAGGGTCTGACAGGCAGACAGACAGAAATTCATTTTTATGTATATAGAAATCTACCCTCCAAAAACCCCCATATGCTAAAAGTGGTTTCATTTACTTGATTAGTTCTCGCGTTATGCAGAAATTTACTTTTTATTTGTATGGGAGCCCCCCCCCCTTCCTTCAGAATGGGGAGGGGTATTGAACTGCCATAGAAACATTTCTTGCCTCCAAAAACCTCAACATGCCAAATTTGGTTTCATTTGCTCATTGGCTCTTGAGTTATGCTAAAAATTATGTTTCATTTCTTGTGGAGTCTCCCCTTCCAGCAGGCGGAGGGGTCTCAAACCACCTTAGAAACATTTCTTGCCTTCAAAAACCTCCACATCTGACAATGAAAAAGCGGACTCGCTTGCAAGGGTGGGCGCTATGGAAGGCGTTATTTATGACCGACAAATCGCCTTCAACGAATTTTTCTATATTTATCGTCAGTTATCACTCGATAGCTGGCAGTATAAATGGAGTAAAGGAGATCTGGGGCGATGGCTACATTCTATCACTCCTAAGGTGTCTAAGAAATGTTGGTTCAGGGGATTGGATGTGGGTCGAGACTTCATTCGTGTGATGTCTCGCCTCATGTCCAATCATTATTCTTTAAACGCTCATTTGTTCCGTGTTGGGCTGGGAGACAGCAATCTCTGTGAATGCGGACAAGGTTACCAGGACGCAGATCACGTTATTTGGTTTTGTGCTGAGCACCGTGGAGTCAGATCTGAGCTTTATGATTCCCTTCGGGCTCGAGGTAGACAACCCAATGTACCGATTCGAGACATTTTGGCTGCACGCGATCTGGAGTTTATGAAACTCATTTATGTGTTTTTGACTAACATTAGCCTTAGATTGTAGTTTGATTAACTTACTTGTTTAGGTTAAATTTTTGAGGATTGTGTGCATCGGTGTGTGATTGTGGTTGTGTGTGTGAGTGTTGTGTGTGTGTGTGTGTGTGTGTGTGTGTGTGTGTGTGTGTGTGTGTGTGTGTGTGTGTTAGGGATTTTTTTTTTAAATTGAAAACGTTCAATTATAAAATTGTAATTTGGAATTCTAGATATAAGAAAACCATTGTTCCTTATGCTTTGTTTAAAATTTCCACCGCAATTTTCCCATCCATAAAATTTTAATTCCTATTAACCTCGAGACGGCCGCGAGTAATCGGTTCCACCCCTTTAACCTTAGTTCTAAGATAACTGATGTATATAAACATGAAAACTTGGCTCTGTAAAGTTGATTCGATTGAGCCTGTACAAATAAATGAATATTAAAAAAAAAAAAAAAAAAAAAAAAAAAAAACCTCCACATGCCAAATTTGGTTCCATTAACCTGATAAGTTCTAGAGTTATTCAGAAATTTGTGTTTCATTTGTATGGAAACTCCCCTCCCGCCCCCTTCCAGATGGCGGAGGAGTCACAAACTTCCATAGAAACATTTATCTCCTCCAAAAACCTCCACATGCCAAATTGGTTCGTTATGCTTGATTAGTTCTCGAGTTATGCACAAATTTGTGTTTCATTTGTATGAGAGCCCCCCTCTTCCAGAGGGCGGAGGGGTCTCGATTTACCTTAGAAACATTTCCCGCCTTCAAAAACCTCTACCTGCCAAATCAGGCTCCATTTACTTGATTAGCTCTCGAGTTATGTAGAAGCTGTTGTTTCATTTGTATGAGAGCACCGCCTCCCAACCTAACAGAGAGAGAGAGTAGGGGTCTCGAACTATCGTTGAAACATTTATTGACTTTAAAAACCCCCCAGGTGAATTTTGTTGTTTTTTGTTTTTTTGGATTTGGAGTGTTGAAAAAATTATATTTTTTTTTGTGTGAGACCCCCCCTTTTAGGGGGGGGGGGTCTCAAAACACCATAAAAACATTTTTCGCCACCAGAAATCCCACATGCCAAATTTGGTTCCATTTGCTTGATTAGTTCTTGAGATATGCAGAAACTTCTGTTTCATTTGTATGGGAGCCTCCCTTTCTAGAAAAATTAGGGGTCTCAAACTACCATAGAAACATTTTTTGCTTCCAAAAACTTTGGGTTCCTTTGCATGATCAGTTCTCGAGTTATGCAGAAATATGTGTTTCATTTGTATGGGAGCCCCTCTTTTCAGAGGAGGGAGGGGTCTCTTACTGTCTTAAGAACCTTTGCCCCTTCCCTCTCCTAGAAGGGGTGCTGTCATACAAATGAAACTGAAATTTCTTCATAACTCTAGATCTAATAAAGCAAATGGAACCAAATTTGGCTTGCGGAGATTTTAAAGGCAATAAATGTTTCAACAGTAGTTTGAGACCCCTCCTCTCTTTCTGGAGGGGGGAGGCGGGCTCCCATACAAATGAAACACAAGTTTCTGCAGAACTCTAGAACTAATCAAGTAAATGGAACCAAATTTGACATGTTGAGGCTTTTGAAAGCAAGAAATGTTTCTAAGGTAACTCGAGACCTCTCCGCCCTCTGTTAGAGGGGGGCTTTCATACTAATGAAACACAAATTTGTGCATAACTCGAGAATTAATCAAGCATATGGAACCGAATTTGGCAAGTGGAGGTTTTTGGAGGAGAAAAATGTTTCTTTGGAAGTTTGAGACTCCTCCGCCATCTGAAAGGGGGTTTCCATACAAATACAACACAAATTTCTGAATAACTCAAGAACTTATCAAGTTAATGGAACCAAATTTGGCATGTGGAGGTTTTTGAAGGCAAGAAATATTTCTATTGTGATTTGAGACTCCTCCGCTCACTGAAATAGGGGTCTCTCATACAAAGGAAACACGAATTTCTGCATAACTGGAGAACAAATCAAGCAAATGGAACCAAATTTGACATGTGGGGGGTTTTGAAGGCAATGATTGTATGGTGGTTTGAGAAACCACCCCCCTCTGGAAGGCAGGGCTCCCATACAAATGAAACACAAATTTCTACCAAAAATGAGAACTATCCAGGTTATTTAAACACGTGTATTTCTCTGGTACGAAACATGTTTTGATAGAAGTTTGAACCCCTGCTTATTCAAGAAAAAAAAACTCATTTTGAAAAAAAAACCATAAACGAGCCAGTTATATTAAATTTTCCTTCATTTAGTTGCAAGCGTAGCAGCGCACGCACCGGGTTCAGCTAGTAGAAAATAATATTAAATCGGATCCTAGATACTTCTTCAAACATGTTAAAGAGCAACGAAAATCTCAGAGCTTTCCATCAAAAATGCATCTAGATGACAAAAGTGGTAATACTGCTAATGAAATATGTGACTCATTTGCTGATTTCTTTCAGGACGTCTATACATCTCACGATGATAATTTGCGTGATCATCAATATTTTTCGTATCTCCCTAAATTAATGAAATATTTTTCAGTTTTTAGTTTATCCGATAAAAAAATCTTATGTGCCCTTGAAACATTGGATGCCTCAAAAGGTTCTGGACCAGATGGTTTACCTCCTATATTTCTCAAATCGTTTTAGGGCTGCAAAATGGTGAGTAGTCCCCGAAACATAGCTATGGTCCTCACAAGTTCTTACCTCATGCTTCCACGGGTCAAGAGATGACAAAGACCGCCAGCTAAGGGTTGCGTACTTAGCTGGTAGTGCAGCCTGGGCACTGTTGTCCTTCTGACTTCAGCTAGATTGAGGAGGTGCGTGCCGAGCGTCTGTCCACCAAGGAGGTGCGGCTCAAACAGCGTCTGTCTCTTCACAATATTTTTTAATGCTATTTTCAGCTTCGCATTTGCATCGTTGTAAGTTTTGGCCCACCTAACTCACGTTATGTATTTGAAAAGATAGGATGGTTTTTTGAGAGAGAGGATTATATACGACAAATTCCACACAAATCTTCGTCCAAAATTAATAAATCCAAAAACTAACATTGTTTATCATCCTACATTTTCTATTTTACAGACATAAAGAATCATTTATGGGCCCAGTAGGAAAAAAGAGTTATCGAAGAATTTCCTGTCATCAATTTTTAATTTTTTTCGTTTTGGATTTATTGAGTTTCTGTATTTAGGCAGTAATCATACTCATATGAAATTTATTTCGCATAATTGTTTGCTTAAATTTTCTTTGCTATTTTGCTAGGCTGTCAGATAATCAACTTTATTTCTTTAAATCAGTTTGGAATTTTCGCTACTTTAGAGTTTCAATCATCTTACATCGCAGCGGAAGAGGTAAATAGCGGCATTTAATTATTATATGTACATTATGAAGTATTTATTTAAAACGCCGAATTTTTTCCATCATATCATGACCATTTTCATACAACAAACCTGATTTAGGCGGTATCTGGCTTAAACACGAAATATACCTTTAATTTATGACATCCAGCATTGCATATATGTCCAGTATATAACGCAGAAAATTACAGCTGTGGTAGGCTTTTGAAAATTACGGAATCTGTGGTAGGCTTTTACACTTATTGCTGAATGTATTTTTTATTTCCGCTGTGTGCCATTTGGCTAGTATTTGATTTAACATTTCATTCTTTATCAAAACTTCATCATAACTTACAACATCATTATATTTGGCAATATTGTTTTATTAATTTTACTTCATAGATGATTTAAACATTACTTATTGTTTTTTTTTGCCTATTTATCTTTAACTCCCTTCCACTTAAATCTTTCCATTCCTAACTTAGTAGCAATAACTATTAGGTCAGCAAAAATAAAAGCAGATTGTAGTTATAAAATCAGCATCAAGAAGCAAATAGTGACCCTGGCAACAGTAAATTAAAATGTTTAAATGCTAGTTTTGTAAAACTTCAATAGATTTAATAAACTTTTTCAGGATACCTCAAAGCAAGATTTTGATGAAATGCTGCTATCGCTGAAAACGAACGAAAACGTGCTTTAGCTCGAACCACAGATCTTTACACCTTAGCACTTTACAACATTTCTTGCATTTCAGGATCAACCGAATGACGATCGTATATTATAGATACGAATGCTTGGGGAAGGTCCATTAATTATGTCACCCAGTAAGGGGGGAGGGAGGGTTTGGGAAAACGTAACAACCCATACAAAAAAATGTGAAGGTCCATACAAAAAACGTGACCAGGGGGGGGGGTGTTGATTTATAATAAGTCACTTTTGGTGTGACATAATTAATGGCCGTTCCCTTGTAGTATTTTTCATTAACATAAATATATACACTATTATATAAATATTTCATGGGAATGGGAGGGACCATCAGGGCACCCGATTGAAGCACTCTGGATAGGGAGAGTGGGAATGCCAACTCCCCATTGCTAACAGTTTGTGAATAGAGGGCGGGCTCTTCTCTCCGCCCATTGGGGCATCCTCATGTTAGATAGCTCGCTCTTTTGACCAATTGTTCAGTCTTGTTGTTGGAAGGAGATTTTTTATATCCCTGTGGATACGTATAAGTGATGTTGCATATCGACATACTTTATTTGCTATTTAAGTCATCAAAGTTAGGATTTAATCCAAGATTACGGAAATGGATCGAGTCATACTTGACAGCAAGAACGCAAAGAGTAAGACTTGACGGCAATCTCTCTAAAATAGTAAATGTCACATCTGGAGTGCCACAAGGTTCACATCTTGGTCCCTTATTATTCGTTTTATTTTAGCAATTTTTTTAAAAGTCCTTCAAGTCTTAGTATATGCAGACGACATGAAACTGTTTCTGGAGGTACAAAAACCACATGATCTTGATATTTTTCAACACGAAATCAATAATTTTTACACCTGGTGTAAAAAAATCTTGTTAGAACTTAATGTTAAAAAAGGCACCTCGATATCGTTCACAAGAAAGCATTCCATAACACAAAAACAGTTTCTCTAGGTCAGATAGCTATTGAAAGATGTCATCAAATTAGAGACCTAGGAGTTATATTTGACTCTAAGTTATCCTTTGCTGATCACTACAATAATGTCATCTATAAAACAAATAATATGCTTGATTTTATTGAAAGATATAGTTGCATTTCAAATACCCTTACACATTAAAAAAAACTATATGTGGTATATGCGAGGCCCATACTAGAATACTGTAGCGTTGTACGGGCTCCATATCAAGGAAAATATGTAAACCGTATAGAATCGGTTCAGAGACAGTTTGTGTTGTTTGCTCTAAGACAATTTTGTCTGCTATTACCATCATATAAGTCGCGATGTTCGTTGTTTAATTTAGTTGGACTTTAAAGGCGAAGAGAGTTCGCTATGATTGTTTTCATAGCTGATGTTATTGAGCAACGAATGATGTTATTGAGCAACAGTTCAGAAATATTAGAAAACATAAATTTTCATGCTCCTACTCGCTTTTTAAAAAATAGAAATTTATTTTTTATTAACAATGAAAGAACGAACTATGCCGAAAATGCTCCTTTAAATAGAATGATGTCCTGCTTCAACACGTATAGCGAAACGATTGATATCACAATAAATAAAAATACATATAAAAAGCTTTGTTTTTTGTTAGGCTAGCTATTTCAATTATTTTCTTATTCTTGTTTTGGGCTTACTCTTGTAGTTTTTCAAATGTAACCTATTTTAACCGTGAATTTAAAATTTATTTTCTGTTGAAAATGTTAGAGCTCTTAATTCAAATATAGGGTACCGGGATATAATGTTAGTTTAGCTCCTTTATTCGGCCTATGTACCAAATATATCATTAATTTGGCTATTTTCACCAAAATCATGTTGCTATCAGGATGACCGATTTATTAAGAAGCAATTCAGACATTATTAATTAATTTGTAGCTGTTCACTTCCGCGTAATTTTCGATTTCCTTAACATTTCAGACATCATGACTTCTCTGACTAAGCTGAACAGATTATCTACACGATCTTTAAGTTATCTAAATTTGGCTAAATTGAACCTATAAACCGAGTGATGCAGCCAATATGTACAGAAAATAGTCCGCTAAATTATATGTTAAAATCGTTTAAGTGTTTCTTAGCAGTTTTATTAAAGTTTGATTTGTGAAATTTTTTGTTGGGTAGTGCGAATACAGTTGGAACATCTTAAATCAGAAAATCAGAAAAAAAAAACGCACGTAGACTACATTTAATAACAAATCTATCGAGTGGGACGAATTTGCATCCATCAATAGACCCAATCTGATGCTTATAGACCGACATTACATCCATATCCCTCGAAAGTTTCTGACTTAATAAAATGAGCTGTGCAACTTTTCGTGATACATACTATCAAATGACTTATCAGACATATCTAAGCAAGTGTATAATAAGTCAATATCGCTTCCAGCGCAAATGCTTTAGAGTTATAATTAAAAATGTACTCGATCGTTGCATATTAGGCTGAGTCAAGGCACAACTTACCCTATATAAAGCAAGATCTTCACAAATAACACACCATTCCTTTCCCTGGAGAGCGAGAACCAAATGTAAATATTACTTTTGCAACACTGAACCATACATGGGTCAGTTAGCTTTGATTCCATACTCAACATCGCTGCTATTCACCAGATTTGTTTTCTAATAAATCTAATTCGAAAATGTTAACATCATGTTACACATTAAATTTCTATACCTTGACGTCAAAAAGAGAGGGGGCACAGTTTCAAACAAGCAGCCAGAAACTGAACTTCCGTTTCCTTTTGAATGTCGCACGTTCATTCTTCCGTATGTCCAAGTGTCACTCCCTTCCGAATGGTTGCTCCTCGCTTGACACTGGAGACTGTGTGTGCCTCTCTTTTTACCACTTGAGGATTGGAATACTGTTCTTGTAAAGATGGCACGATGTCAACGAGCGAAGCCAAAAGGCAACTGTTGAAGCTTTCCGACGAAGAATGAAGATTGGCTGATATTAAATGATTCAAATAAAACAGAAAAGCTGACTCGAGCTTCTCGGAAACGAATATCAATGATTGTAGCAACAAAATGAAATATGTCGTCTGTTGCTGCCCAGCATGTCCGTCCGTCAAAAGCACTTTTGGAGTTTAAAAAACAAAATATTGAATCTTGTATTCAATATTCAAAGCGGTGTTGATGGTGTTATCACATTTTATTGTGATGATTTAGTTTTTTTTTGCCGTAATTTGTGTTCAGATATTTGTTCATTTTTAATTAAACGAAAAATCCTTTCGTTGTAAGAAAAATCTTTTGAATCATTTTCTGCGAATTTAAGGCATCTATTGAATACAAAAATACCAGAGTCATAACAGATTAAAACGACTTCTTTAGAAACATATTTTGACGGAAAAGGTGCGAATTGTTTTTATTGTCTTTGCGAAACATTCAGATCAGTTAAACCGTAAAAAACACAGGACTGAAGCGGCTGTCATCTACGAACAACAATCGTGAAGCCAAAAACTTGGTGCTGCGTGTGGTGCTAATTTGACAGCTCGGTTTTCTTGAAGGCTATTTGCAACAAACACAATATTCGAGGCAGAAGTTGTCGTATTTTGTCGTTGATTTGATTCGAGAGAAAAATCCCCCGTGTTGTATTGAGTGCTGTGGTTATCGCAACGATAGTTTTTTTTTCATTGTTTATCAGCCAGGTATTACAATGTTAAACATATGATTCAGGTGAATGACCTTGAATCGGCTCATTTGGTTTAGAATGTTATATGCTCTACCAATTAGAGTTTACCAAATCAATAAATATACATAAAAACGAAAGATCTCAAGACATTATTATTTCAGATGCCGATAAAGACAAAATTTACCTTGATGAATTGGGCTTCGCTGAAATAGATCAGGATGATGCTGAATCTGCCGTTGACGTAACGAAGAAATTGACCAACAAGAGACTCTAGGAAAAGGGACAGGCGTACATTCGAAAAAAGGGCACCAGGGTACCAGCTCGGATGGTGCGGGATTCTTGCGACTGTTTAAAGCGCAAATGTGCTTAAAAAATTCAGTAATGAGCTTCGAGAAACATTGTTGAAAAGTCTGCTAGAATTAAAATCTTCGGGGCAAGATCAGTTCCTCAGTAGTCACGTTTCGGTGACATACGTTGCTCACCATCGAGTAAGTATTAGCTTATTTTTTAATTTATTGTTGAAATGCCTAAGAAGCGTTCGTTAGCTACGTACGGTACACTCACCCCACAATTATGGATCAACAATTATTAGTCGGTTAGTCTAATGAGTCATTTGGAATTGATCCATAATTTTGGGTGACCCAAGATTGTGGGGTCACTGTACAAGCGTCGTATTTAACGCGTTCCGAAAGATGATACACTCTTCCGTTAACACATCTCAATTTCGACAAAGATTTTCAAAAACTTTGGAACAGTTATCCTTAGGCAGCAGGGTAAATGCAGGCTTCTTTTTGGGGAAATGCTCCTTAAACTTTGGAAAAATGCTCTTTAGATGCGTTTGCCCGGTATAATGCAATCGGAGGTATTTACCTTCTGGTTAGCGCTTGCCGGTTGTTTTGACGGGTCTTAAGTTTCTTCAAGATTGTAAAGGGAGCTTCGCTCCGCAATCTTTGAGGTAGTTTTGACGGGTTTAAATTTCATTTTGACGAGTCTTAATTTCATTTCGACGAGTCTTAAGTTCGTTTTGACGGGTCTTAAATTCAGAAACATAAAACCCGTCAAAACTATACAATCTTGAAGAAACTGAAGACCCGTCAAAACACCCGGCAAGCGTTAACCAGAAGGTTAATACCTCCGATTGCATTATACCGGGCAAACGCATCTAAGGAGCATTTTTCCAAAGTTTAAGGAGCATTTCCCCAAAAAGAAGGGTTCATTTACCCTTTGCCGTTATCCTTAGATCTTTGAAGCTAATATTTGCAGTGGTGAAATATCTAAAATAAAGATTGTAAATGCTAAAAAATCATTGATTTCGTCAACTTAGGAACTGCTTTAAATATTATGCCTCTACGGTAAGTAACATTTTACGAATGTAGCAGGGTTAAACATCACTATAATTGGGGTCATCCAGTTTATACGTTACTCCGATTTCTGCACTGCCAAGCTCTTAAAGGGCGATACGGTCAAAATTTGGTCAATATCAACTTGACGTATTTCTTTCAATTTTGCATTTAAAAAACCTGAACACCCCTCATTTTGAAGGTGTGTGTGTGTAGAATGTTGCTCCTATTTTGATTTTGGAATTCACTCTTCAGTTGTCAAAATGCTGTCCAAGCAAGAAGAGCAGCGTATCAAAATTTTGCTCGCGCATCGCGAAAATCCGAGCTACTCGCACGCAATGTTGGCAAAATCGCTAAAAGTTGCCAAATCAACCGTTACAAATGTAATTAAAGTGTTTGGGGAACGTTTGTCGACAGCCAGGAAGTCTGGATCGGGGGGAAATCGAAAACCGGAAGCCGCTGAGACGACAAAGAGAGTTGCCGGTAGTTTCAAGCGAAACCCTAACCTATCTCTCCGAGATGCCGCAAATAAGCTGGGTGTATCGTCTACAACCGTGCATCGAGCCAAAAAACGAGCCGGACTATCGACTTACAAGAAGGTAGTGATTCCAAATCGCGATGATAAACAAAATACGACGGCCAAAGCGCGATCCCGGAGGCTGTACACGACGATGCTGACGAAGTTTGACTGCGTGGTAATGGACGACGAAACCTACGTCAAAGCCGACTACAAGCAGCTTCCGGGACAGGAGTTTTATACGGCAAAAGGAAGGGGAAAGGTAGCAGATATTTTCAAGCACACGAAACTGTCAAAGTTCGCAAAGAAATATCTGGTTTGGCAAGCCATCTGTACCTGTGGCTTGAAAAGCAGCATTTTCATAGCTTCCGGGACTGTCAACCAAGAAATTTACGTGAAAGAGTGTTTGAATAAACGTCTGCTGCCTTTCCTGAAGAAACACGGTTGTTCCGTACTGTTTTGGCCGGATTTGGCATCTTGCCATTACGGTAAAAAGGCCATGGAGTGGTACGCCGCCAACAACGTGCAGGTGGTTCCCAAGGACAAGAATCCTCCCAACACGCCAGAGCTCCGCCCAATTGAGAAATACTGGGCTATTGTCAAGCGGAACCTAAAGAAGACCAAAAAAACTGCTAAGGACGAGCAGCAGTTCAAGGCAAACTGGCTTTCTGTGGCGAAGAAGGTGGACAAGGTGGCTGTACAAAATCTGATGGCAGGGGTCAAGCGTAAGGCCCGGCAATTCGGATTTGGAAAAGCGGAAGCCTAACTGAATATTTTTCCTGAATTTTATACTAATTGAACTTGAAAAAGAAATTTAATTTGATTTTTTAAATAAACGATTTCACCGATTTACACGCGTTTTCCCTTGACCAAATTTTGACCGTATCACCCTTTAGTAGATCGTTCAAGCGGAAATTCAATAAAAACCTTTCCAATATGTTGAATAGCCTTTCATCTCAGCCACCAACGACTTATGTTTTTTTTTGCCATCGCAGGATTCCATTGGAATTGCAGCCAGAGATCGAAATTCTCACTCAGCTGGGTGAAAACCATGCTCTCTCTCAAGCAGGTTGTCCTTGAGTAGCGAACCGTTCAAATTTTCATCTCTCCTTTTTCGCCGATAATTCATTATCCTCTCTCTTGCATATGCAAAAATATCGCTCTCCAAAATTCAACGAAAATATTTTCTCATGACACATTTTTCACTGAAAACATGCTACCTAGATCGTATATGAGGAGCAAAAACCGAATACAAGGCCAAGCCGGTGCACACTGGTACCGCCATGAACCATATATGAAAAACTGGTGCAAGGACCATAAATGATAAATGAAGACTGGTGCATTTTCAGGTGTCAAAAAGTAAGTGAAAAATAATTATCGGCATCTAGGATTCACCGAAAAAGAAACGATTTATCAGCTACTCATGCTCTCCGAAAATTATCAATCGCCGTTGCTTTTCTCGCGAAAACTGCTGTGAGCGTATAATAGTCTCTCGCTTCTCACATTCTCATCTGTTAATCCAAGCGGGTGAAAAAGGACGTTTCTCTTCTCATGTTGGCGAAAATTTCGGTCTCTGATTGCAGCTTACTAAGACTAACATATCAGAAAGGTCTATGTGTTATACGTCCGTTATTTTTTGTAACGAATCAAATTATATGGTGCAATGAGTCGCCAGTTGAAAACCAAAATGCATAACTCTTGATAATTGATTTTATGCCAGTTGTGCAAGTTAAACCTAACGTCCCAGATAGTGCATTATATGGCGCACCACCGTGGAAACACAGCACAGTACTTCCGACGTAAGGTTTAACGTGCACTATGAAAGTAAAATGTTATGTTAATGTTAAATTCTCCCGAGTCATGCATTTCAGTTTCCAATAGGCTACACCATAATTATACTCGTTGCAGGTAAAAATTTGTATATCATCTGAGCGAAAATGGATTATTCTCATGAGCTATACGTTCAATATAAAGTCGGAAGCAGTGCGCTGGAATCGTTCAGTGATCCACTACACAGCGCACTTCTTCCGACGTTAGGTTTAGCGTATAGATCAAGAGAAATATCATTTTTCGCTCAACTGGTTTTTCAGCCCGCGACGCAATATTATTTTCTGTTATTCTTTCCAAAACCATTGGTAGCATATTCAAATTAGTGTTTTTTGGCTCTTATTGACTTAAGCTATTGAATCAAAACAATAAATTATAAGCAGTAATTATGACTAAGAACAATTATGCATAGGCATTTCTGATTGAGACGTTCACGTTTTCTTTGTTTATGACGTGCCTTCTCCAAACTGGTTTTATGGCTATCTTACGAAACACTTATTTACCTTGAGCCATTCAAACAAGTTTTATTCAAGCGTAACTCCTCTTTTTCAAGAATAGAACAAATAAAGATGAACTTATCGCGCTCCTCAAAAAATCTTGTTAGTCCTGTTCAAGATATATTATTTTTATTTGTGTTTTATGGTAGTTTTAGATAAAACCATTGAAAAAATGGCGAGCGTGGCTATTCTGGATTCCCTCGGAATGGAAGTCATTTACATATGTATGGAACAAAACTCTCGTTTTTCCAATGCTCCGAACAAATAATGCTGTTAAAAATACATTTTGAAACTTAAAATGGCTTGTAGACACAATTCATTCAAGATCTAACAATTTATCAGCCTTGTCACCTAATTGTTTAATTTTAAAGTATTTTTTTTATATTTTAAATAAATCAATGTTCTAGCTATAATTCAGTGGCGCATTAAAATTTTCGACCTTTTAAGTTATAAAACACCAATAAACTGAACGTCGCATGAAAATGTATGAATTGCGGAAGAAAAACAAATGCAATTATGGTCAATTTTACAGTTAATTTACATACGTATCCACTTTGGAAACGAAACATCATATGTATATCGATGTTTTTTTTTCTCTTAAAAAAGTCCCCATTCAGCAGAACGAATTGAAAAATGGAATCTTTGAAACATATTTGTGACGGACTGTGGAAGTGTTCCTAAAGAGGAAAATCATAAAACTATCAAAACTTGTGGTAGTTTTATCATAGTTTTAAGCATGTCTTCAATGTCATTACAAGTATGTACCGATAAAACTATCAAGTTTAAAGCGAACCTTTGGAAATAGTCTTGAGAACCTCCTGTAGTATGGGCCTTTTTGAACGTATGAGGGTTTTATGGCTGTTTTATCGATGTTATGTAGAATATCTAGTTTTATGCGTGGTTTTATCAAATGAGTCTTGAGAACTTCTTCAAGTGTACCTTAAAATTGAATTTGTTACTTGGGATGAAATTATTTCCAGCATATTTTTCGCACTACACACGGGAGAATACAAACAAGAAATATTAATCCAGTGATTTGAATATAAGTAAAATGTACGAGTTCTAGACAAAACAGTCAAAAGGTCGTAAGTAACATTTGTAAACAATGACTTCTAGTGTATTTTTCTGGGATTTGCTTGCTTCCACAAACAAAATAGCACAAGAAACAGATACAGGGAGTTGTTACCTTCCCGTCGGTAGTGGATATAGATTGTAGCAACCTGGAATTTCCAGGAAATTTTCGTTTTAAGTCATTGTTTACAATTGTTACTTTTGACCTTTTGACGATTTTGTCTAGAATTGTACGGTACTAAATGCAACAAAGATTCAAAGCCTACGGTACACTACAAGACTTTTTGTATTATTTTTAACGGATTCAATATTGGCTCTAGAAAGTTCAAAGCTGACTCCTGCGGAAACATGAAGCAGATGAGCGATGAAGCTGATAAATTGCAAGCGGAGGAATCCTGGAATTTACATCAAAAGCGTGCCAAATGTATGTATGATCAGAAGAAAATGGATGTAACGGCAGCCAAAACCCATTCCGGAATTCGTATTCTGTCTTTTGATCTACAGAAATGTTTGGCCACGCCTCACTTGAGAAATGGATTAGCATTCTATAAACGACAGTTGTATACATACAACCTTACGGTATTATTAGGCAATTGTAAAGCAGAAGCTAGAAAAAACTGAACAAGGATTCCGGATTCAGGATACTGCAGAGATGAAGAGATGGTGGAATCAAATGACCACGCAAGTTGATGAACAGAATGTCTAAAAGAAGATGCGAGGTATTTCATGAAAAGTTCGTTATTTAATGGAGAAAAAATGCAAAAAAGACTGTTGACATTTTTCCTGGAAGAGCAATAAATAACCTTTATATTGACTGCTCAACTGTTTTATTCCATCAGAACAATCCCGAAATTATGCTTATTTCTTGCGTCCAGGCATCAAGTGAATCGCGCTTTATATGCACCTCCGCAGTTGTAAATTACAAGCTTTTCATGTTTATCATATTTCCGTTCGGCATTTATAGAAGTCTTTGGCTAAAAGAATTATACGCCATGCCAGGAAAACTCACAAAATTTTCAAATAGGAAAAAAAACTATTCCCTACCACCTGCAGACATTATCTTGCTTTGCAATGTCTTTACAAACTCAATTCTAAGAGCCCTAGTTTGTCTACGAAACCTTGTCACCAGAGTTTACTTCAATACACACCATCCTTTTGTTATCAGTGTCACCATCAGAGCTCCAACCGAGCAACACAAACTACACAAAAAAAAATAACCACAGTGTTTTTTTTTCTCAAGTCACATTTTCTCCTCACAAAAAAAAAAAACTGCAAACCAAGCTTATCTCTCATCCTGATAAAAAATCATCACACACGAAACATGACTGTCATCTTATGCCATCCCGGTAAAGTTAATTCGCATTCATTCGGAACAGACACACGTCCACTTTTGTAAACACAAGCAACCGTAACACACATCCGAACGACATCCAGTCCGTGTTTGTGAAGTGAATGAATGAATATATGAGATTTATCATTTAACTCCTGCTCTAACAACGCCTTCATTGTCGTTGTTTTCCGGCGAAGACGGTAACAATTTTGGTTTACGCTACATTCGAAAGTTGCCCTGCACAAGTTATTCCTAACTTGATTTTCTTCCCCTGTGTTGAAGAAGGCAGTGTGCACTGACGGAGCTGAGCTGGTGGAAGAGAACGTACACATTGGCACACATACTCGCACAAACACACACCCACACACACACTCACACGCCATTCTAAATGCAAAACGTAAATATGCTGAAATGTGGCTTTTTTGGTTTATTCGGTTTTCGTTTGTACCTTCCGGATCTGGATGGTCTGATTTTCCTCGAAAAAAAAAAAGAAAAAATAAAACAGTGGCAGGAGTTTGTAAATGATGACGACAAATCCGGGAAATTTGTGTGGGAAAAAATCAGTGCTAAGGTCTTTCTCTCTCTCTCTCTCTTTCTCTGGACGGGAAAACTGCAAAGGAAAATGTAAAGTGAAAAATGAAAGGAAAAGAAAATGCACGTAGGACGTGGAAGATTTTGCAGTGGTCGTGTCGTTTTGCGTGGAAATCATTTTTTATGCTGTCAGCAACTATTTGCACAGTGGGAAATGAGTGGCTATAAATTAAGCATATTGGCTTAGGGTTTTGTGATCTTCCGCCAGATAGTATTCAACTTCAATTTTTCTACAATATTTAGAACTGTTGGGAGCTGTTGTTGCTGTTGTTACTGTTTCGTATTTAAGTGACTTTCCACCTGAGGCTGATTCTTCACGCCAGGGAGACGACCTGAACCCTACATATCGAACCCATCAACGCATGAGCTGGGACCAAATGGCTTAATTTCCCTTCGTGATTAGAGATTTTTCGTCTCAGAAAACCCCAACGGTGCCGACTGGAATTGACACCACGCCCACTAGGGAGAGAGGCAAGTACATTACACCACTACACCACCGATGCCGTCACTTTTGAGAGCTTCAATAGAGTTTGTTGATCATTATTCCTTTTGTATTCCCTATTTCTCTTTGTATTTTTAATAACTGGGATCATGTTTCTTAAACACATTAAAATAAAATTGAAGACGCTTCGTTGTTTGACATTATTTGAATATTCCTTCCGAGGAAAGTGAAAGTTTTAAATTTTACGTGGCCGCAAAAGTGCCCAGAATCGACTCCTTCCCAATTTATGAAACTTTTGTTTTTGTCTAGTCACTCCGGTAGTTGATTCCATTCGGTGCTTAGCCACGCACCAGGGGGAAGTTTGTATTATCAGTTGAGTTTTGTTCTTTGGAGGGTTGTTGGTGGTGGTGTAGGGCCATGGGGCAGAATGCTATTAAAGCGAATGCCATTAAACTGAACGCCGTTAGGCCGATGGCCATTAGGCATATGGCAGTTAGGCCGATGACCATTACACCGTTCGCCTTTAGGCCGAATGAGTCAATAGGCTAAAAGTCATAAGATAGAATGGGTCATTTGGCCAAATTTAGGAAAGCAGAGAAGTAAATTTAATATTCTATGAAATATGCGGGATTATCCCTTCCTCAAACCATGCATTTCATTTTTATTTCATTCCTTTTAATTAGCTAACATGTATTGTGGAAGATTGTATTTATTATTGTCACTTATTATCGACTGTGACTTTGTAGCTTTGAGATGATTTCTTGGGCTTTCAGTCTTTTTAATAATTGGAAACTGATACTTTTTTCTATTTTCCAACGTTTTGGCGTATTGAATTTCAACTAAAATAATTACCTGCACTTAGTAATTCAGAAAGAGCACCAACAAAGGACAGAAGTGCCGCTAAATTATTAAGTGCTGTGCAAACAAACAATGTGTGATCAGCACTAAAAATTCTGGAATGAGCAATAACAGACGTAGTGGATACAGTTACCCATCTTTAAATTTAATTCATTTTTCCTAATGTTTTTATTCATCTAAGAGTGCCCAAGAATATCTAAACATAGCCAATAAAACACTCTTCAGGCTGCTTATTCACGACTGGAGCGTCCGGCGCTTGTGCACTGCTTTAGTTCGGAGCTATTTTGCTGGTGTAGATTAGGGTGTCCCTAAAAAAATAGTGCTTTCATTCTAACTTTTTAGTCTCAATTATTAGGATGAAATAATCTTCAGACAAAGTGTGGAGAAAAATATGATGCATGTTTTTGTTCAAATAAGTGTTTGGTTATAAGGGGTAATTTTAACGAAAAATATGTCCGATTTTAAGCAGTGCTCGCTCGTGCGCCCCAGGAGTACAGCAATTTGTTCCTTGATACCCATTAAATCAATAATTTGATGATTTTCTGGCCAATTCTGGCCTAAACAATCATAAGGTCGAAAAGAAAAAACGCATGTTTTTAGTTAATATAACCGGTAATTTTTGAATGATAAGCTGTATTAAAAAACTTTATTGAACAAAAATGTGCGCTATGACGTTTTCTACATTTTATTTGAAGATCATTTTTCCTCAAATGAGAAACAAAAAAGTTATAATAAAAAAACTCATTTTTTAGAGACACCCTGATTTAAAGCAGTAAAAATAGCTCTATCATGGTCGAATGAAGAGCTAGAAAAATGGTGTCTTCAGAAAAGCTGCTTGAAATTATATTGTGTCTTCTATTATGTTTCGTTCAAAAGTAAGCAACAGCGTTGCCCTAGCGGTAAAGTTCGAAACTACTAAATTATCATCACAAGACGGACAACTTGTTCAGGTACAACTTTATAGAAGACACCATGATTCGGAAACGTAACCCTTAGGAATTATTTACTTCGCCGTGAAAAAAGGCCTTTCCGATCACTGTGTGGCTCTTTTATTCCTAACAGCTATGTTTCTTAACCTTAACAGAACGCCAGTTATGGTAATTTTTTTTAAGTTTATTGTAAAGTTTTTATTAAATTTTATTGAATATTCAATGCTCATATTACCTCTTTCATGTGATTTTTTTTAAATTTATCCTTAAACACATCACAACTTTGTAAAGCCCATTCCCGATTTTGTTCGTGCATTTATTTTCTGCTCTCTGGAAACCATTCAGTTTTTAAATGATGGTAATGATTATTTCATGGGAATGTTTTCACGATATCACATTTTTTTTTTTGAATTTAAAGATGGGTAACTGTATCCACTACATAGGATATTTGAGTTTCTTTTATTGTAGTTATTCAGTATTATATTGCTCATTTTACTATTTTTGGGGCAATATCCAATTAAATTCAAAGACATATGCGCGTATTTTAGTGAAATGCGAGTATCACATCTCTTGGTGGAAATCAAATCATATATATATTTGCACATATTCTGAAAGCTGTTGCTTTATTTTACAGATTTACCGGTCACAATTAGATTATCCAAAGATGTTTTCTCATCTGTTATTGCTCATTTCTGAATTGTTAATGCTGATCACACATTATTTGTTGGCACAGTCCTTAATAATTTAGCGGCACTTCGGTCCTTTTTGTTGTTGCTCAAATCTTTCTTTTAATTGATGAATAATTATGCTGCCATTTATTTCGCCTTGCTCTAGAAGACGGAATGCAATACTTCGAAACGTCGGAAAATAGAAAAAGTATCTGTTTCCAATTACTAAAAAGACTGAAAACCACAGAAATCCTCTCAACATGTACTAGATTTGGTGAAAAGTAACCCCCTAAACCCCCAAAAAGGGGTGGTTTTGGAAAAAAGGTTTTTTTTCTTTTTTTTTTTTAAGGATACACGCCTAATTTTAGTGGGGTTCCTCCCTTTTTTTTTTTTTTGCAGGTTTTCTTTCGCAAAAAATCAACGGTTCTAAGGGTCCGTGAAGGGTTCCGGGGAGGGGGGGAGGATAGTCTACCACGGAGCAAGGGTGGGGCCTTTTTTTTTTTTTTTTTTTTTTTTTTTTTTTTTTTTTTTGGGGGCGTAGAACCACTGCGTCTACTGAGTTGAACTTTTGTGATATACCCCTGTTTACTATTCTAATTCGCATCTTAAAGCTAGATCACCATTTGTCAAGTGACCAGCCCAAGACGCGTCTCCCAGTCAGGCAAAATTGAGTTTATAAAACCCACCACCTTTCCAGGATTTGCAGTCCAAATTTCTTTAGGTTGCATATAGCCACTGTACAGAAATTTAAGTCTGCTCTTGTACAAAGCATCACAACTGCAAAGCAGATGTTCCGAGGTTTCACGTTCCATGTTACAGAAACGACAGATATCATTCTGAGCCTGGCCAATGTTTTTCAAATGATATCTACTCGGGCAATGTCCGGTTATTAGGCCAGTATAGGTACAAAGAACTCTCTTATTGAGCTCCAGAAGCTTTTTACTGATTGTAACATTTGGAATTATAAACCTTTTCGCTTGAACACACTTTGTGGTGACCAACCAATTGGTCATCACCCTTTGCTCTTCCCAAGATTTTAATTCCATTTTTATGGCACAGTATGATATACTGCAGAATGGTTCTGGGCCAATAAACTGTGCATTTGAACCTTGTTTAGCAAGCTCGTCTGCCCTTTCATTGCCTTCAATGCCACAGTGTCCCGGAACCCAGAATAAATTTACCGAGTTCTCTTGGCACACCTTTTGCAATGAAAGAATGCATTCCCAGACAAGTTTGGATGTGCATTTATAATTACTTAACGCTTTGAGTGCCGCTTGGCTGTCTGAAAAAATACAAATATTTGCATATCTATATTTCCTCTTCAGACAAACGTTAACATATTTTATTATAGCAAAGATCTCCGCTTGGAAAACCGTTGGATAGTTTCCCATCGCCACTGAGATTTCTACCCCAGGGCCGAAGATTCCTGCTCCCGTTTTTGTTCCAATTTTTGAGCCATCTGTGAAGAATTTTATGGAGCCATGGCGAACAGTGGGACCTCCGACTTCCCAATCTATACGTGAGGTTTCACATATGTTGTAAGGGATGTCATGGTTTTCCACAGGTTTCATCCAGTCTCCATTCATTTACATCACTGGCCCATTTTGAAAGCTTTGTGAAATGCTCAGGTGACCGACTAAGTCACCAGACATGAAAGTTTTCAGCCGTTTAAGTCTAAGCATACTCTTTTCTGCTTCTAGTTGCACGTATTCGTGCAAAGGCAGCAGATTTAGAATTGCATTCAAAGCATTTGATGGAGTGCTGCGCATCGCTCCCGTTATAGCAATGGATACTAGCCGTTGAAGTTTTGTAAGCTTTTTCTGTGCAGTAGCCTCTTTTGTTTTTGGCCACCACACAAGAGAAGCATACGTTACTTTTGGACGTATTATGGATGTATAAATCCACATTATCATTTTTGGTCTGGGACCCCATTTTCTGCCAAATGTTTTTGAGCATATCCAGAAAGCACAAGTTGCCTTACCGATCACACACTCAAGATGAGCATTCCAGTTCAGTTTGGCATCCAGTATCACTCCTAAATATTTAACCTGTTCACTAAGATGAATCTTTAATCCTCCTAGCTGAAACGCTTTTAGAGTAAACTTCCTTTTCCTAGTGAAAGGTACATTTACTACTTTTGATGGATTTATGCTAAGGCCCTCCTTGATACACCAAGACTGGGTAACTTTTAGGGCCCATTGCATTCTTTCTGAAATTATGTTGTCATATTTTCCCCTCCCTATAATGACTATATCGTCTGCAAAACCTACAACCTCGAAACCTTTTTCCTCTAAGCTTCTTAAAAGATCGTCTACAACTAAGGACCACATTAGTAGTGAGAGGACTCCTCCTTGGGGACAACCTTTCGTTGCCCGTACTGTAATAGACGTACTTCCCAGCTCTGAAGTGATTCCTCTTTTTGCGAGCATGGTATGAACCCAGTTAATTATGTTCATGTCAAAGTTCCTTTTCTTTATGGCACGAGCCATAGACGAATAGGAAGCGTTGTCGAAAGCTCCTTCAATATCTAAGAAAGAACAAAGTGCTATTTCTTTTACCGATAGAGCTTTTTCTACCTTTGGCCCATTTAGTATTGGAACAAACATTTTTGATTCTTACAGCGACCCTAGTGGTCGGATTTGTAAACTATAACATCTTGTGTGTTGCCTATAACAATAACAACATCAGAAACAAATTTTCGCGCTGCAAAAAATGGAAGAAGAAAGAAGAAAAATAATTGTGCACAATCATTTGGAAAACTCTTCGTGGTCTGGGCCAAAACTTGCTAAAGTGTTGGGTTTTCCCCGAAATACCGTGTGGCGTGTTTTGAAAAAGTACAGAGAAACTTTGTCGACGGATCGCAAGCCTCAAAACAAGCGTCGGGCGGGTACTGTCAATCGTCAAATGCCGAACAAAGTCATCAAGAACATTAAGGCATACCCCAACATCTCAGACCGCGATTTGGCCAAAAAGTTTCACGCCGCACGCAGTACCGTGCAACGGATTCGTCTCCGGGAAGGCTGCAAGTCATACCGTTCTTGACAACCAAATAGGGATCAAAAGCAGAACAATGTGGCCAGAATCCGTGCCAGAAAACTGTATGATCAGGTGTTGACAAAATTCAATGGCTGTCTCGTCATGGATGATGAAACCTATGTAAAAGCCGATTTCCATCAGCTACCGGGACAAACATTTACTTGGCTACGGCTCGAGGAGATGTTCTTGCCAATTTCAAATTTTTGTTTGCAGATAAATTTAAACGTAAATTCATGATTTGGCAAGGCATCTGTAGCTACGGTAGGAAGACCAAGGTTTTCATCACTGATAAGACATTTAATTCAGAGCTGTTCAGAACGAAATGTCTCCAAAAGCGAATATTGCCATCCATCAGATCCCACAATGAACCTGTCATGTTTTGGCCAGATCTTGCAAGCTGTCATTACAGTAAAATAGTGCTACAGTGGTATGAAACCAACGGGATTCAGTTTATACCGAAAGAACTCAACCCACCAAATTGTCTCCAGCTCAGACCGATAGAGAGATTTTGGGCTATTGTGAAGAGGAAGCTGGAGGTGAATGGCAGTGTCGTGAAAAGCATCACTGAATTGAGAACCAAGTGGAATAAGATTGCCAAAACGATGGATGAGAATAATGTGCGCCGGTTGATGAAACGTATTTCGGGAATAGTGCGTAAATTTCTTCGAAATCGAGATGACTAATTTGTTCTTTTTTTTTTTATTTTCCCTCTAAAGTTCACATAAAGTCGAACATTTTAGTTAAAACAGAATACTAGTTTGTTAATGTATATCCGAAATATGCGCAATAGTCTATGTTCCAATTTTAACTGGGCCACACCTTAGAAAAGTGAGAACAACGCGCAAAAAAGCCGGGAGTACGCTGATTGCTCATTTCGAGCGGAATCCAAACATTGAGACAAACTTCAGCAGAGTGTTATCAGGACGCGTGTCCGGATACTTAACACGAAGCTGCTAACGAAACACCGGTGCTGCGTCATTGATGATGAAATCTACATCAAAGGGGATTTCAAGCGATTGCCGGGTCAGTAATATTTCACCAGTTAGGACATTTTTACTGAAGATGGCCGTTTCAAACGGAAGAAGCTTCCGAAATTTGCTCCAAAGTACCTGAATGCACTGGTGGCAAACGGAGTGGACCATTCGTGACCAAAGGCCACATAAACGGTGAGATTTGCAAAACCATATGCCTCCAAAAACGGTTTTTGCAACTTTTCGATTTGGCTTAATGCCAGTACTTTTAAACCGCGCAGAAGTTGTTTGCGGCAAATTCTGTGGATTTGGTTCCGAAAACCATAAACCCACCACACTGTGCTGAACGAATGCTATGGGTCATGATGAAGCGCGAACTTCTGAAGACCAAAGGAGAGGTAAAGAATTAGAAAAAAAAAATGATGAGAAAGTTGGAAAAATACTTAGAAAAACGTACCGGAAACGTCTGTTCAGGCTCTGATGGAGTGCGTCGAGCATTTTACTCAAACTCATCCTAAACTTTAACCGACGTTTTAAAGCTGAAGTAAATACAGGGTAGGCCCAAATAAGTGACGCAGTATTTTGTTTCAGTGTGGAATTCTTCTAGCCATCGCAAGAGCCATCTGGTTGCCAGCATATTAAAGAGGGACTGATTAATATGTAAATAAAGTAGTGTACGCTAGAATTCCGTCGTTTATAATATAGGCACTTCCTAAGAAAAAAAATGGATTTCAAAAGACAACGGATTTTGTAGTTGCATTTGGCGGGAAAGCGTCCCAACCAAATACTGGCTGCGACCCGGAAGGAGGGAATATGCCGCACTTTAATCGACCGGACGTTGAGAAGCTGGAGGACGAGGGGAACCATCGATCCAAAGAAAAAACCTGGTCGTCCTCGCAGTGTACGTACCAAACGGCTTGAAAAGGTGATGCGTGAGCGAATTCGCCGAAATCCTTGTCGTTTTCCATACAAACTGGTTCAGGATTTGGACGTCTCCAGGAAAACTATCAGATCAGTTCTCAAAGAGGATTTGAGATTGGTGCCGTACAATAAAAGAAAAATTCATGAACTTTCGGAAGCCAAAAAGAAGAACAGAGCCATTCGTTGTCGCGAATTACTTCGTCGGCACGGTGATTCCATGAATGTGTCTTCGGATGAGAAACATTTCGTATTGCAGCAAAGTTTCAACGCTCAAAATGACAGGTTCTATGCAGTGAGTATTCAGGATATCCCTTCTTCAATTCGCGCAGTTCAACGCTTCCAAAATCATACTTCGGTCATGGTTTGGGGAGCGATTTCTGCGGAAGGTCGTCATTGATAAGGGTGTAAAAATCAACGCAGCATACTACGTAAAAGAGGTCCTGGAAAAGCATTTGAAGAAGTATATTCAACGATGTTCGGTAATCGCAAATGGGTGTTTCAAAAGGATTCTGCGCCGTCCCATGGAGCAAAGATTACCCAAGCATGGTGCACCAAGAATTTGCCAGACTTCATTCCTAATGAATTATGGCCAGCTTCTTCGCCAGATGCAAATCTTCCAGATTCCTCTATTTGGGGAATCATGGAAGCTCACTTTCGAGATCTCAAACCAATGGGTATTGAAACATTCAAAGCTACCATACAGCAGATATGGGATGAAATCCCCGAAAATCAGGTGCGTGCCGCTTGTCATGCCTTTACGAAGAGACTAAGGGCAATAATTAAAGCAAAAGGCGATAGAATCGAAATGTCAATATGTACACATAAACAATAAAATATAAGAAACAGAATAACAAAGAAACATTTAAATTACTTGTCTTTTCGTGGTCGATACAGTCTTTGTTCCATGTGTCACTAATCTGGGCCTACCCTGTACATATACTGAACTACTGTAAAAATTAGGCTTCATTTCAATTGCTATACACGATTTACCAATCAATCTAAAGTGTCGCGATAATTACCGACTCATCCTTTCAACGAAATTAGTATTCTAATATTTTTGGACAAGGAGCACATCAGCAAACTTTTACCAAATTCAAAAATTTACTATATCTTCAGTAATTCCGTAGGAAAAAGATAAACGATCTCTCAGAATTTCATAATAATTGGCACACTGAATGCCCTTCAATGAACTGAAATTAGAAGAAAGAACAAGTACTTTCAAAGTACCTCGAATTGTTCCCACCGTTAGACTTACATTTCCCACTGTCCTAATACATTACGTTTTCAGCTTGTATCCTACAACAAAAACCAAGCAATGGATGTTTAAACAAATAAATAACCAAGGTACATAATTTCTACTAACCTCCATGGGCATGCAAAAGTATGCTCCACTGACGAAAACTATGCCAAAAACTTTTTCCACTCTCATTCGAGACTCACACATACACACACACATACATAAACAGACCGGAGACTTTTAAGCTTGGTCGTTGGTTTCCGGCTCGGCTGGATGACCTCCTCGGCAGCAAAAACCAAGCTTAATAAACTTAAAATCTTTATTAGCAAACTTTGCTCCATGCGGAGATGGAGACGCCGCCGATTTTTGTCTGCAACTTCCCATTGTTCCCCACCAACACAACTCCACTCAGCACACCGCTGACGAAATTCGATGCTATGGGTTGCGATTAATGCGAGTGGGTGGATATGAATCAAATGAGGGAAATGACGAAGGCGTGGGATGAAAAATGAATGATGAACAAGCTCCACCACTTCCTTGCTGAGCTTTTCAAGGTGCGGAATTTTATTTTTGACTGGTGAGAAAGGGATGATGGCGTCGGCAGTTCAGTCTCGTATGGAACTGGCCTTGTTGTAGCATCGGAAAGAAAGCAGCAGTAGACGAAAGTAAATTTAACGGTAAACTAACCAGGAAATTCAACGAACTCATAACCCAGGTAGATTGAAAAGCTGTCATAAACCAAAAACCGAAGAAAAATGGTGAGACCAACTTTTAAGCAGGCTCAGTGGCGGAACGTAGAATAAATAAGGGAGGGAAGAAAAAAAACATTTCAGGAACTGAAACTGGAACAAGAGTTTAAAACGAACACACACGTACTGCAAGAGAAAGAGAGATGAGGAGAAAGGAAATGAGCGAGTAGGTGAGAGAGAGTTGGCGAAATGCAAACAGTCCTGAAAGAATGCCGCTTCCGGTTTTTGGCCATTCAACCGGGGAGAGGAAACGGAATTTGATGTTTCGGATTTCCCACCGAAACGAGATTCGTCGTTGTTGTTATAAATACGGTTTCCTAAAAAAAAACATCGCTAGGGGTTGGGAATTGAAAATTCCCACCAATATACTCTTAGTCACAGTGGGGGTGGGAGGGCAAAATGAAGGGCGGTCAAAAAGGGTGGGGAACACTTACCAACGCAGGGATTATGGTTAACAACGCTAAATATTTTATCACATCTGCGCTTCATGTGGTTGTTCGGACAGATACATCCGAACATCGGCGATAATCGGAGATTAGTCCATGCTTCGTAGCACAATTCCCTGCACGGTCGAGGCAAAGTTGATGTTGCAGTCGTAGATGTAGTTGTTGATCCGGAAGTTTGTAGTTGGTTGCGCGTACAGACAGATGGAAGAAAACAAGAAGACGAATGGCTTTGGTGAGATTACTCGGTTTTCGGTGCACAATCCCGACGCCGTTCGGGGGGTTTCGTGGAACAGCTCCACAAAGTTTCCGTTTGGAGGCGGATGGCGTTTACGGTGCTGTTCGGTTACACTGGTTTTTTTTTTCTTACGTGGTTTGCCGTTTTTGGTTCTGGTGGTTTCACGGGTCTGCAGCGATGGGTTGGATGTGGAAGAGTATTCTTCCGCTTGTTGTTCCACGAGTAAAAAGTTTTTTTTTTGTTGGCTTCGGTGAAGGTTTGTGCACTGTTTTGGAAAAGTTGAGTTTTAAAGGCACGCATGCTGTGATCACTTTGACTGAATCAGGGTTTATTGTTTGAAAATCTACACGCTAAGAAAAAAGAAACCAACGGCTACATAGGTCGCTTTTACTTGAGGGGCCCGACTCTATCTCAGTTGCATGAACATTTTGGTTTTGCTTTTGTGCGATATGTTAGTAGATAGAAAGAAGTACAGCTGACAGCTGACATGCAATTATATATTTACTCTCTAAGTTTTCTTTCCATTTTGCTAATACTAAATTCAACGCGATTTCACAAGAATGGCCTTTCTGGTAGCCAGATTGTTCCGGTATCAACAAAGAATTACTATTTAAATATTCTAGCAACTGGCCTTTCACAACAAGTTCTAAATTCTTCTCTAATGTGTGCAGTTGATAGGACGAAACTCTTCGGTTTTAATCGTTCCAGCAACCTTTTGAATCGGAAAACCAACGAATTTTTCGGCAGCATTAAGTTTGCACCTTTAAAACTGAAGAAATAATCCATGAAAAATTTAAAATCGTTCCATGAAAAACGCAATCTTGACCCATACGACTCTGGTGAAAATCCACAAAAAATAGAAATGATCCGTAAAATTCATCAATATAATCCATACTTTAAATAAAATTTCGCTATAAAATGTCAAAAATTAACCGTTATATATCAAGGGGATCTATCTATCTATCTATATATAAAAATTAATTTCTGTCTGTCTGTCTGAACCTTATAGACTCGGAGACTACTGAACCGATCGGCGTGAAATTTTGTATGGAGGAATTGTTGGGACCGGGAACGGTTCTTAAAGTAGTTAGAGACCCCTCCCTTTGCTTAAGGGGGGGGGGGGCTCCCGTACAAATGAAATAAATATTTCTGCATAACTCGAGAACTAATAAAGCAAAAGAAACAAAATTTAGCATGTGGGAGTTTTTAGAAGCGAGAAATGTTTCTATGGTGGATTGAGACCCTTCTCTTTTCTGGAAGGGGAGGCTCCCATAAAAATCAAACAGAAGTTTCTGCATAACTCAAGAACTAATCAAGTAAATGGAACCAAATTTTACATGTGGAGTTTTCTGGAAGCAAGAAATGTTCCTATGGTGGTTCGAGACCCCTCCTCTCTCTAGAAGGAGGGGCTGTCATACAATTGGAACTGAAATTCCTGCACAACTCGAGAACTAATAAAGCAAATGAAACCAAACTTGGAATGTGGGGATTTTAAAGGCAATAAATGTTTCTAGGGTAGTTTGAGCCCCTTCTCTCTCATTTAGGGGGTGGGAGGGTCCATACAAATGAAACACAAGTTTATACATAACTCGAGAACTAATCAAGTAAATGGAACCAAATTTGACAAGTAGAGGTTTTTGGAGGCAAGAAATGTTTCGATGGTGGTTTGAGACCCCTCCACTCTCTGTTAGAGGGCGGCTACTATACAAATGAAACACAAATTTCTTCATAACTCGAGAACTAATCAAGCATATGGATCCAAATTTGGCATATGGAGGTTTTTGAAGGAAATAAATGTTTCTAAGGTGGCTTGAGACCCCTCCGCTTTCTGGTAGGGGAGACTCCCATACAAATGAGACACAATTTTTAGCATAACTCGAGAGCCAATGAAGCAAATGAAACTAAATTTGACATGTTAAGATTTTTGAAGGCAAGAAATGTTTCTAAGGCAGTTCAAGACCCCACCTCCTTTTGAAGGAGGGGGGGGGGGGGGGCATTAAAATTTAACACAAATTTCTGCATAACGCAAGGTTGGTAAATGACTAGACAATGCGTACCATTGGTACTTCGCGTACCTGCAGGTATAAAATAGATCCTATTGCGATCCTTAGCCTCTTGTCCAGTAACTCCTACCCCTACCTCCCCGTGGTGACGACTGGGGTATGAGTAACCATAGGAAAGATCGGGTAACCAACCCCGGTGGGACTTTGGTCATAGGGAAGGGGGGGCTGCCTTCTTCAAAAAGCGCAGTCTATCTGAGCGTCTGTTCTCCATGTTAGGGGCGGCTCAAAACAGCGTCTGTTCTCCATGTTAGGAGCGGCTGATCATCGTCCTCGTGCCAGCGTGGGACTCTAAACAGTGCTGTGCACGATGGTCCTCCGGCGAGACAGGGGGCTGGGGAAGGCCCAACAAGCCGCTCTTAAAAAATCAATGTTACGAATAATACAGAAGTTAATACGGACCGTAACAATCGGCAAAGACCTATGCGACGAATTAAGGACTATGATTGGAAACTCTGAATATGGAACTGCAAATCGCTCTGCTTCCCTGGCTGCGATAGGATAATCTACGACGAACTTCAACCTCGTAACTTCGAAGTCGTAGCACTGCAGGAAGTTTGCTGGACAGGACAGAAGGTATGGAAAAGTGGGCATCGAGCGGCTACTTTTTACCAGAGCTGTGGTACCACAAACGAGCTGGGCACCGGCTTTGTAGTGCTGGGCAAAATGCGTCAACGCGTGATTGGATGGTTTCCGATCAACGCTAGAATGTGCAAGCTGAGGATCAAGGGTCGATTCTTCAACTACAGCATCATCAACGTACACTGTCCACACGACGGGAGACCAGATGGCGAAAAAGAAGCGTTCTACGCGCAGCTAGAGCAGGTGTATGATGGCTGCCCGCAGCGGGACGTAAAAGTCGTCATTGGTGACATGAACGCTCAGGTAGGACGGGAGGCAATGTTCAGACCGGTAATAGGGCCTAACAGCCTGCATACCGTATCGAACGATAATGGCCAACGATGCGTGAACTTTTCGGCCTCCCGTGGTTTAGTAGTCCGAAGTACCTTCTTCCCCCGTAAAGACATCCACAAAGCCACTTGGAGATCACCTGACCAACGGACAGAGAATCAAATCGACCATGTTCTAATCGACGGGAAATTCTTCTCCGATATCATCAACGTTCGGACTTACCGCAGCGCGAATATAGACTCGGACCACTACCTAGTTGCAGTATGTATGCGCTCAAAACTCTCGACGGTGTACAACACGCGTCGACTTCGGACGCCACGACCTAACATTGAGCTACTACGGGAAACCAAAGTTACCCAGGAATACGCGCAACAGCTAGAAGCAGCCCTATCAACGGAAGAGCAGCTTGGCGCAGCTACTCTTGAAGATGGCTGGAGAAATAATCGAACCGCCATTGGTAGCACTGCATTAGTGACACTAGGTACTTCTGCATCGAAAAAAAAAAAATAGACACGAGTGGCACGATCTTCAGGAAGTCTGTCCAACTATTTGGCTTCGCCGACGACGTTGATTTCGTAGCACGTAACTTTGAGACGATGGCGGAAACGTACATCAGACTTAAGGCTGAAGCTGGTAGGATTGGGCTTGTGATTAATTCGTTAAAAACAAAATACATGAAGGGAAGAGGCTCACGAGAAGACAATGTTAGCCTCCTAGCACGAGTTCAGATCGACGGTGATAAAATCGAGGTAGTAGACGAATTTGTGTATCAGGGCTCATTAGTGACCGCCGATAACGACACCAGGAGAGAAATACAAAGGCGCATTATGGCTGGCAATCGTGCCTACTTTGGACTCCGAAGAACGCTAAGATACATACAAATGAAACCCAAATTTCTGCATAACTCGAGAACTAATCAAGCAAATGGAACCAAATTTGGCATGTGGGGGGTTTTGAGGGCAATGATTGTAAGGTGGTTTGAGCAACCACCCCTCTCTCGAACGGAGGGCTCCCATACAAATGAAACACAAATTTATTCCAAACATGAGAACTTTCCAGGTTACTAATACACAAAACGTATATTTCTCGGGTAAGAAGCATGTTCTGATAGAAGTTTGAGCCCCTGCTTAGTCAAGAAAAAAAAAACTCATTCCGAAAAACAACGACAAACGTGCCAGTTCTATTGAATTTCAATTTCTTTAGTTGCAAGCGTAGCAGTGCTCGCACCGGATTCAGCTAGTTATAGATAAAATTGTCTGGATTACCCATAAACTTATTGCAAACAGTGTGTCAAATTTTCACCTTTTTTACCTGAAAACATAAGATTACTTTGACGAGTGATACACCCGGGTTATTCTCGCACTCTGCAACAATGATATTACAACAAAACAGGAAGGAAAACAACAAATTTGTTGTAACGATGATGGGAAAGAGACAAGTTGCTGTGAGAAAATGTTGTGATTCGCACACATTTCAACGACCATGTTTTCATGTAACAGTAACAAAAAAAAAAAAACGTTTTGTCATTAATGCAACACACTACGGATAGCAACATTGCTTCATCAGCTTGATGATAATTGTTGATGCTGCTGATCGAAAGTTATGCAGACAAAATAAATTGCTAACTACCCATTTTGAAATGACTTTTATTCCACTAGGGGACAAAAAGGGAAAAGTTTTGGGGGGTGGGTGGAGTTTTTTGTGTTGTGGTGTTTGAAAGGGTAAGTATATTTCTTTATTTTTTTTTTTTTTTTTTTTTTTTGGGGGGGGGGGGGGATTTGGGGTTTTTTTGGGGGGGGTGGGGGAAATTTTGGGAAAAGAATGGGGAAATTATTTTTGGTGTGGGTAATATTTGTGTGTGGTTCTATTAGGTGTATTCTTAGAAAATGTCTTTTTTTTTTGCAAATTGGATGCTTTATTGTGAAAAAATGGTTATACATTTATTGTTCAAAGTATTGGCCATCGCTAGCTATAACTTTTTCCCATCTTTGTGGTAGTTGACGGATACCCTCTCGGAAAAATGATGCTGGTTTGGCGGCTATCCACGAATCGATCCATTTTTTGACTTCGTCATAATTACGGAAGTGCTGGTCAGCCAGGCCATGTTGCATCGATCGGAAGAGATGGTAATCGGATGGCGCAATGTCCGGACTATATGGCGGGTGGGGTAGGACATCCCACTTGAGCGTTTCCAAGTATGTTTTCACCGGCTGTGCAACATGTGGCCGAGCATTGTCATGTTGCAAAATGACTTTGTTGTGTTTTTTAGCGTATTGCGGCCGATTTTCACGCAATGCACGGCTCAAACGCATCAGTTGTCGCCGGTAGACTTCGCCCGTGATGGTTTCTTTTGGTTGCAACAGCTCATAGTAGACCACACCCAGCTGGTCCCACCAAATACACAGCATGATTTTCTGGCCATGAATATTGGGATTGGCCGTCGATGTTGTGGCATGACCGGGGTATCCATACGTTGCCTTACGTTTTGGATTGTCGTAATGGATCCACTTTTCGTCACCAGTCACAATTCGATCCAAAAAACCCTTCCGTATGTGCCGTTTAAGCAGCTCTTCGCATGTAAAAAAACGGCGCTCAACGTCTCTCGGCCGCAATTCGTATGGCACCCAATGACCGACCTTTCGAATCATTCCCAATGCTTTCAAACGCTTACTAATGGCTGGTTGGTTAACTCTCAATGCTGCTGCAAGTTCTTTTTGCGTTTGTGAGGGGTCTTGGTCGAGCAAAGTTTCCAATTCGATGTCTTCAAACTTTTTGACCGGGCCGGGGCGTTCCTTGTCTTCAGTGACAAAATCACCACTTTTAAAGCGTGCAAACCAACGTTGACACATTCGAACGTCGATTTTGTAGTCCGGGTATGTTTCGGAGAGCAATTCACATGCTTGAGATGCATTTTTCTTCGAATTAAACAGGAAAATTAAAACTTCCCGCAAATGCTGCTTTGATGGCTCGAATTTCGACATTTTTCGGCTTCACAAAAACTTGTTTACTTTCACTAATGATGCGTAACTTACACTGAAATAACTAGAGAATAGAATGAAGTTTCGAATGTGATAGCTGTCAATGTCAAAATTCATGTCAGAACAATAGATATGAAGTTGTCTGCAAATACGACATTTTCTAGGAATACCCCTAATTAACAACTTTGCCCAACAGTGCATTGCCCTAACTGATTGATAGAAAGTGGTGTATTTGATGTTATATTCAAATGATATTTAATTATTAATATTTTTTTTATATTTAGTGCCCCCCCTTTATTATAATAAAAAAAAAAAAAAAATATTTGAAAAAAAAACAAATTTTTTTTTTTATTTTTTTATTTAATAAAAGGGGGGGGGGGGGGGGTGATTTTGTAAATGTGTTTTGTTTAGGTTTGTGTGAAAAAAACCACCATACAATCATTGCTCTCAAAACTGCCCACATGCCAAATTTGGTTCCATTTGCTTGATAAGTTCTCGAGTTGAACATAAATTTGTGTTTCATTTGTATAAAAGCCCCTCCCCCTCCCCCTTCAGAAAAGGGAGGGTTCTTGAACCACCATAGAAACATGCTTGCCCTCAAAACCCCTCACATGCCAAATTTGTTTCGATTTGCTTGATTAGTTCTCGAGTTATGAAGAAATTTGTATGAGAGCCCCCATTCCTGAGAGAGAAGGGGTCTCAAACAGTCATAAGAACCTTCCTCAGCCCTAAAAATCTCTGCATACAAATTTTCGTGCTAGTCGGTTCAGAAAATTCCGAGTCTATAAGGGTCAGACAGACAGAAATTCATTTCTATATAAAGGGTGTTTCGATCAAAATTTGGTCGACTTAAACTTGACGCATTTCCTTTCATCGTGCATTCAAAAAAATTGCACACCCCTCATTTTGAAGATGTGTGCGTGTAGCATCATGCCTTTATTTTGATTTTGAGATTAGCACTTCAGTTATCAAAATGTCGTCGAAGGAAGAGAAGCAACGCATCAAAATTTTGCGCTTGCATGGTGAAAATCCAAACAACTCTCACGCTACAAATTGTTGAATGTGGCTAAATCAACTGTGACCAACGCACTGTGGGAAAAAAGTGCCCGAAACGCGAAAGAATTCTATATCTCAGCTCAAAGTGGAACGATTTCTGTAAATGTTACCTTAACTTGAAGGAAAATTTCTAAGAAATCGAATGGACGTGGTCTCATTGGCCGCACGGAACTGCTTGGGGGCAAATGAGCTCATTTTACCCTGGTTCCCCTAATATTTCCTTGTTGTTCAGAAATGTCTTTGCTCGGTGTGATTCAAGATCAACAAAATGATGCTTTTCTTATGTAAATTTTTCAGGAAAATCGATTGAAGTAGGTTTCGTTCACCGCACGGCTCGGTGAATGAAGATATGGCTGATTTTACCCTGACACTATTGAAAAATCAGATTATATCATCAAAATACATTTATTCTCGCAAATATTAAAATTTTGAGAAATACACCGAAAATTGATGCTCTAAAAACTTTTTTCCCTGACATTTTTCATCTTGATATCTTTGTTTGAATTTTTTTAATAACTTAACATTTTTTAAAATGAGATATTTTAATTTTAATGTTAATTTTCGATTTTTTTCCGAATTTTTTCTTCCCAGTGTATATTTTTTCACAACCTTCACACATAGGGCCACAACTTATTCTAAGGCAGTTTTTTTTTACAACCAAAGGTTTTCGAGCTACAAATTATTAATTCAAAATGCTTAAGCCCTTCTTAAAACTGACTCTTGAGTCCAAAAATGTTTTGCATCAGTGGAAAAAACGTGCGAATAAATTTTCAATTAAACCGGAGACACTCGAAGTTGGTCGGTAGGTCATGTCGGCTGGAAACGCTCTCTTGCAGATTGATTTACATCTTATAAAACATATATAAAACTTATGATGTATAAAACTAAATATATATAAATAAAGGTATCCATTCTTTGGTAAAATTATAACCTAGCTAGTTTCAAGCAACAATGCTATCAAAAAATTTTTGTAGCCTTTGAATAAACCGGTTTAGAATAATTTTCCCTAAATAACTTAGGGTGTTCCTACAAAAGCCAATTTTTTGCACCTCCTTGTTTATTTCAAATTTGCCAACAAAGTTGCCTCCAGCTGGTTTTTAGAACTTAACAAGATGTTACTTTTGACCTACAAATCTTGCCGATATCTTTCACCGTTAGCGAGTTATTTACGATTTTCTTATGAAATTACGCCCTTTTCAAATGTGTTTTACTTAATTTAAAAATAAAATAACCTATCTTTAATTTTCAGATTTAATATTCAATCATACAAAACCTTCCTAATGCAGTTGAGAAATTTTTTTTTGTCTGCCCGAACCAGAACATTTGTAAGAGGCATATTCTTTTTACAAAAACTATAATATCTCTTGTTTGTCATACGATAGCGATGATTTTAATACATCAAAAGTTGTATGTTTTATTGTTCTAGAATCAATGGGGGAACAGCAGAAAAAATCTATATATATAAAAATGGATTTCTGTCTGTCTGTCTGTCTGTCTGACACTCATAGGCTCGAAAACTACAGAACCGATCAGCGTGAAATTTTGTATGCAGGAGTTTTTGGGGCTAAGAAAAATTCTTATGATAGTTTTAGACCCCTCCCTTCTCTGAAAAGGGGGGCTCCTATACACATGAAACACTCATTTCTGCATAACTCAAGAACTAATCAAGCAAATGGAACCAAATTTAGCATGTGAGAGTTTTTAGCAGCAAAAAATGTTTCTATGATGGTTTGAGACTCTTCCCGTCTCTGGAAGGGGAGGTTCCCATACAAATGAAACAGAAGTTTCTGCATAACTCAAGAACTAATCAAGCAAATGGAATCAAATTTTACATTTGGAGTTTTCTGGAAGCAAGAAATATTTCTGTGGTGGCTCGAGACCCCTCCTCTCTCTAGAAGGGGGTCTCTCATACAAAAGAAACTGAAATTTCTGCATAACTCGAGAACTAATAAAGTAAATGGAACCAAATTTGGCACGTGGGGATTTCAGAGGCAATAAATGTTTCAGGGTAGGAGAACCCTTCTCTCTTTGTAAGGTTGTAATGAGGGGGGGGGGGGGGGTGTCTCCGAAACAAATGAGACACAAATTTCTTCATAACTCGAGAATTAATCAAGCAAATTGAACCAAATTTGGCGTGTGTGGGGTTTTGATGGCAATGATTGCATGGTGGTTTGAGAAACCACTCCCCTCTGGAAGGGGGGCTCCCATACAAATGAAACACAAATTTCTACCAAAAATGAGAATTATACAGGTTTCTTAAACACAAAACGTGTATTTCTCGGGTAAGAAGCATGTTTTGATAGAAGTTTGAACCCCTGCTTATTCAAGAAAAAAACTCATCCCGAAAATCAAAACCATAAACGTGCCAGTTATACTAAATTTTCCTTCATTTAGTTGCAAGCGTAGCAGCGCACGCACCGGGTTCAGCTAGTTTGATATAAAAAAGTAAGAGCAAAATAACTGATTTTTACATGGGCACCCTAAGCTACCTAGGTAAAATTGCTCTAATTCGGTCATTTCAAAAGCTACAGAAAAAATTTCCAAACCAAACCTCCTTAAAATTTTCTCATCTACAACTTTTCTGAAAAATATATGCCTTTATTTCAGCAAATAAAAAAGTTAGATTTTCGATTTCTCTGAAAACAAGAACCACCCTAGTTTTCATTCACACTTAAAGAAAGGCCTCATAATTAGAAACAATTTGGCTCCAAAACATCAAACTTAGGCTGAAAACGTATATTTCCAGCTAAATTCGCTTTCTGGACCACTGTGCACTGCTTGTAGATTTTTTTTCTTTTTGAGTTTTCGGCTTCCGATTCATTTTTGCTCTGAACGCGGCACCAAAATATCACCAAGTGATCCGATCGGAAGCATCGAGCACTAGCACTCAACTGAATCATGAAACGAAAATGAATCACCAACAGAAGCCAATGAACGAATCAACAAATTGTACAAGCAAGCAGTGATGAACACGCATACAGTTGAAAGGCGACGAAGTTCATGCTTTGTTCATTCAATGTTTACCTTACCCCATCAGTTTTCTGTTTGAAAGGTGAAGTCAAATTTTTCATTGTGTTCGTATATTGAATAAAAAAAACAACGTGTAACGAATGATTTATGATACGATTGGAACCATCCTTGCACATAAATTAAATTAACAGATAATAATTATTATAATCATTATTAACATGTTAAAGATTGCATAACTCATACTTATAGTCAACGATAACATTCTTCAAAACAACGTGCAACATACTTGATAACATTATCAGAACGTACCATAAAAAAAACCCTAATTCTGCCACCATGATCACTGCCACCAGTTCTCTCAATTATCTACTTGAATCCCGTTTCCAACCTACAGGGAAATCGCCCATCGTCAAGTGCCTAGCTTATTTTCATTATCTCTGCCTCCTATCGCATCGTTCTTAGCCAAGCGAAGGAAAATTCGGCACCGGAAAGCTCCACCTCGCAGCCCCATCTCAATGATTTATGACCGTCTGATCGATCACACATAAAAGGATTAAAATCGATATTAATTACGGATAATTCCACCGAAAACCACGCTATCCTTGCTCGTCTGGGTGGCTTTCATCGGCCCAGTATGATGCAAAACCCGCCGGGGTTGGTGGCTCCGATGTTTACCGTGTGATTGGCGTTAAATTTCACGCTCAAGGGTAAAAGTAAATGCGGTTACCCTTGGCGTCCACCCAGGTTCACCCTCTAGTCCTATTCGAAACCCCAACTACAGATCAAGTGCTTAATGATGAGCTGGTTCCCATACCATCATCATTGACTCTCCGACGTGGACCACGCAAGCATTCAGTATGGGTATCGAAATCCACCCGATCAAAATGGGAACAAATTGTAAGGCAGGGAAGCGGGTTGGAGGGGCGCCGCCATTATCGGCTATCTCCGGTGTAAACCCACCAAGCGAATCAACCCAAAAACCATTGCGGCATTTGCTGGCGGTTGGCTATTTTGTGATTAAAATTTAATCGATTTTCCACCGGATGAAAGCGGTTCGGCAGGGACGGAGTTCGAATTGATGAGAATTAGCAAGACCCACACTCCTTTATCGAGCTACAGAGTCTGTTGGGCTTAAGACCCGATTTACCCGGCGCTGTGTGGCAAGGAAGTTTTTACAAATTTTATCTTCGTACAGAGGGTGAGAGAGAGAACTACGATCGATTATTTTGCTACATGGCTACAGAAGCTTTTTTCAGCTTTGCACTGAAATTATCCTCCACCGCTGCAGACGAACGTCAACCACCATCACCGAGTAGCGAGAGGAATTTTCACACGCGGATTCTTCATTAGGTTCTTCGAGAAATCTGATTCACAAACGACTACCCGTACCTATCTTCCATCCGGCACTTGTTTTCCCGCACCTTGCAGTGCGTTTTGAAATCATCGAACAGTTTGATGCACTTTCGCTCCTGCTGACAGACGGATAGCGCGTGATTACACGTGGGCAGTGCATCCACCGGGTAGGGATCTTTCTCTGAAATGGAAAAGAAGAAAAACCATAATTAGAGCTAAAATATATGACTTAACTTATTTAAATTCATGATTTCAATTATGCTAAAAACTTGTCTAATTTCAATCAGCCGAGAGTCAAATCTTGTTAGGTTGATTCGATTTCTCCACCCACTAGCTGAAATCCGATCACCGAAATCCGATTGATATTAAAGACGTTTAGCACTTTATAGCAGTCTCTTGTGCTCTTCGATTCGCCTGGCTGGGAGTCTACTCTGAACCCAAGCGACGCCATTACCCGTTTCCCAATCCAATCCAAGAGTGGCCTTCTTAGTATTCTTTAAAATCCTCCACCAGCCGGGTGGCAGCCAAGTGGCACCCGGTCCGAGTGGAGAAAATTTCCATATCGTTCGGATTTCGAGCCAATATTTTAGCAAACTTTGAATATCAGCTGGTGCTAAGGCTTTCCACTCATTCGATTGGAGCGTGGCTTCTTTGTTTTGCGGGCGATCGAACGAAACGAGACACGAACTATCGGAAAAGATTCTCCAAGCATCTTCGGTACAGCTGTCTGAAGCGAAAGATGAGCCCCCACTCTTCAAGGGGATCCGTGTATGAAAACCGTATGAAATTTTATTGGAATATTCTCCCTGTGGTTTGGGAGGATTTTGATGACTTTTTTTCTGTGGCTTCAGATTTAACTTTAAGCTTCGACAAATCGAATCCACAGCCGAGGAATGCCAACGATGAAGACGACCAGTGAACAGGATCATTTTTGGACGCTTTGTAGGGTCAAGTAGTGTGTGAAATTTCGCTCCTCGTGTCCTTTTTGTTTTGCACAGGATGGCTTGAGAGAAGAGTCGTCGGTTGTATGTCTAGAGCAAACTACGTGCAGGATGGCGAGCTGGTTAAGCCTGTTTGCTTATTTGCAAAATGAAAATTTAATGCAAATATGGTGACCGCATAACAGCATGTGTTGTGACCGCCCCAGATAGTATCACTTTAAAAGAAAGAGGCGTTCGAGTGAATTTCACCATGCCATTTGGTAACTTAAATTTCTTCTTTGAAGTTTGTATCAAAAAGTAGTAAGCAACATTGATTTTCGAATAAAGGATTGCAAAAAAAAAATAAACGAATTTTGACTTCAGTTTTCGTTTTATTGGAGAAAAATAACCTTTTGTTGCATTAATAAAAATCTTAGTAGCTGTAAAACGCTCGCACTTTGGACTTGACATTCTTCATTAAATTCTGCACAGTTGCTTTTGTGACTTTCCTGGTGGCTGCTGTCCAGTTTTCTGGAACTCCTACATGTTTTGGAACACTGTATCCTCCTTCCGAGAGCTCCGATTGACAATAGCCCAATACCATTCAATTGGCCGAAGATCCGTACAGTTCGGCGAATTCATGTCCTTTGTCACAAATTGTACATTATTGTTTGCCAGCCACTAAAACCGATTTGACGAAGTGGGCTTTCTGAACAGTGGCAGCAATCTCTTCTTCAAACATTCTTACTCGCACACCTTGGCGTTAATTGTACTCTTCATGAGAAAAAAGGTGGGTTACATCGGGGATACAACCGCAAGGTTCACGTAGGACCGCATTGGTGTATAGTAATAATGAAACCATCTAATTTATTCATATCATAACACATTCGTGTATCTGGGCTCATTGGTGACCGCCGATAATGACACCAGCAGAGAGATACAAAGGCGCATTATGGCTGGCAATCGTGCCTACTTTGGACTCCGAAGGACGCTAAGATCGAACAAAGTTAGCCGAACTACAAAGTTGACCACCCACAACACATTAAATAGACCGTTAGTTCTCTCTGGCCACGAAACATTAACATTGCTAGTGGAGGACCAACGCGCTCTTGGTGTCTCTGAACGGAAGATGCTGCGTACGATCTATGGTGGAGTGCAGATGGAAGACGGGACGTGGAGGAGGCGAATGGCCCACGAGTTGCATCAGTTGCTGGGAGAACCTCCCATCGTACACATCGCTAAAATAGGTCGACTAAGATGGGCTGGGCATGTCGTAAGAATTTCGTACGACAGCCCTGTGAAAATGGTTCTCGAAAACAAACCGACGGGTACAAGATGAAGAGGCGCGCAACGAGCAAGGTGGATCGATCAAGTAGATTATCGGTTTTTACGACCCATTGCCACGGCAATAAGTCGAGCGGGGAAACTTGCAAAACTTTGCAGCGCTTTCTTCTGGCTTGTAGATGAGCAAGCGCAGGCGATAATTTGCGAGCCAGACGCGCAATCGCGAGAAAACGGACGAGATTGAAAAAAAAAACGAGAAAATATCTTCGTAACGAGAGAGCGAAAAAAAAAACAACGCTCAATCGAACTTAATATCCCTATGAAATCATGTTGGTTCGAATCACCTTCTTTATACTGGCGTTGATAGCATTGTTTCGAAAAATGAGAGGCACGAGAATTCAGTACGAAGCAAATTTCATAAGAGGGGACGGGCTTTAGTTATAAAACCAGATACCGGCAACAAAGCAAAATAAATTTGCAGCTGAGGGGTGTGGCTATTTCTGTGTTCATCATGGAATACACCTAATGAAATAAAAAGACGAAAACAATTTGAACCATTTGCTACCCGTTAATGAGGACCCGGATAGGGAAAACATATTTTCAACCTTTTCATATGCAGATTTGTATGGGAGCAAAAATAGGTCATTTTTAAGTAAAAAATTGAACTACTTACACTAATAGCAGTTAATTATAATTTCAATGCAAACATTTTGTAGGTTTTTTTGATCAAATAGTGTTTGAATGAAGTCATTGTGTTCAGTTGAACGAGAGTTATTAGCGGTCAAAAACCTTTCACTTTAGCGTAACTCTCTAATTTTTCATAATTTTGAAATGACACCCGGCATAGAAAAGAGAAACGTAGTCCTACGTTAAAAATAGACGACCGCAAACCACAGGTACAAATCACTTGTCAGACCTACTGCTTCTTCGTAAACTTTTCCATAACAATCATGGTGTCATCGTCGATCAGGTCCTGGTCCACCAATTTCGTATAATACTGCGGTCCGGGCAGCGCTCGCGAATCTTCCTTGGCGAAGGTTTCGTCGTCGATCAGGATGCATCGGTTTTTGTGCTTCAGAATCCAGTTACCCGAGCAAAGGTTTATACCAAAGTGATCACAAGTTCTTATATCTGATTATCACTGTTTGATCACTAAATATGTAATCAGTCAGGCTGAATAAACAGCCAAAATAACAAAAAAGATAACAAAATAATATTCATGGGATAACACAACATTAACTCGTTTTGTTATCATTGAGTTCATTTTGATAACAAACTTTGTGATGTGAACAAATTACTTTAGATAATATCAAATTATGTTATCAACATGTCATCAAATTCATGCACTAATAACTTTAGAAATGCTTGTGAAGAGCTCAATTTAATATCCAAGACATGCTGGTAATATTCAGCATTCGTCAGCATGCTGGTAGTATTCAGTAATGTTCGTCAAAAATCGTCTTTAAAAATTGATAACAGACGATAACAAATTAGTCAATGTTGATAACTAAATTTGTTATGCGATAACAGGTGAGATCAAAATGATATCTGAGATAACAAAACTTGTTACTTATTTGATATCAGTTTGTTATTCTACTTTGCTAGGGTATACAGTTGTCACGCTCTTGTTTTGGCCTGAGCTTGCTGGGCTTCAAATGGTGAGTTGACAACTTCGAAGGGGGGTGCGACCGACCTCTGGTCCTCACAAGTTCCTCCCTCACGCCTCGACGAGTCATATGATCACAAAAGACTGACAGCTGAAACATGGAGACGCTGGTTGGCGTAGCCTGGGCAATGTTGTCATTTTGGCAATAGCGAAGTCAGGGGGTGCGACTGAAGATCGGATACCTATAAATCAAATTGTATACCCATAACTGTAAATCGTATCATATTATTTTTCATTCGAAAGAAAAAAAATTTAACACCATGTCTTATAAAATATTATCCTTCTTTTTCAGCTTTTCCAGGACTAGTAGGAAACTAGTTAATACATATCTAAGCCTAAGGCAATCGAAGGATTTGTTGACTGGACAAGAGTTCGTGGAGTCACCAGTCCCTTGTCATGAGAGGGTACGCGGCCTTCTGGCCATAATCATCCGAAGGTCCTCATTGAGATCGACTGACCCTGCTACAACAAGCCATCACGCAGGCTATTCTCTCAGGGCAACCTGCTAACATAGGTAATCCTTGCACTGATGGTGGGTTCTCATCACATCATCGTCAAATCATCATCATCTTGTTTTGGCCCGAGCTTGCTGCTCCAGGGACTTTTTCGGCACCTTCTATTTCATTTTCAGGGAGTTCTGAGCTTTGATCCATTGAATCATCCCGATGCTGGAGTTGAATTGGTTGGCCAAATCCCACGTCGACGCTGATGAGGTTATCCTTATGTACTCAACCACTTGCAAATCCCGGCCGGGCTGGCTGGGACCCGTTTTCCTGCCGGATCGGGGCAAATCTTTCACGGAAAGGTTCTCACCGAACTTTTCGATTATATTTTTGACACTGGTGTGGTTCACCTACACCCGTTTTGCAATTTGGTTGTACGTGACACCTCTCTCCGAGCACCAAATATGCAGAAATGTCTTTCGCGTGTCCAGATCAATTCGACTCAACTTTGAAACGATCCACAGTACCGAAACCAATCGATTGCACTACTGTTATTGACATGTAAACAAAAATGTCACCTCAAAACACACTAAAAATATTAAAGCAACTTAAGAGTAATTACTGTTTCAATGTTGCTAACTACTTTTCGGTACACTCTTTAAACCATATTGACTGTACAATTTTTAAAACTACGCATCAGTTGAATGAATTGACACTTCTGTTGGATAATCAGACATTCTCACGTTTTAAATATTGTCCACATCAAGCTATACTTGTACCCGAAATAATTTTCTATAGAGAATATTTGATCATACAACAAGTTACAAAAAGCGGTTTTTATCTCAGCACGATTCGTACATTTGTCAACAGTTTTACCAAATACATTTAACGAATCATGTTTTTTGTTGTTGCATGAAGCACGTAAGTTATCAATTATAATGGGGGAGGGTACCTCCTTGGCAGGCAAAAAAGTGCGCGCTTGATCGTGCTCATATACCGCGAATGGCACCGAGCAGTTCTTGTGATGTGAAATTTCTGTTTTACACTTCCTAAAGGCTACATGTGACCGAATTTAATTTTCAATTAGAGGTTTCTTTGGTCCTCATTTATTTTAACAACCTCAGAGAGAATTTAACCAATTTTGCAGACACTACACAGAAAAAAATCCTGTAGTAAAAACTAACATTTTACCCGACTATGCCTATTTTTAAAACTACCATGAAAATTCTGTCAAATTTACTATGTCTATGGTACAATTTTCAACATTTGTGGTATATTTGACAGACCTCATATTGATATCAACCGCACCATGGTTGATCTAATCACAGGCATGGTAAAATCAAACGCATTTATAGTCAGGTGAAAATTGTTGGTGTTTGCTGTTAATTTAACCCTCGAAATGGTAGTTGCTACCATTTAACCCTCTGAGAAGGCTATAATTTTTTTTCATTATTGTTTATTTTGTCAACATCTTCAGCTAAGCTGTACAGACTGAATAAAATATCCTACCCTATGTAACAAGAGTCTTAAAATTAAAATGATGGCTTACTTCATTGAATCTTCGGAGGCATCTTTGCAGTGGATGATTTTCACCGAAGACTGTTCGGTGCCTCGGAATCCACAGAAGCTGTCGTTGTCGGGAACTGCGAGCAGGAACATAAAAGTTTATTTGTTGCAAAAGATGTGTGCAGTCCAAGAGGTTACTCAATACATGGAATGCAAAAAATCTCTGCAAGTAAATCCTCCGCTGGTGAAGAGGCTCTAGGGTTATAAGTTGACATCGGTGTTCATATGGAGGTAGCCGGAAAGGGTCGTTCTCCGGCAGGTTGCGCAGGGCAAATCGTGTACGGGGAAATTTATAGTACGAAATGCCTGCCGGAAGTTGCGTCGTTCATCAAGAAATACCATAAGGGCGAAGACGCGCTGTTCTGGCCGGATCTGGCGTCGGCTCACTACTCGAAGCGATCGTTGGAGGAGATGGAGCGGCTGAATATCGATGTGGTACCCAAGTCGGTGAAACCGTCCAATGTCCCCCAGCTGCGTCCCATCGAGAATTTCTGGGCCAACCTGAAGCGTAAGATCGCGAAAACTGAGGAGAAATTGATAAATAAAACGAAGAAAGAACTCAAAAACATGCCTACACGCATGTTTTCGTCCGCCATGGCGAATGTTCCGGTTAACGGCCAGAAAACCGCTCGCAAGGGCGTAGAATTTTGTTGCAAGTAAGCTTCAATAATTACTTTCCATGGGAAATTTATCAAAAGCAATTATCTGGCTTAGCCTTTTTTTTTATCACCATCCGAAAAAACTCCATTTTTTTAATGCAAACGTTAAAATAATTGAAAATTTTAAATTCCTTTTTTTCTCATAGCTGTCATACAATGTCTAAATTTGCTGGTTCATAATGGATGCGCAAGTTTGTTTACAATTGCAACACAGATGTAATTTGCAGTTCATATTATAATATCCCTTTGCTATATATATTATCTTATATGACATTTATTCATTACCATTACCATTCATCGTTATCACCATCATTAAAAATTTTATCATGACTTGTATTTTCATGATTTACATATTAACCTAAAATAATTTTCTAATTTCTTCCTTTTAGGTTATATATCTTCTAAATCATTATGTCTTATATGTCCAATTATCATTTAGATGCTTTCTTCTCCACTTATGATTAAGAAGTATCTAGTGCCTTGAATACAAGAAGCTGCAACGGAATCTGTGGTAGACTTTTGCACTTATTACTGAATGTATTTTTCATTTCCGGTTTGCAAATGGACTTTTTATCAATTCTAAGCTGAGCAGCGCTGTTTGCCATTCGGCTAGTGTCAGTTCTACAGTTCAATCTGTGTCATTTCTCTATCATAACACACAATATCATTATATCTGATAATATTGTTTTATTGATTTTACATCATAGATGATATAAACATTACTCATTGTTTTGTCGTAGGACTACGTCTGTGTTTTCAATACTGGGGTACACGACCGAATTGCGAAAATTTGAAGCGTCACGAAAAATATATAGGTTTTGAACGTTAATAACTAAGTCATTCCACGATTGATTCGGGACATTTTCTACGCTTCGATTTCAATATTTAAAACTTTTTATTTTTAACATTCAACTATTGAAATTAACGCAAATATACGGTGATGTCATATAATGCCGATTTTTCAGAGTAAATTTACTAAATGCACAGTACTTTTCTATCACAGACTTCAAATTTAAGTAAGGAACGTCTCACATGCAGCAGTGCAAGAAATAAAAAGGGGACCTCTTTAATTTTTTGGTTTTCGGGGGGGGAGGGGGGGGGGGGGGGGAAAGGGGGGTGGTGGGGGGTGGTGGTTTCGGGTACTGTGGGGGGGGGGCGCGAGGGGAAACGGGAGGGGGGGGGGGGGGGGGGGGGGGCAGAGATGCCACATTTACAGACATGTCTGTAAATTTGCAAACTTTTCAACCTTTGTTGCAGACTTTTGTAACGATGCAGACATTTAGCAGACATTTTATTTATGTTGCAGACTTTTACAGACATTTGAAATATTTTTTAAATTTCAAATAAAGGTATTCTCTGAAATTCGGTTTTAAAACGTACGAGGATCTGAACAGTATAGTAGATACGGTAAGAAGCTTTGTTGAAATATTTTAAAGTAGCGTAAGTATAGTTTATTTTTAAAATAGTAATCCTTGAGGAAACGAAAGCGGTGGGCCACTTGGAGACACAATGGACCCGGAGATAAGCAGCGTATAGGCCCTTTCCGAGGGTAACATGGAGTCCCTTTTTCACTGCTATTTTCACCATGAAAATTACTGTCAAAGCGTTGGTAATATTGGTTCATTGCCATTAGGTCAACAACAAAAATCAAGTTCCACAACAATACAAATCAAATTTGAGAAATTTACCGTTAAAAAGGGGTTGCTGAGAATTTTAACCTAGAAGCAATCAACTCTATCTATCAACTAAACCATAAAAGCAAGCTTTAAAGATGTATACCTTCGCATCAAAATACGATTAAACTCACTAATAAGGTACAGCTAGATAAGTCTAAAGACGGTGGGTTAAAAAAAATCTTATTTCTTATACTAGACTGAAATACTGCGTAAAATACATAATACGCAAAATAACACTCAATACTCCATTAAATACACGTACACGATATAACAAAAATATTAAAACCAAAATATATCATGCACCTTTTCAAGTGGGAAGCCCATATGTCATAAAGTCATTTAGCATAAGGTCGTTTGGCATAAAGTCGTTTAGCATGAAGTCATTTGGCATGACAATAACTTGAGCTAAGTGGTCAGTTGGCATAATGCCGTTTGGTATAATGCCCATTTAGCATAACACTCTTGCAATAAAACAGAATCAAAGTGGTCGTTTGCAATAATGATCATTTGGCATAATGTCATTGGCATAGGCTTTTATCCATAATAATATTCCCTTGGATAATAGTTTCAAATTGCTCTGAAATTGGAGATAATGAAATCATGTTGTATAAGACCAAGTCTCTCCCAGTGGAGATCATGGATATCAATAGAAACATAAAGTTGCCAGAAGGCACGAAATGCATCTACGGACTCTTATTTTTACCAAATCCCTCAATTGCAATTTTTAATGGATTAGCATATATTGTTCATTAGAAACTTCAACTTGATTGATACAGTTATTAGTTACAGTAGTACAATAGATTGTGGGATACAGTAGTAAAAATTGAAAGTTACGAAAAAAGAGTTTGGTTCGAGCATCGGCTGTGAATGTTTGTGTCGATGCTTTATCACGCACTATTATCCTATCGAGCATGGCGCGTTTCGTATTGTAATCTAGAATTTGGTGAAACGAGTGATCGAGTGAGCACAGTAAGAAAACAACAAAGCGTCTCTCAAGCGTTAATAAAATTAACCTTGTTTTCCTAACGGAAAGCAACCATCACACTTTGTGAGTGGCTCCAATAGCATCCTTATTATTGGTTTAACTCGGATCAAATGGATTTCCAGCATTATTAAAAATCATCTTGTTTTTCCAATAAAAAACCACCATTACACTTTGTGTGTGGCCCCAATAGCATCCTTACTGTTGGTATAAATCGGTTCAAATCAGAAATCGGTACTAATATTTAAATATTTTACTAAACGAAGCGTGAATTCAGCTTATCGCTGAAACCATTTTTGACGGTTGTGTGCTGCTTGGATTTTTTTACATACTTTAGGCTAGATAGGATGGGTTCTTGGTTAAAGGGAAAAGATTGTAATAAAATTGTTAGTCGTTACTATTTTAAAAAAAATCTCATGGATGTCCACTTTTTACGCTTTTTTACTACACTTGTTACAAAATCGAGGCAACTTCTCGTAATTGGGCTTTTTCACTTAGGCAAAGGAGTAGCGTGGCGCTACAAAATATTCGACGCGTACGGTTCCTAAGTGGACAGTGCGTTTGAACAGCTCACTTAAAAAACAATTCACGTGAATGCACAGTCTTTCTTAAACAATTCATCAACAACAACTCGGCCGGCGGCAAACCAATGCTGACAAAGGTAGAGTGCATCGAATCCACCTACTATTCTGTTCCTATTGTCCACAAAGGGAAAATTGTGCTTTCGGTCGAGCAAGCGATTTGCACTTTATTCAATTCGATGAAAATGGTTCTCTATTTTTCCGACGAGCAACGGAAGATGTTCGGATGGGCACAGCTGGAAGGAAGGAGTAAGAATAGTGCAAACACAATAGCTTTTCCGTTCTCTATACTCTGTTTGATGACTTCCAAACCTTGTCCAATGCTCGAAGCTACGGAGGAGAAGAATAATATTGAGCGCAGAGTCGAAATGCTGTTATTTGCAATAAATTTCTGCATGAAGTAATTTACTATGCAATCTGCTTTTTTTTCTATCCTCCAGAAGTGGTGGGTGAACTCTTTTCAGTGGCTTCGAAGATGTGGGAAACAATAGCAAACCCCGGGAAGGAAGCTTTTTCCAGCGATGTTCTGTCAGCCAACAATCGGATAGATGAGAAGTGTTCTTTTTCAAACGGATTGTGGGTTTATAAAGAAAAAAGAACGAACGAAACCAGAACTGGGAAAATCAAGTGGGTGGAAATGGTATAAAAATAATCGTATAATGAATAGAAATTTGTTCAAGCACGATTTAACTTGCAATAGAGTAACAGAAGCTCTTTTTTTTGTTCGTACATAAGCTCTGTTTCCCTCACCGGTGAAAATGCAAGGTGCTGCGGAAAACAAAAGGAAGGCTTTTGTGCTTGGCAAAAGAAGTCTGCTGCACCATAAATCACAGGAACAGGTTGAAGACAAACACATTTTCTTCGGTAAATAGCCACTAGGAGAAACGGATCTCCATTGTTTTAATTTACCTGCTTAAACGTTTCCATCAATTTCAATTCAAAAAGCCATATCAAGGATTGGTAAAAACCACCGCCAAAATTAAGCTGAAACCAAATTTGTATCGACCTTGGTTTGCTAGGGGCCGTTCTTAGGAATTGTAATATTATGCTTGTTGTTTATAAATAGCTGCTCGATATTCATCGCAAGTCGTGTGTGGAGCTATTTAGCAGTATTTGTTTATTCAAGGCTTGTTGTTACTCTACGAAGATGGCAGCAAGGATAATAGCAACGGCTGGCGGGCTCTTCCGCCATTGCTTCTATTTTGTGAACAGAAGGTAGACGGGGACCAACTAGCCCTTTTGCATACTGATCATACAAATCTATACATTTGGTTGTATGCATGAGATATTCTTGCATCGCTCTCCGAAGATCACAATTGAGGTTCGACTATTGAATTATTGGTTTCTTATTGTCGCACCATAAAACTCAAAACTCGTGAGAGATTTCTGAATCTGTTGAACGTGTCCAATTATCAAAACATACATTAGAAGATCTTATCCTCGTATCTGTAACATGTCTACAAACAGTCGGTTCTCCTATAGTTCGGTCCACTCATCCTAATTTCTTAGCTGTCTCGCAGCCAATAACGGTGAGTTAGGTGAGTTATAAGTTCATCATAGACCCTAACTACATTCAAAGAATCTCCTCACATAGTTGCAGGACAGCCGATAAATCAGAGTGTCCTACCCACCGTGCTATAGGAGATCTGGCTGTATACCCCATTCCCCAAACCTATTTTCCAGAAGCTTCCCAGCAGCGCCAAACGGTATCCTCTCTTACGTACACAGGTTATTCAATTGAATAGACTTCCGGAGAGGGGGAAGGAAAGGAGTAAAAATCTGACGAAGGAAATAAAAATTGCTGTCAGGTCCCAATTTCTGTCACCCCCTCGAACAAAGGCCATGTCGTCATCATCTTCGTTGTCGGAAACGGTTTCCTCGTCTGTTGATGTACGTTCTTCGGCACCTACGCGAGTGAATTGCCACGCGTGTGTGTGCGCGCGTGTGTTTCTACGGCACGATTGGATATTTTTCCTGAACTTGACGGAACCGGCTCCTCGCAACCTCCTCCCCGAATGACGAAATCAAACACCGACATAAAGAGCTCAATTTTCGGCAGAAAACAAATCACAAAACGTTGACGTCGCGGGGCGCGAGGTGGGTGATGGTTCTTGGGAGACAAGCGAGGAATTTGCTCCGGTACCGTGGGAAAGGAAAATTGAATGCGTATTCATAGGTACCTAACTGCTGCTTGACAAATCAAGAAGGAAGCTGAACAAGCGAGGAACAAACATCTGCTGATACGAAAGGCAAACTTCTGTTTTGTGTTTTCGAAATTGCCTTGCTTCTCTGAAGTTGCTTAGTTAAAGGGGATGAGTTTTGAATTATATAAAATTAATGATCTTCCTTATTGCACTTCTGGTGCTTTAAAGCTTCTTATCAAAAGAATTTTTGTACATTAAAACTATGATGAATCAACATCCGGACGCTGACCAATTTGTCTCAATTAAATAGTTCGTTGTGTAATTTTGGAAATGCAATAATGAGCGGAAGCTAACACAGTAATATTTGGTATAATATTTTAGAAATCCAAATGTTAATTAGAGTATTCTTATTCGAGTTTTTCTCACATATTAAATTTTTCTGCCGACTGTGCACCGGCTCAGTTTAATATTGTTTTCTGCATTCTCAAAGAAATTTACATTTGCTATCAGCGGTACACAATGACACTGCTGTAAATAAACCATTTTTTCGCTGATCTAAAGACTGTATTCGATGAAATTTGGACACACGCAATTGTTCGTAACTTTTTAGCGTGTGGGTAAACATTATTGAAATTTTAACTGAATGTATTTCATTGTGTTGTGCCCATTGTGTGATGAGTTTCGTGAAAATCGGTCGAGTGATTTCAGTGATGGCTTCGAATGAAGAAATAGTGCACCAACAAATTTTGGGCACTCACTTTGAAAACCCAAACGCTTCTCATCGATGGATCGGAAAACAGCTCGGAATCGCACATTCAACCGTATCTCATGTGATCAAAACGTTCAAGGACCGTAAGACAACCAAGCGGAAAAATGGTAGTGGCAAAAAACGTGGCACATCAAATCCGGAGAAGGCCAGGATGGTATTGAACCAATTTAAGCGTTATCCCAACATTTGGATCAGGGATGTTGCGAGAAAGGCGAAAGTTTCAGTTTGTTTTGTGCAGAAAACAATGAAACGTTCTGGATTACATGTCTACAAGGTCCAGAAGGCACCGAACCGGAGCGATAAACAGAACTCGGTGGCCAAAACTCGTGCAAGAAAACTGTACAGGGAGTGGCTCACAAAACCGTTCTGCATTGTGATGGACGATGAGACCTACATTAAAGCCGACTCCAAACAAATGCCAGGACAGGAACACTACGTCGCCACCTCTTAGTTGGCCGTTCCGGAGAGTGTACGGAAGAAGAAACTGTCGAAATTCGCCAAAAAATTCCTTGTCTGGCAAGCGATCTGCGGATGTGGCAAAATGAGTCAGCCCTTCATCACCTCTGGGACCGTCAACGGACAAATCTACAAGGACGAATGCCTCCAAAAACGACTTCTGCCCTTCTTGAGATCTCACGATGGCCCGACACTGTTTTGGCCGGATTTGCCGGTCAACCCTCCAAACACTCCGGAACTTCGCCCAATTGAAACATTTTGGGCAATCATGAAGGCAAAGCTCGTTAAAACTCCAAAACTGATAGAAAATGAACTTGAACTAAAGAAAGTGTGGTTAAAAGTAAGTAAGCAAGTCGGTCCTATCATTGCCCAAAATTTGATGAAAGGGGTCAAGGCAAAGGTGCGGGCATTTGGGTTGGGAGAAGAGGTTCAACAAACCAATGATATCAAAACTTAACCATTTAGTAGTACTTTATTTCCAGAAAGTTTGAAAAGAATCGGGCTAAAGGAAAATTTTTGGTGACCTATTTCGTGTGTCCAAATTTAATCGAATACAGTCTTTATATATATAAAAAAGGATTTTTGTATGATGTCTGGCTGTCTGTCTGAACATAATAGGCTCGGAGACTACTGAACCGATCAGCATGAAAATTTGTACATAGGGGTTTTTGGGACCGAGAAAGGTTCTTATGATGGTTTAAAACCCACCCCCTATCTGTAAGAGGGGGCTCCCATACAAATGAAACACACATTTCTGCCTTACTCGAGAATTAATAAAGCAAATGGAACCAAATTTACATGTGCATTTTTTCAAAGGAGGGACATAATTCTATGAAATACACATGAAATACAATATTCTGTATAATTCGAGAACTAAAAAAGCAAATGGAACCAAATTTGGCATATGGAAGTTTTTGAAGATGAAAAATATTTCAATGGTGATTTGAGACCCCTACCTTTTTTGCAAGGGGGGCTCTTATAAAAATGAAACACAAATTTCTGCATAACTCGAGAATTAATCAAGCAAATGAAACCACATTTCGCATGTAGGGGTTATTGGAGAAAGGATTTTTTATCTCTATATACATTTTTTTATTCCGTGTCGGGTATTTTCGTCACTGCGACCAATTTTTAGATCTTTTGTGACATATCCCCTTTTTGTTGTTGCTTTAGTTATTTTCAGCATGACGCATCACTATTGATAGAAGTGATCGTCAAAGTCTGACCTAAAGCATTGTCCCAGGACGGTATAACGCTCCAAATAAAGTGTACTACCGTACTGGGATTTGTTCTCCAAATCTCAAGGGGTTCAGTAGCCCTTTGTTAAAGAACTTCAGCCTATTATTTAAAATTGCCGGGCAGTGGCATAACAAGTGTTCCAAGTCTTCTCCATCCATGTTACAGAATCGACATGAATCATCTTGAAGTTTTCCTATCAGCTTCAAGTGATAACGGCTCGGACAGTGACCGGTTATAAGGCCTGTATATATTGTTAGATCTTTTTTGGTAAGATCTAGTAACTTGCGAGTCATTGAAATGTTTGGAGTAATGAACCGCTTTGATTGCCTAGCTTTGAAAGTGTTGTTCCAGTTTGTCTCCACTTTCAAGCATTCCCAGGCTTTCATCTCCATTCTTAGAGAAGAAGCAGATACACCACAAAAGGGTTCAGGTGCTACAAACTGATGAGACGATCCGAGTCTTGCTAGTTCATCGGCTTTCTCGTTTCCATCAATTCCAGAATGACCAGGAACCCAGTACAAATTGACTTGATTACGACAAGACAATTTCCGAAGTGATTGAACACATTCCCAAACATGTTTGGACGTGCATATTGCTGACTTTAAAGCATTCAGAGCTGCTTGACTCTCCGAAAAAATGCATACATTTGAATATCTATAGTTTCTGCGTAAGCATATAGCAGAACATTCCAGAATTGCTTGAATTTCAGCTTGGAATACAGTTGGCCACTTTCCCATTGGGATTGAAAGGTTAATCCCTGGGCCAGTTACCCCAGCTCCAACTTGATTGTTCATTTTCGAACCGTCTGTATAGAAAACAATCGATCCTTGGCGGAGGTTTGGGCCACCTCTTGCCCACGAATCACGCCCAGGATCAATAACTTGATACGAACAATCAAAGTTGTATTTTTTTTCCATCCAATCTTCGTTGTTCATAACTAAAGGATTAAATTTTACAATTTTTAGAATGCTAAGATGTCCTATTAGATCACCTTCTAAAAGGTTCGCAAACCTTCTGATCCTTAGAGCGCTCTTTTCAGCTTCTAACTGTATGAATTGATGCAATGGCAACATAAAAAGTAGTGCATCCAGTGCCGTCGTTGGTGTACTTCTCATTGCACCGCTAATTGAACAAGTTGCTAGTCTTTGAAGTTTTTCTAACCTTCTTTGTGCAACAGTTTCTTTTGTTTTTGGCCACCAGACCAATGAAGCATAAGTAATCTTGGGTCTCACAATTGCCGAATAAATCCAATGGATCATTTTTGGCCTTAGTCCCCATTGCTTACCAAATGTTCTTTTGGCTATCCATAGAGCATTTGTCGATCTGTTGATTGTCTGCTCTAAATGAAAGTTCCAATTTAGTTTGCTGTCAAGAAATACTCCAAGGCATTTGACTGTATTTGAAAGTACCAAATGTGTGCCTTTCAACCTTAAGTTCTCAATACAGTATTTTCTCTTCTTTGTAAATGGCACAATAGTAGTTTTGGAAGGGTTTATGTTCAAGCCTTCCTTATCACACCACGAAAAGACATAATTTAAAGCACTTTGCATTCTGTTTGCAATGATACAGTCGTATTTACCGCGTACTATTAAGACTATATCATCTGCGAAGCCAACTACTTCAAACCCTAGGGTTTTCAGATTTTTAAGGAGATCATCAACAATTATAGACCACAATAAAGGTGATAATACGCCTCCTTGTGGACACCCTTTTACAGCTCTAATACTGATGGATGAGCTTCTGAGGTTTGCTGATATTTGTCTATTTGATAACATCTCGTTAATCCAATCGACAATACATTTGTCGAAACCAAGTTTCATCATTGCTTTAACCATTGAACTATGAGATGAATTATCAAATGCTCCTTCAATGTCTAGGAACGCAGCTAGTGAGATTTCCTTAGCTTGAAAAGATTTTTCTAGTTTAGTAACAACCGCTTGCAACGCTGTTACCGATGATTTACCTTCCTGATAAGCAAATTGATGTTTACTCAGAGGAGTTTTAAGTAAATATGTTGACTTTATGTATTCATCAATAATTTTTTCCATTGTTTTAAGTATAATTGACGATAAGCTTATGGGCCTATAGGATTTAGGTGAACTTTTTTCCTTTTTATTAGCCTTAGGAATAAACGTCACACGCACTTGTCGCCACGCTGTCGGAAGGTAGCTTAATGTTAAACTTGTCCGAAATAGTTTTGTTAGAATGGGTAATAGAGTTGACTTTCCCTTCTGCAGTAGTACAGGATAGATTCCATCCCTACCAGGTGATTTGAAGGGTTCAAAAGAGTCAATCGCCCATTCGACTTTTCTTTCGGTAAAAATTGTATCGGCCAAATAACAAGCATCAACCCTGGCTCTATCTACTCCAGTCGTTCCATTCATTGTTAAATGAACATGCGTCCTGGTTTCATCAAGGCCAACTTTTGGTGCAAGTATACTTTGGTCTTCACTTGAACTAATGATAGAACATGGAAAGTGTGTTTTCATCATCAATTCCAAAGTTTCACTTGCTGATGAAGTAAAAGAACCATCCTCGTTTTTAAGAGTGCCCAGCCCATTGGAGTGATCTTTAGAGAGGATTTTCTGCAATCTGGCAGTTGCTGGAGTACTTTCAATGTTTTCACATGTATGCCTCCAGTGTATCCTTTTAGATCTCCGTATTTCCTTATTATAACTAGTGAGGGATTCTCTGTATTGTTCCCACTGTTGTGTTCGTTTAGCCCAATTAAAAAGCTTCCGGGTTTTCTTACGAAGTTTCTGAAGCTTGTTGTTCCACCATGGTACTTTCCTATTTGTGGAACGTTTCTTAGCGATACAACTTTGATTAAAAGCATGTTGAATTAAGTTGCTTTGCATTTTCCTCAAGTTCTTCACAAGAGTTCGAGTCATTTGTTAAGGAGTCTTTGCTCACTTCTAGCCTTGAGTTATAAAGCTCCCAGTTTGTTTTTCTGGGATCTTTTATAGTTTGTATGAGTTGTTGATCAGCCTCATAGTCAAATAATATTTGCAAGTGATCTGACAACGATACTTCTTGCGATACATGCCAATTTTTAATTTTGGAAGAGATTTTCGGACTACACAGCGTCAGATCAAGGACTTCCTGTCTAATTGCATTTATAAAAGTGGGAGCGTCTCCTCTCTATATACATAAAAATGAATGTTTGTTTGTTAGTGACGCTAAAACTCGAGAACGGCTGGACCAATCTTGACGGTGTCTTGGGATGATTTGTTCTTTTTTGCCCAACAAAGGTTTAGAAAAAAGGAAAGTTGGAAAATGTTCAAGGAAAAGCCAGAAAATTGGAAAATTCGTAAAAACGGCTTTTTTACTTACAAAAAAAAATCAAATTGTCAATTCTGGCATACGAATGTTATCCAACTAACAATACCAACAACGACTCACGATTAAGCCATCAACATACATTGGCAGTGCAAGCCACATGTACAAGTACTTGCAGGATACGATGATATCCGGAATTATGGACAGCCGGATTTGTTTGTTACATTCACTTGCTATACAAAATGGCCACAGATAACGGAATTATTGCATCCCAGTCATTCAGCAAGCGATCGTCACGACGTCACAGCACGAGTGTTCAAACAACATTACCGATGTTTGATGGACTTGATCGTGAAGCAACGTATATATGGTGCTGTTAGATGCTATATGTACTCTGTTGAGTGGCAGAAAAGAGGTTTGCCGCACGCACACATTTTTCTTTGGATGGTGGACAAGATTACACCAGATCAAATTGATAACATCATATTTGCGGAAATTCCTGATCCTGAGATAGATCCAGAGTTAAGGAGTGTATCGAAAATAAGCTATCCAAAAACTTTCTTTCAAATTATGTTGAAAACCGATATTTTATTCATACAAAAAATTGATCCTTTATTGTACGAGGTTAAACTTGAACATAATGAAGACCGGATGAAATTTAAGTTATTCCTTCACGAATTTTCGAACTTTGGATCGAATGCTCTTCATCAAGTTCCGGACAAGTGTTGCATCGCATTTTTTGGACGCTTGAGCCCAAATTTTTTTGAACTCCTGCATGTTCCCAGCTGCCTTACTAGTCTTCTTGAAGACCCTCTTCACGATTGCCCAGTAACGTTCGATGGGTCGAAGCTGAGGGCAATTTGGTGGATTGATATTTTTCTCAACGAAATCTATATCCTTTCCGCAAGCCAATTGAGAGTGGTTTTGGCATAGTGAGCCGACGCTAAATCCGGCCAAAACAGTGAAGGTGTACTATGCTTCTTATATAAAGGCAACAATCTCTTCTGGAGACACTCAGATCGATAGATTTCCGCATTTATAGTTTCGGTAGTGTAAAAAATGGTTGACTTCAAACCACAGGAACATATTGCTTGCCATACCAGTACCTTTCGACCGAATTTCTCCACTTGAATCGACCTGTCCGCATCGCTCACATCCTCCCCAATGACGGCAGTAAAGTATTGTGGACCTGGAAGGGTTTTTGAGTCCTCCTTTACATAGGTCTCATCGTCCATCAAAACGCATGCATCCGGACGCTGCAAAAGACGCGAATACAATTTCCGGGCCCTTGTTGCTGCTCGCTTCTTCTGTTCTGCACTTTGTTTCGAGATTTTCTGCTTCTTGTAGGTCTTCAGGTGGTTTCGCCTCTTGATACGCTGGATCATTCCGACACTCGTTCCTGCTTTTTTGGCCAAATCACGTATTGACATTGATTTGTTCTTCATGATAAGAGATACCACTCTCTGCTCCAGTTTCGGGTTGGAAGAACCGGGTTTTCTGCCTCTTCCTGGTAGCTCATCCAAAGAATAGTGTTCCCCAAACTTATTAATGATGGTTTTAACACTCGCATGATGAATATCAAACCGCTTCGCCAATTTTCGCATAGTAATACCCTTCTCACTTAGCCATGTGTCCAGAACCTTAATTTTCACTTCCTTTTCAATACGCGACATTTTGAAAACGCAGAATTTGAATCGCACAAACAAGTAAACAAAAGAAAGCTGACAGTCAAACGTACAGCATGCAGTGTTCAGAGCATAAAAAACCATCACAAATACATGCGTACAACGCAAATGTATGTGGATAGCTTATATTCAATACACTCCTTATACGAAGTGGTGAAGACCAATATGGTTCATGAACCTTGCGGACACTTCAATCCCACTTCGGTTTGTATCTCTGACAATAAATGCACGGAATGCTATCCACGTGCTTTCGGAAACGCAAACTGAAAATGATGGATGATATCCACTCTATTGGCGTCGGTCACCAGATGACAATGGCAGAACATTCATCACTCAATTTAAAGGAGCAAAAACCGAAGTTGACAACACATGGATCGTACCATATTCGCCAATATTGTCTAAGACATTCAAAACACATATCAATGTTGAGTATTGCAGTTCGGTGAATTCGATCAAATACGTTTGTACAGGGTGTTTCGATCAAAATTTGGTCGACTTAAACTTGACGCATTTCCTTTCATCGTGCATTAAAAAATGATGCACACCCCTCATTTTGAAGATGTGTATGTGTAGCATCATGCCTCTATTTTTATTTTGAGATTATCACTTCAGTTATCAAAATGTCGTCGAAGGTAGAGAAGCAACGCATCAATATTTGAGACTACTCTCACGCCAAGTTGGCGAAATTGTTGAATTGTTGACGAAGTTTGATTGCGTGGTACAGGACGATGAAACCTACGCCAAGGCAGACTTTAAACAGCTTCCTGGACAGGAATTTTGTACGGCAATGGGACGGGGAAAGGTGGCAGATATTTTCAAGCACATTAAACTGTCAAAGTTCACGAAGAAATATCTGGTGTGGCAGGCCATCTTTACCTGTGGCTTGAAGAGCAACGTTTACATTGTGACCGGAACTATCAAACAGGAAATTTATCTGAGCGAATGCCTACAAAAACGTCTACTGCCTTTCCTGAAGCGACACAATTGTTCCGTTCTATTTTGGCCGGATTTGGCATCTTGCCATTACGGGAAAAAGGCCATGGAGTGGTATGCTGCCAACAACGTTCAAGTGGTGCCCAAGGACAAGAACCCTCCCAACACGCCATAGCTCCGCCCAATCGAACAATATTGGGCCATCGTCAAGCAGAACTTTAAGAAAATTCAAAAAGCGGTTGTGAGCGAGAAACAGTTCAAGGCAAACTGGCGCTCTGCGGCGAATAAAGTGGACAAGGAGACTGTACAAAATCTTATGGCAGGTGTTAAACGAAAGACCCGGCAATTCGCATTCGGTAAAAAGGAAGTTTAGCTGAACATTCCTCCTGTATTCTGTATTAACTGAACTTGAAAAAGAAAAAGAATTTGACTTATTAATAAAAACTTTAATCGACTCACACACACACACACCAAATTTTGATCGGAACACCCTATAAGTACGTCACCAAAGGAAGCGACGTGGCGATTATTGGACTTGAACGAGATGAGATCAGCAAGTATCAAATGGATCGATACGTGAACTGCAATGAAGCGCTCTGGAGAATATTTTCTTTTGCAATTTATGAACGTTTTCCGACTGTTGTGCATCTCACAGTTCATTTGGAGAATGGCCAAAGAGTGTATTTCAACTCAGAGAATGCAGTACTTGCGCCAGTGATCGGTTTGCGAGAACATTGCCTTATTCGAAAATGCCTTGATATTATACATGGAATGCATTGTCGAATTTGAGTCATTGCGGACTGTGAATGGTACGGTGTGTGCAACATTTCAAGAAGCATTCCAGCAGTTACAATGGCTATAACATGATAATAACTGGAATCAAACGATGGGCCATGCGATAGCTGCTTCACATGCCACTGAATTTCGTACACTTTTCGCGATGATCATTTCGACATGTCAGCCTTCAAATCCGCGTCAATTATGGGATACGTACAAAAATGACTGGCCGGAAATTTTTAGCGACGTGTTCTTAAACAACATCCGACCGTCAGTGGCCGAATCTGGATCTGAGCCGAAAAGAAGTCGAAAAAACTTCAAGTGAGCTCGCCTAAGGACACTATTCTTCCAAGCCCTGATGGTTTGCCTGCAGTTGTAATCTGTCGTTGTATTGCCGTTTTAGCACAACCATTGTGTGTTATTTTCAATCGTTCACTTCAGCAAGCAAAGTTTCCTCGCATCTGGAAGCAATCGTTTATGAAACCGGTTTTTAAACGAGGGGGGATCGCCACGATGTTATCAACTATCAAGGAATAACGAGTTTGTCAGCCGTCTCGAAGCTGTTTGAGATAATAGTTTGTTCTTGATGCTACAAAACGCTACATATCAGTCGATCAACACGGATTATTGCCTAGACGATCGTGTTCGACAACGGGGTAGGAGAAACTATTTTGGACTCACTGTACTAAGTAAACTCGTCCAAATTGCACTTGCACTACGTGAAATTAACTGATGGTGCTTTGTTTATTTGCAATAATATTGCACGTAGTGACACAGCGAAAGGTTTGTTATCAACTGATCCACCCAACTAACATTTTTCATTCGGCAAACGCTTCATTGGCAATACGTATACAGCGTTAAGCTGAGTAATGGTTAAGTAGTGGTTGCACATGCGCCCAGCCAATATTTTCACAGGCAAATCTGGCGAATCTACACAAGTTCGTGAAAATGCGAAAAAATAGCAAGAAGCGCGTATATTCTTTTTAAAAAGTTAGCATTAACACCAATTTGCAGCTTCTATTCTCTCAACTTTATCCCAATTTGTATACAGCTGATACTCTGCTATAGATATGGAAAAGTTTCTACATCTTTATTCCAACTAACTAAACAATGATCTTATAGTATACAATCGGTAGCTTTTGTACAGCCTTTCGATAAACCGTCATGCAGAATATGTAATCGGTTTATACATAGCCTAGGAAGCTTTTATCCAAAAATTATACAACTTATTTACTGTTCTCAAAGACAGTACTTTTGAAGCACATATTTAGCATATTTATTTGTTCAAAGCAATTTCTATTTTAAGAACTGTGGCAGACATCGTTTTATTGCTAGTCTTAACACGTTGATCTAAACGCTTAAATATGTATGCCAAATACTGTTGACAAAACTCGCAGACGATATTACGGCAATGTGGCTTTTTTACCGTTGCAGAGTGCAATTAACATTTAAGTATATGAATTATATATTATAAAGTTTTTATCAATATATATCACTTACCAGCGTACTTAACCAGATACGAACTCTGCACCTACGCCATACGATCCGGGACTGTATCCTCTGATCCATTACAGCTGTGAGGAATTCCAGTACCCGTGTTCAAAGTGTTAAAACCAGATTTTAGTTATAATAATGCTGAACGCTAATAACTTTCGTTTGACTGAATAGAATGACTTCATTTATACACCATTTGATCAGTCAAACTCACAAATGTTTTGTTTTAAAATTTCAATTAAGTGCTATAAGTAGTTAAATTTTTTACTGAAAAATGACCTACTTTTGCTGCCATACAAAACTGCATACGAACAGGTTGAAAATATGGTTTTCCCTTCCCGGGTTCTCAAAAACGGATAACAAATGGTTCAAATTGTCTTCTTCTTTTTATTTCACTAGTTTAATACAGCCAAAGCCGCACCCCTCAAATGAAAATTTATTTTGCTTCTTTGCCGGTGTCTGGTTTTAATCCTGAAGCCCGTCCCCTCTTATGAAATTTGCTTCGTACTGCATGTTTGTGCCTCTTTTCTTTCGAGGCAATGTTATCAACGCTGGTATAAAGCAAACGATTCGAATCAAAATGATTTCATAGGAATATTCAAGTTCGATTGAGTGTACGGTTGTGTTTTTCGCTCTCACGTTACGAAGATATTTTCTCGGTTTTTCTGTATCTCATCCGATTTCTCGTGATTGCGCGTCTGGCTCGCAAAATTTCGCCTGCGCTTGCTCATCTACAAATTGCAAGTTTTAGCAAGTTTCCCTGCTCGACCAATTGCCGTGGCAATGGGTCGTAAGAATCGATTATCTGCGGGAGCAGAATCCGCTTATGAAGCCTTACCGGAGCCGGGCACCTCCCAGCGGAAAACGATGTTTGTGACAACTAGATTACTAGAATCATTCCAAGTATCTTGCCGTCGGCCATTCACAGAGACGAGGAGTTGAATAAACTAATATCCGGATTGAATACAGCACATGATGGTGTCGAGCTGGCCAAATAAACATAAAATATAAATTAATTTCTTAGGCGTATCATAAACATTGTCCTTTTCAGGACGACCATTTAAATTTTACGATAAAAAAGTTTGTGTTTCAGTGAACTATTCGTGATTTATCCTGAACAACCTTTGCATATTATCAAAAATATGCATTTTGGACTGTTTGAGGCATTCTGTCGAGAGTGGAAAATTCGACAGATTTTTCATTAAACCCGAACTCAAATTTTTTTTTTCAATCAACTGAACTGAAAGCGCGATGGCTCAGTTGGCTGAACTGAAAGAGCAATGGTTCAGTTTGTCTTAAAAATCATAAGAAGGGACGGGTCAAGCAACATAATAAAATCATTTTAATATTTACCAACCATATGTGTTATGATATGCATAAATAAAATGGTACCATTATTACTATACACCCACGCGGTCCTACGCGAACCTCGCGGTTGTATCCCTGATATAACCCACCTCTAATTTTTTTAGATACTTTATTACTTCTTAGAGTAATAAAAATTGAACAATCAAAAAGAAAATCTTATTAAAATTAGGTACAAAAATTTCCTGTGATTAACAAAAAATGCCACTAAGACCGGGGATTGAACACCTGATCTACTGCTTAGTGGCCCGATAGAATAACCACTAGGCCACCGAGACATATTCATCACATTATTCACTAATTGTGTATAAGAAGTAAAAAAATCTTATTTTGAATTTATGTGACATAATATTATCAAAACACAATAAACATCATCAGAAATTGTTCGTTTAAATCCAACAAGTTTTATTTAATCCTATACACACAAATTTGTATCCGTGTATAATTTAATCGTCACCATCTGAAACCCTTTGCTTAGATCTGCAAGACAGTTTCAAATGCAACTTTCTAGGCCTTGGTGTCAATATTGTCCACCTGTAATATCGACAACCGGAGTACTCGAAGGAGTTCCCAATAATGTTCTATGATCTGATCGTAGATGAATGTCATTGCATTGATTTTTAAGTATTGCTAAGGGATCCTTCAATGTGAGGTGGAATATGTTATGCTTGATTGCCCATTCTTGAAGATCATCACGAGAGGTATCATCAGTTTTTCGGTAGTAAGTACCGCTTTTTGAAACTTTATGAAATCTAAATACTCTGCTTGATAAAATGGACGGTATTCCTTTCATTTCGTTTGACAGCTCAGACGAATGGTTGTAAGGTGGTTGATATAACATGTAATGAATACGCTTACTTACCCAACAAACATCGGTGTTGAATTAGAGCTTGTTCAAACAAATTTGGAGAAGCTATTCAGCTATTCTAGAAGAAACAGCTGAATAGCTTCTCCAAATTTGCTTGAACAAGCTCTAATTCAACACCGATGTTTGTTGGGTAGCGTAGCTACACTCAGGAAATTATCCGTACGGTTTTCATACGATCGGAACTATGAACTACAAAGCAAGGGCCCAAGACTCATTCCATACGCATTACGTATGAAATGATTATTGATGCATTGGTCGAGAGAAACATATGAAATTTGGACACACAAAATAGGTCACCAAAAATTTTCCTTGAGCTCGATTCTTTTCAAACTTTCTGGAAATAAAGTACTACTAAATGGTTAAGTTTTGACATCATTGGTTTGTTGAACCTCTTCTCCCAACCCAAATGCCCGCACCTTTGCCTTGACCCCTTTCATCAAATTTTGGGCAATGATAGGACCGACTTGCTTACTTACTTTTAACCACACTTTCTTTAGTTCAAGTTCATTTTCTATCAGTTTTGGAGTTTTAACGAACTTTGCCTTCATGATTGCCCAAAATGTTTCAATTGGGCGAAGTTCCGGAGTGTTTGGAGGGTTGACGTCTTTTGGTACAAAAACTACATTATTATCTTTGTACCAGTCTAAGACGGGCCGGGCATAGTGGCAAGATGCCAAATCCGGCCAAAACAGTGTCGGGCCATCGTGAGATCTCAAGAAGGGCAGAAGTCGTTTTTGGAGGCATTCGTCCTTGTAGATTTGTCCGTTGACGGTCCCAGAGGTGATGAAGGGCTGACTCATTTTGCCACATCCGCAGATCGCTTGCCAGACAAGGAATTTTTTGGCGAATTTTGACAGTTTCTTCTTTCGTACACTCTCCGGAACGGCCAACTTAGAGGTGGCGACGTAGTGTTCCTGTCCTGGCATTTGTTTGGTGTCGTCTTTAATGTAGGTCTCATCGTCCATCACAATGCAGAACGGTTTTGTGAGCCACTCCCTGTACAGTTTTCTTGCACGAGTTTTGGCCACCGAGTTCTGTTTATCGCTCCGGTTCGGTGCCTTCTGGACCTTGTACACATGTAATCCAGAACGTTTCATTGTTTTCTGCACAAAACAAACTGAAACTTTTGCTTTTTCGCAACATCCCTGATCGAAATGTTGGGATAACGCTTAAATTGGTTCAATACCATCCTGGCCTTCTCCGGATTTGATGTGCCACGTTTATTGCCACTACCATTTTTCCGCTTGGTTTTCTTACGGTCCTTGAACGTTTTGATCACATGAGATACGGTTGAATGTGCGATTCCGAGCTGTTTTCCGATCCATCGATGAGAAGCGTTTGGGTTTTCGAAGTGAGTGCCCAAAATTTGTTGGCGCACTATTTCTTCATTCGAAGCCATCACTGAAATCACTCGACCGATTTTCACGAAAATCATTACACAATTGACACAACACAATGAAATACATTCAGTTAAAATTTCAATAATTTTTACCCACACGCTAAAAAGTTACGAACAATTGCGTGAGTCCAAATTTCATTGAATACAGTCTTTAATCACTAAGCTGTATAGCGGCTTAGGTATTTTTTTTAATATAAATGCTTTTAAAAAGCTGTAACAATGCTAACAAATAAAACTGTGTATAAGAAAACAAAATGATAATTCAAAAGCTTAACCGATTAATTTCTTAGCTACATAAACAAGCTGTGTAAACGCAGACCAACATTTTTCGTATAAGAGCTTTCTTGTCAGAGTATGCAACCGAGAGCTAAATGTTGTGTTAAAGCTGTGTTACATAACGCATAAGTACTGTATCGATTTTTTAATTCTGCTTATAGCTTATTCAGCTTCATTTGCATTAATACAATTATAAAACAGCTTATAAGATATAAACTTCGGCTTAGGCAACTAAAAATGTTAGTTGGGCCACTGCCCTGGTATTTACAACAATATCGAGGGACAGTGGTGAATATAACGACCGATCGTACATGATCGTTGTTATCGCTATCTATCCCTACCTATACCTATAGAGATAGCACGAGAGAGAGAATTTGGAACATTTTCCACTGTTGCCGGTTTTTCCCTACTATCGTGAGCAAACAGATCGTTTACCACCAAGGGGTTTCCAACAGTATTGATTACTTGTCACTTCCCCCAAAGTTACTCTGATTACTCAGTGATTACAAAGATTATTTGTGATAACTCATGATTACTCATGATTATTTGATTATTACTTATGATTACTTGCGTGACTATTTGATCACACAGTGATTCAAAGGTTATTGTGATTACAAATGATTTTTTATCATTACTCTTGGTTACTGATGATTACTTGATGATCACTTATGATTACATGCGTGATTCTTGATTACTTCCCTGAAATTGGACATTGCTACCCAAAGAGAGGGGTTATTTACATGACTATTTAGGTTATCTTTATTCACGGTGTGAGTCGAAACCAAATGTCGAACCATCAAACCAAAACAAAATCGGAATTTGGTTCAAACTTTTATCAAAACATACTGCTGATTATTCATGCTCAAGATTGTTTCAGGTCGAAAATAAACAATTGAACAGCCTGGTCATCGGTGGCCCTCAAAATGTCTTCCAGAGATACCCGTATTATAGAACCTTCTTAATCTTCTACTTTCCTAAATTTGGCCTAATGACCCATTCGGCATAGTGGCCCTACACCCGCTAAAAAGACGTTCTTCAAGAATACCCCGAAACCTGACCCCCCCCTCATTGAATATGTTGCTGGTGACAGCATATTCCTTCCTTCCGATCAACCGACCGACCGGACAAGCCATGAGAGCGACGTTCAACAAACGGAAACCAGCAAGAAAGTTGCAATGTTCATTTTTTTTTCTTCTTGCGCTACTCGGACGCGCTTGTTTTCGGGACGAGAACCTCGAGGACGACCGGCAATGAAGGCAAACTATATGACTGTAGGTACGTTCGTATGTTTGAGAAATGCCAAAAAAAATCCCGCCTTCGTCATTGTTGTCGTCCTTCATGAGAGGAGGAAGAATGGGGAAAACTCATAAATAAATTTTCCGCTTCGCGTTCGCTTCGTAGTTTCAGATTGGCAGGACGGACGGGGAAGCGATACGTTCACTCACTGAGTACCTTGTAGTACCCGGTTCTTGCTCGGATGGGAACAAATGTTAAGTTGTCGTCGATTTGCGAGCTCCGTTTTGGCAGAATATGGCCAAAAAATGAGACAGCTCGCTTTTCGCTTCCGGAGCTGACGACGAAGACAACTTCAATAGTGAAGGTGGTGATGGGGGCGGGGGGTTTGGCACGGATCGCAGCACTAAACGGAACGGAAAGGTTATGAAATGAGATTTGCTGCTTTGTGGTTTTGGACTAGTTTTCGGTTGCACAATATGATGAAAATACTTGAGAGCTCTAGGATGGAATGGAAATGTTTGGATAGAATAGGAGTTTTTGTTCATGTTTCCTTGGTTCTTGAAGGTGAGGGGATGGAATGAATAATAGAAGCCAAACTACCTTTTCACAAGTGGCTTTAAGAAGACTGGAAACAATATAAACATCGTGTTTACTTCCCTTGCAACAAACAATAGTCATAATAAGTTGCAATATTTGTTGTACAACCAAGATTAGTCATCTCATCTTAACCAAATTCAAACATATGCCGTGTGGTATTCCCACAGTTTTTTTTTTCAAATCGTTATTCGTAAAGGTTTGCCTTGAATGGTACCCATTTCAGTTTTTAGCTAAGGTCAACATTGAAAAAATATTCAAGATTCCATCGCCTATTGTATGCAATTTTCCTGCCACCTGGTGACAAATCAACCTATGCAGCGCCAATCATACTGTTTACAGTCAAATTTTATTAGCGATTTTGAGTTCTTTTGCAGAAGCCTTGTCGAAAATAATACAAACCAGTCTTTGGATGGTCTGTTTTTTACGATGGTCTCTGAAATCCGTGAGGCACTTCGTATCGATGAAATACATCAGATCCGGCATCTACAAGATCATCTCCTTGCTGAACGAAGTAGAGAGCATCGAGAGGTCCTGCGCGACTGGAATGTTCAGCAGAAGCTGAAGCGAAAACCGAGGAAAAGGAGACGAAAACTTTCCGAACCTTGGGCTGAGAGGTCGGTGGAACCGGATAAACCGTCAATAAGTATCTCCAGCCCATGGAAAACGTCATGCGAAAGCGCAGTTCCAAGATGGATGTCCGGGATATTTTCCCGGCAAAGCGTGATGTGGTGGTGGTGGTGGTGGTGATGAACGATTAGACATATCTGACACTGGACGGCAACGATTTTCAGTGGGAATGTTCTCCTGTGGCTGACCATCAGTGAGAAAGGAATGTCAAAGACATTGTGTTTTTCCTCGGTACTTGTTGTGTATATTTATAGTATTTAATGACTGCCGGAAATGGACGCCTACATCCGGAAGCAACATGTGGGAGAGGGTATGGTGTTTTGGCTTGACTTAGCATCTACCCACTACTCCAAAAAGTCGTTGAGAGAAATGGACCACCCGAACATTACTGTGATACCGAGGAACGCGAAACATCCGAACGTTTCCCAGCTGCGGCCAATTGAGAATTTCTGGACCAGCCTCATACATAGGATCTATTCAAAAAAAATTATGGTCAAATTCGAGGAGCAGCTGACTGTCGCAGGTAGCTTTCCTAGAATAGGAAATAGGAAGGTAGCTTTTGAGCTTTCCTAGAATGTCACTATAAATGTTGTCTTAATTGTCCAGAAATTTCGACCGATGTGCTGCTTAGTCCGGAGTGAGGCTCGGCGCTCGTAAGAGAATTGACGGACGTATCTGAATCCATTCACGCCTGGAGAGAGAGTCAAATTCTCCGGACACGACGTATAGATTTAGTCTGCACATTTTAGATCCTAACGATACATGCATAGGCAGACGACCAAGACAGTTGATGCGATGACCCGTGTGGCTTGAAAATTGTCTGTCCGTTAGCAACAGCGAAAATTTCGGTTTAATACATCGTAACTTTGAAGTCATAATGAACATTTTCGATGTTGTCATGGAAGCTGTACTTAGGATTAAACTCCAATGGCAGTAACAGAGAGGACACCGGTCTGAATGACGAACAGGAATTGTCTGGATAGCGGAAGCTGTTAGTATCGATATGCCATGTAATCGTGCTGATGTTAAAATCTCCCACATTGACGATGTTATCGCTGGGTTCTTTTTGTGACATGACCCAGGAGGGGGTGGGGGGCGGTGAGGGGGAGATGTTTGTAGATCATACAGATAAACAGTCCAATAAAGTCCCGGTTTAAGTGGATAACGCCACTCAAAGATGTTCAACCGTTGAGTTTTCGGGAGGCTTCAGAAGTCTAGAACTGAATTTTGAGCGCACGGCAAGAAGAACTCCACCACCAGATTTCTTGTTGCTATTGAGTGACGATCGGTAACAAGATAGAGTAAGAAGTGAGCCTATCCCAAGTAACAATTTTAGTTTTATTCCAGCCGTATGGCATTCCACCTGGCTTTGTTGATAAAACTACATTCAAAATGCTTTGTCTACCAACACCACCTCTATGCTTCTTTAAAGCCAACATTTGTACAAAGTGGCCCACTCTATGGACGGCTGTGAAAACAAGTTAATAAAACCTGTACAGAACCATAAAGATTTTGAAAATGTTCTAGTGAAAGATGTTATGACCACTTGAGAACCTTCATAAAACCTATTGGCTGAAAATCAGCGTACGACCAAATAGCCACAGCTGTCAAACATCATCGTGATATAGTGGTTGGTTTTTGTTGTTCTGCTTTGTTCGATTGTCTGCTCAGCTGGTTGATTTAGCAGTAAATAATATCAAGAAAAAAGTTCTAGTGTTGCGGGAAATTTTGTTTGATAGCAAAATATCCAAAACAAATGGAGTTTTTTAAAGCATATCATGCTCCAAATCATATGCGCATTTAATTTTATGGTGAATGTTGGCACAATAAGAGCCGAAAACTTATGCGATTCGGAAATTATGCGAGCATCAAAAACAAAATTAAAACAAATAAATTCGATAACACATTGATTGTTGTTTTTGTATTTTCCCAAATTCGATAAATTAATCATGAATTTCCTGAAAATTCAAGGAATTGAATAAGGTTATCTAAGAGTGTGCCGAAATTGGTCCCCGGTCAATCGTTCATTTGCAATACATTAGGAAATTGGGTGCATTTGTTTTTCCACATTACAATTATTTCTTATACTTCAATTCGCGATTGAAAAAAATCACAGTTTTGCCAAAAAAAATCAACTAATCTTTGCAATGACTACTATTAAACCAATTTGCCGTTTAATGGAGGCAAAATGCTTTTTCAACTGACCACAATAAGATAACATAAATGTGTCCTTAAATGGCATTTCAAAACAGCATTTTACGAGTTCATAAAGTCAAAATAAACCCTTTGATAGGAGTATTAGGAATTTAAGAAAACAAGGTTTTAAGAGCGTTGTAAAAAACCTGTGTAGGTTCTCATAAACCTGACTAAAATATGAAATCTATTGGCACCTCTTGATGTCATAATAAAACCAAATTGATTTCTAGTAACTTTCATAAACTTTTAATAAAACGTAATAAAGCTGTATGGTTTTGGCATTGCTACTAAGGATTTCATCTCAATCAATCAAACGCATTATCTGATTTTACAAAATCTGTTTTCTCGAGATTTGTGTTTGATTAGCCTAAAAAAATTTTGAAGGGCAAAAGTTAATGTGAGGATAGATGATTAATTTGTACAATTGCATTTTACTAGCAAATTAAAACTAGCGAGTTAAATCGTTTTTCAATCGTCAGAGAACACCGTACACTCAGGCAAATAAACTTAAGAATTTCATAAGGTTCAACTTATGAACATTGCTTTGGAATTTCATAAGACTGACTTATGGATGGATTTTGTTTCACACGACGTTGTTCTTGTGCGCCTCTAAGCTTTCCTAATTACAAGTGTTGATATATACGAGTGGTCAGGTTACTGGACCCATAACCTCAACGTTCAAGGTTCGAATCCAGGTTGCTCCATATTTTTGTTTTTTCAACATCATTTTATTCAATAAGGCAAATTTAAACTCTTATAGCAAATAATCATAATGCAATCTTATGAATATCGAGAGTTTATTTCGCTCAGTGTACTTCTTGAACATTTCCTTGATGAAATCGTCAATGTTTTCTCAGATTTTAATCCATCATCCATACCTACGCCAAAATATTTAATCTATCATTCGTGATCAATTGTCTCACCATAAATTTGAAAAGAATCGTCTTCAATTACTCGATTCAGTGTAATTACCATGAAGTTAGTTTTACTCGTGTTCCATTTCATCTGTTTGTTCTTCAACCATCTACTTAGATAACGTCAATTTGCATCCAAACGGCTTCATTAAGGCTTTCAGCTTCAAGGGATAATACGGTATCATCAGAATAAAGATTAATATCACGAAATCGCAAGACTACTCGCATTGTATAGAACTCACTTTACTGTATAAAATGTATGAATTGAACCCTAATACACTCCCTTGTGGTACGCCAAAGCTGCTCTCTGCAGGGCTCGAAACAAAATCATGAAAAGCTGTCCGTTGAATCCTGCCAGACAATTAGCTGGCGAACCAGCTATATTCAGTACCCTCAAATCCAAGGCGCTTTATTCTTTCTAACAATAAGGGCCGAGAAATCGTTTCAAAAGCGCATTTCTGATAAAAAAAAAAAAAAAAAAAAAAAAAACAAACAGCAAGAATCGTATGACCATGGTTTGCATCTTCTCCTTTGCCACGATCCGGCGGCGACAGATACAAATTTTCATCGGAACATGCTTTTCGACGGCTCAAAGTTCATGATTTTTCATACGTAGTATACGTTCAGCCTAGAAATGGACCAATGACCATATTCGCCATTCTGGGACAATCAAGATGGCCCGGGGGAACCTTTTATGCCTTTCGACGGCTTAAACATCATGACTTTTTGTAAATAATCTACTTCTAGTCATTAAATGGACCAATGACCATATTGACCATTCCGGGACAACTCGGATACTCCAAGGGAACCTTTCAGGAGGAAGCAAATACGGGTGTTTGCCAAAACATGCTGATGCTACTAAATTTCGACTATGCATGAATATATTGACATTGCAGCTATGGTCACTCATTAAAGCTAAGAGTCACTGTCAAAGAAAACCATGTCAATTTCACATTTACTGTCTTGTAAATGTCCAACATGTGCTGCCTTCATTATTCGCCAAATTGGTAAAAAATCCTGTTAAATACATCCATGGAGCCGGCAAAGTGAATAAGCATTCGTTTCCTCAACTGTCTGGATAACAACCGGGGTGGACCGCCCCCCTTGCCCAACCACTCTACGCCACTGCTCAAAATTAGTAAAAATGATAAACTCAGAAAGCAATGTCAATTGAATAAGTTTTTCTTTGATTTTGGAAACTCACGAATTCTATTTACCGAATTTGCCAAATTTCGGTAATTCCAGTAACTAGGTCGGTAATCGAGTTCGTGAGCTTCCAGAATCAGCAAAACGGATCCAATTGACATAGCTTTCTTTGTTTACTATTTTTACTCATCTATAAGCACATTGGGACGTTTTAGAATATTTCAATGTTATTTGAGAAAAAAACAATAGAAAAACAATCAAATTTACCAGTTATCAGCCTTAGGTGCAACAAGGTTTCCATCTTGCCCATTACTGTTTGTTATATGGCTGAGCAATAGCGATTGGCGACAGGAATTGGCCTACTGCCGAGTTGGCCCCGCACCCTATGCTGACGACATGAAACATTAAGTTGTAGCCAAGGCTTCACGTTTTCACAGCATATTTGATGTTTGCATTTAAAAAAATGGACAAAAATTGCCGATGTTTCATTGGTTAACCTTCACCCGCACGATGCGGGTTAGGATTGGGTCCTCCCTTAGCTCAGTCGGTAAAGGCATAGCTACAAAGCAACACCATGCTGGAGGTGGCTGGGTTTGATACCCGGTCTTGTCTAGGAATTTTTCGTAAAGGGGGGGGGGGGGGGGGGGTATAGGTTATGATTGTACTTGCTACACAATCATACTAATGCAAAAATGGTACTTGGCACCGAAAGCTCTCAATTAATAACTGTGGAAGTGCGTTTAGAACACTAAGTTGAGAGCAAGCAATAAGCGAATTGTGAAAGCAATAAGCTTGAAATGCTACAGAAGAAGAAGTACATTCACCCGCACTGACGAAACTACCCATGCAGAATCAATCATAGGAACCCATGAGTCAGCAGATAAAATCAGTCGAACTCTAACGGTGATGGCTAAAACAGTGAAGCAACTCCGTTCAGAAGTGTGCGCGTTCAAAGATCGGCACCCTGCCGCGTCGAAAACGGACATGGTGTGGCACTTTGCAGACACAGGATACGCCCGTTCCGGCATCTACAACATCTTGGCACTATTAGACAACAATCAGAGCATCGAAAGAAAGCCCGGGTCCGGACGGCCGACGACCCTGAGCGACAAGAAGCTCCAAAGGATGCTGAAGTGGAAGACCGAGGGAAAATGTATACATCGCTGCGTGCGCTTGGCTGGGAGGTCTGTTCAATCGGCTAAACAGTGAAAAAGTACCTGGCAAACATGAACATACATGCCAGGAAGCGGAAGTCGCGTCCACTGGTTTCGGAGCAATGACGCAGCGGCACGGCTGAATAAGATTCATAAGATGGTCAACTCGATTTTCCCGGCGAATCGCGACAAGGCGGTGGTGATGGACGACGACTCAAGTTCCCCAAAAAGGTGCTGCTGTGGCTGACAATCAGCGAGAAGGGGATGTCAAAGCCGCTCTTCTTTCGCTCTGGACTGGCCGTGAACGGGGAAAATTATAGTACGAAATGCCTGCCGGAAGTTGCGTCGTTCATCAAGAAATACCATAAGGGCGAAGACGCGGTGTTCTGGCGTCGGCCCACTACTCGAAGCGATCGTTGGAGGAGATGGAGCGGCTGAATATCGATGTGGTACCCAAGTCAGCGAACCTGCCCAACGTCCCCCAGCTGCGTCCCATCGAAAATTTCTGGGCCAATCTGAAGCGTAAGATCTACTCCAACAATTTTTCGCGAAAACTGAGCCGGAATTGATAAATAAAACAAAGAAAGAACTCAAAACATGCCTCCACTCATGTTTTTGTCCACCATGGTGAATGTTCCGTAGGACGTAGAATTTTGTTGCAAGTAATCTTAAATAATTACCTTCCATGGGAAATTTTTTCAAAAGCAATTATCTGTCTCAGCTTTTTTTTATTACCATCCGAAAAAAGTCCACTTTTTTAATGCAAACGTTACACAAATATAGCCATTACATCAATTCAAAGAAAAGTTGGCACCTTCTGCCTTACTTTACACTTAATTTTTTTTACTACGATAATTTTGTCAAATTTAACATTCTTCTTCTTCTTCTTCCTCCCATTTTATTCATTTTGGATCAGGTTCATCAGTTTGTACATGCTACAATTGACGTTTCAATTATGGTTCATTTTCCGAAAATCAAAAAGATCAAAACAAAAGATGAACTTTCCGATTTTTTTACACCTTGTTCGCACTACAACCTATATAACGTGATATAGAGTATCTTGATATCAAATGCCATGCTTGTTATTAGTGAAAACTAGATGTAACGAGGTGTCATAGGATCAATTTAAAAAATCGAAAATCGACATCAAAAGGATCGATCTCGTAAAGATCAATCCAAGATCACCCAATCCTAGTTCGTAAGTAAATAAAGGCAACTGTCATTGGTCCATTTCAAGGCTCGAACTAGACTATTCATGAAAAATCATTAAGTTTAGGCTGGCGAAAGGCATGTTTCGGAGAAAATCTGTATTTGCCCCTTCCTAAATGGTTCTTCCGGTGCATCCAGATTGTCCCGGAATGGCCAATATATTTATTGGGCCATTTCAAGGCTATGATTAGACTACTTATAAAAAATCATTAAGTTTAGGCTGGCGAAAGACATGTTTTGGCAAAAATCCGCATTTGTCCCCTCCCAGGGGAACCCGGGGCATCCGGATTGTTCCGGAGTGGTCAATATGGTCATTGGTCCATTTCAAGGTTAAAAGTAGACTATTCATAAAAAATCATGAAGTTTGAGCCGTCTAAAAGCATGTTCCGATGAAAACTTGATTCTGTCGTCACCTCACGGATCGTGACAAAACATGCCCTCTTCCGGCACAGATTCCTTGTGGCCAATAAGGTTTAAAAGGGCAGTTTCCACCAGAAACTGATAATTGGGACTCTAATAAGTATTTTGACTGCAAAGACTGCAAATTTCAATTTGAAATCTGGGTCAATATGACCCGAAACATTCGTCCCAAAATGATAACACCCAAGGACCCGAGTAAAGTCTAACATCACAAAGATAGCAGCTCGAAAACTTATTTTGATATCAACATCACATTGAAATCAAAATCTGATTTCACTTCACAAATGTCAAATAGGGTAGGGAACGGCTTAATCAGGAGTCACTATTTTAATCAGTTGTTAGGAAATAGGTCTATAACTCCTACATTTTTCAAAATATTTCCTTTTTAATGATACGACCATAAGCTTTATCTATGGGGCCAATGATTCGATGCATGAATCATGATTGATTACCAATTTATTACTGTCATTTTGAAGATTTAAAATACATCATCTAGAAACCGTCTGTTTCTGACCTGCTGAAGAAGTTCGCTCAAATTTTGCCTTTGTGTATTTTGCATTTGCATCGCGTGTACCGGAGAGCATGTCTTCATCAGCTCTCTACCACAATCAGGCTTGTTGCCAGAATGTGATGTTGAACATTGAGTTAAATTTATTACATAGGGAAACTGCCCCCATATTAATCTCATTGTTCCTATATTCATCCTACGATGAATCAAACAATTGGGCAGTTGAAGGATCGGTTTCGTTTTCTAATAATGTTTGCTCACGTTAAATAACTACAACAAACATTACTAACTAATCCTGTCACGTGTATATCGTTTTATTTCAAGTAGGATGAATATAGGAACAATGAGATTAATATAGGTACATCTTCCCTATTTTGATAATCTGAAATCGCTAATTATTTCATGTTTCTTCCAGTCATTTTAGGTTGATCTATGCTTATGATTATATTGTCCATCATCTGGCACTATCATTTGCAATAAAAAATATGTTTCGGAGCTGTCCAATAGAACCCAACATGGGATCACTGTTGCTTTTGATAGAGCCCATGTTTCCTCTCTCCTTTGTTAACCATGGATATAGCGCACCGGAAATGTAACGTGAAGCCTGCTGTCCAAGGATGCCAATGTTCCAGTTTAAACTGGATTCTTCCAGTTTTTTTTTACGGGATCCAGTCAAACAGTTAAATCTTCAAATCGTCCAGTTTTTTCTGACTTTTGTCCATTTTTTTCCAGTTTTTTTCACAACTTTATTTGCTTTACCCATTAATTGTAGGACAATTTTTTTAAATGTGGAAAGATTCCTATCCCCTTAAAAAGGCTGCTGTTTTTTAGCGTTTATAAATCAACTTTCTCTATCTGTCAACTGCAACTTTTTTAAGTTTTATCGACGCACACTAGTGAATCATTTGAATTAAAGAAGTGTGAACAAAAGGGAACAGATTAGTTGGGAAAACAAAGATGATAAGTATCAAGATACTGATAATGAATTCTGGGAACTTAGAAACATCGACTTTGGTGATTTTGAAGCATGAAAATGATGCCACGTTGTTTTGGGGAAAGTTTTTAGCAGTGAAAAGATTTGACATTTCATTTGCTTTTCCGAATCTACGGAATTTGATACCAAATTTATTAATTCTTCCTTATTCATCAGCGACGTTAAAAAGAGTTTTTTTTTTTCGTTTACAATAAAAACTAAACTAAAATTTTAACAACTTTGGGACAAACATGATAAAGGGAATTTCGGCAACCAAAAATTTGGTTACTTTCAATCAGGAAAAATCAGGAAAACTTAAAATAAATCAACCCATAAACGCAAGTATAATTATCAAATATACGAGTCGGTTAGAAGAGAGACCAAAGAACAGTGAATATTTGTTATTGTTATTTGGGTTAAGTTACATTTGTAAAGTTTAAATATTGACCAGGTGAACAAATAAATATATATTGTATTTTTAATTCAGTTATAGTCTTGGTTTAAGGTTTATTTGTTTAAACATAAATGATAAAATAACACTAAAAATAATTTAAACAGTTTTTAAAATCTATTGGAAACAAATTACTTCATATATTATCTTTTTTTCAGCTTGGAAAACTTTGTGTCATTCCTCCACAAAAATGGCCGTGGGTTGAATCTGGTACATGTTTAATACCACAGCAGATTCAAAAAATTGAAACGTCATTTAGGTCAAGCGTTATATAATAAATCAAATGTCCTTCGTGGTTCCATGCATAATTAAAAACCATTCATTGACAATTTCCCATATTATTGATAACTATGTCCCATAATGTTGTGACAATAACCATAATGTTGATAAGTATAAGTTAACAGTATCTTATACAGTTTTAACCATATGGCAGAGGCTAAATAACATTGTGCTGAATAGGCGGTTGTATTCGCTTTATTTTGGCTCTATTTTATGTCAAAATGTTGGGATATAATCCAGAATTAAAGAAATCTTACAATGACAATATGGCATACAGTAACCATCTGTGTTAGTGTAAAGAATTTTTAGTTAAAACCATTACAGAAAAATTCCACATGTTGTAACAATATATCTTACTTACAAGATATAAATTGCAATATGCGACAAATGGTTTTTAATTACGTTGGCTTGATTTTTTTAGGATCCAGTTTTTTCCAGTTTTTTTTTTGCAATCTTCCAGTTTTTTCAAAAAAAAATATTGGCAACGCTGCTGCTGTCTCTTGCATCTGCTTGTTTTTAAACGAAGCATCCCGTTTGTAGTCACAGTCACTTTGGCTAACATTTGGGGGGGAGTAAAAGAAAAAAAAAAAAAACCTTGTCAATATAAAAATAAATGACGAAATATAGGGGGGGGGGTTCACACAAAAAAAAAACTCGTTTTTTTTTTTTGTATTTTTTTTTCTTTTATCCCCCAACATAACAAATTATTTTTTTTTGTTAAAAAATATATATTATATGTGGCGTGTTATGTGTGTTGTAAATATATATTATTTTTTTTTTTTTTGTGTTTTGTGTGTATTTTTGGGGGGTGTATATTTTTTTTTTTTTTTGTGTTTTTTTTTTTTTTTTTTTTTGGCAGTGGACGAGAATTACGTGCATTTCACGTGGAAGTAACGTGTCGATTTTTTTGAGTGTACGTCTGTCTCATAACCTGCTAGTAGACGAGTTTGTGATCGTAGCAATCGACATGTTTTGGTTGATTGTTTTCGAGAGCGAATGGGAAAAACGAAGGAGCGGGTTGAGGAAATTGACGTTTGCAGCAAATCGTGAACTGGCCTATTTCATTTCGCCTTCGCACACATGCACAGAATCGCACTCATACAATATTGTTAGTTTATGTACACATTGAGGAGCTGAAGAAAACATGTTTTTAATCGGAAAGCAATCCGCATGCGCTTAAGAAGTCCCTGCAATTGGGAACTTTATTCCATGGCTATGAAATTTTCTGAGCCTAATGCTCGTTGCTGAAGGTATGTTCCAATAGACCAGACGTAAGCAGAGGGATTAATGTCTAAATATTGGCATTTCTCATTATAGATTACATACAGCTTCATCAGATGTCTTAGGGGCTGACTAAACTGCTGAAAACCGGTTCCGTACTTTATGATATTAAATTTAGTTTTTATCTTGCTGTAATCTGGATTTCACTTTTCTTTGAGAAAAGTAGCGTGGTTTCATTGCCTTGATAAAGCATCAAGTGGAATACTCATTTTGCTATCAACAGGAAAAAATGTACAGCAAATCGACTTTTCAATTTGCTCTCACTGATAGCAGGATAAGTTTTATATTTGATTTCACAGGAATAAATTTTTGCCATCAATTTTGATCTTTTAACCGTTGAGAAGATAGCAGCAAGCCATGCTTCGAAACTGACGTGTTTTGTTTTTACTGCGTCGCGAAAAAAAAATCAAACAATAATTCGTAATTTAACGCGAACTAACAGTGAAATCATAAAATCTTCGCGTGCATTGTGTAAGCCGTAGCGAATACAATCGATCCCCTCTCGAAATGTGTGAGTGTCGGTAGTACTTCCCCGTTTTTTTGTGTGCTTCGCCCCCGCACCCGGAAGAAGAGTTACATCAACTTAGTTCTGGTTATTAGTGGTAATATTGTGGCACACGGCATAAATTATTAGATTAGAGTGTTTTTCCGCTTTGTCGCGAGTGAATCGATGATTATTAGCAGATCGAAATAGAGTCGCCTCATAGCGGAGATTTGCATTATTGGCAGAGTGTGGAGTGAATAAAAAAGAAGACAAGTGCAATGTAGAGAACGGCCATTTGCTGGTCAGAAATAGCAAACAAAACAACGCGCATGGGCCACCCGCGCTTGCACATAATTTTAGGTGCATTCACTACGGGGTGTACAGAGTTTTGTTATGTAGGTTGCATATCTAACGGGCGATTTAGCAACGTTAATTTTTGCGCATATATTAAATATGCGCGAGTGCATGAAATTAATAACGAATCAACGTCGAAAATTTTTATTTTTACGAATGAACAAGATAGTGTGATTGAGGAGGCAGACATGGGTGAGATCTATCTGATTTTAACTATATAACAATATTCTTATTTTCCAATAATACTAAATACGTGCCTGGTTTGGAAATTTAAAATTTCCAAATCTGGAAGTGTGTTGCAGTGCCCTTATCCAAATGATATCGGTAATGTTTACATGCGGGGCTTATTGTATGTGAAAGTAACCTCGGAATGGGCTCGACTCTCCAGACATTCTGAAATGGGTTGCTGGATCTGCAGTAGAGCCATCACTTTCTAGCTCCCGGATTAAAACTGCTTCCAATGGTCACTTGAAGGATTGTTGTAAAGAGATTTCTTCCATAATACCATTGCCGGCCGATGGGTGTTAGATTGGACACACACACACACACACACACACACACACACACACACACACACACACACACACACACACACACACACACACACACACACACACACACACACACACACACACACACACACACACACACACACACACACACACACACACACACACACACACACACACACACACACACACACAATTTTCAGTAACCCGAGTAGAGCCTGAGATCAAATAGAAAACTAAATAAGATGTTACGATGTTGCCGATAATGCTTACTCAGGTTGCTGTCGTTTTGGTCGTTTTAACGGTTAAAAGATCAGAACTGAAAGCAAACATTTATTCCTGTGACATCAAATATAAAACTGATCCTGCTATCAGTGAGAGCAAATAGAAAACTCAATTTGCTGTACATTTTTTCCCATTGATAGGAAAATTAGTATTCCACTTGATTATCTGTCAATACAATGAAAACAAAACTACTTTTCTCAAAGAAAAGTGAACGCAAGATTACAGCGAACTAATATTTTATATCAAATTTGACATTTGTGAAGTGAAATCAAATTTTGATCTCAATTTGATAATGATATCAAAATAAGTTTTCGAATTGCTATCTTTATGATGTGAAACTTTACTCGGGAAACGAGTCCAATATGCAATGGGGGAGCTCTATCTGACGATTAAGCTTTTAAGTTCTTTGGAAATTTTATTATGTTCAAAATTCAATAATCTTAAAGATAAATCGTTCAGCTCAAACCTTAGTGGATGTATGTGGTTGGGCCATCATCATCATCATTATCATTCGCTAACATTAGGTTAGGTTAAGAAATGGAATATCCCCACGCTTCTTAAATAAGCCGAACAGGCTTATTGAGAAATGTCTCATTGAAGTTTAAAGTTGTGTCATGTTTTTCCATAGCTAAATTATCTTGTCATCTAAATCTATAAATCATGATTATTCCCTCGAATGAACCGCCTGAGCAATTCGACAATACGCTCGTCCCCACCTCATTTAAAGCAAAAACTCACCTTTCTTCGACACGAAGCCGCACGGATGGTCGAACAGGAAATCGCGAAAATAGTTACAGTCCGGATCGATGCCGGGCTCCTTGCACAGACAGGTTGGCCGAAAAAACGGAAACGCCTGCAGCGTCCGTAGGGCCGCCTGACATTTGGTCACTGTCACCGTACTGCAGGCCACTGTGAAGAGAAAAAGAAAAACAAGTCAAAACGATGATTAGCGTTCAAAGGCGAGGGGACGTTTTTTTTTCACTTGCTTATTCTCTTTGTATACTGTGCCATGGAGCCACGATTCACGTTTCACGCATTTTACGTTTTTTACGAGTCAATAAAATTCTATGCTTTTTCAAAGCTCCGTTACAGGACACTCCATTTCCCATCAAGCGACCGACAGGGTTTTCGCTGCTAGCCAGCCATGAGCGTGGATTGGATTGACAAGGCGAACGAACGGACGACGCCACCGATGGATCAAGCGAATTAATTTTCAATTAAAAACGACGACAACATCGACGGCGGGGCAGCGAAAAAGTGACGTTGAAATTGAGATTTTCCCAATTATACACATCACTGAGCGCCGATATGGATTAATCGTCCGGAGCGCACGGCGGCACGTCAAGCAGAAATGACGGCTTCTCCGGAATTATTTGAAATGTAAACAAAATTAGTACACCGGAGTTTCGACTGGCTTAGAGCAAGACACCAGGAGGCAGAACTTTTATAAATCCCTCGATGTTTGAATCATAAATTCTATTTAAGGGGTTTTCCCACACCCTTCCTCCGTCGAATCGAGAAGCAGCAAATGAAGATTTATTTGTGTCCGCCTGATTCAAGTCGGCAGCACTAGAACCATATACTTTCTTCGGTTACATCATCCATCAGGCAGACGGTGAACGCTCGTGCTGGAAATCTTTCGCTTGTTCCTCCGAAATTTGTCATAAAAGATGTAGCCTGGTTCGGGTTTTGACAAGCCCGGAAGGGTTGCCAGATCGAGGAATCGCTGCTCCAGAAGATGCATGTAAAGTGATGTGAAATGTCAATTCAAGAATTATGGGTTCTTGGATTTAGAAGTATTTGAATTTTTCATTTTTGAACCACCAACCTACCAACCCTAATATTTCACCATCTGTTCTCGAATCGATCTTAGTCAACCGAAAAAGCAAGCGACATCCGTTCTGAAAGCAGCACTGACGTCTCGAACTAGAAAAAATCCGACAAAGCAAAAAAAAACCGGATGTCGTGGTTTCAGTTGCCGAGGTTGACGTAACCGAGAACGGATTGAAGAAACCAAGCTTTCGATGCTAAGGTTGATCCACAATACAGAAAAAAAAAATCATATAAATACATTTTCCGTGTGCAGCAGCAATTTTTATGGATTAATAAAGAACCTTGAATAATTTATAAGCTCTGTAGAACCGGGACTCGGTCGGGTGGCAGTGTAAAGTGTTGCACGATGGTTCCGATGGAAGGTGGTAGGTACCTGCTTCCTTCAGTGTGCAACCATTCGCCGAGGGATGCCAGGCAAGGATACAATGCGATTTATCGTTGCTCGAAACCGGAAGATGTACGTTTCAAGTTCGACGATTTCGGTGCTATAACGCTCGGAGGGGGATGGTGCAGATTGACAACAACGTTTACATGCAACTATTCCAGAAACTGGGTTACTCAATCGACGGTAGATACTTCAGCTGGAAGTAGGTTTCCGGCTTTTCAACCTTGAATTTCTGCCTTTAAGCAATGTGAGATTTAGTTCAGCGAAAAACAATTCTGCTTTGTGCTTTAAATTAGTTCATTTATGAAGTTTGCTCAACCTTGTTAACGTTTTTTTTTCCTGTTCACATTTAATTTTGATTTCAGGGCAGCGAACAATTACCGCCGATGGCAACTTTTCAGCACGGAAAACGAAGGCAATCAGACAGTAATTGGTGGAAGAATGCGAGAAAATCTTTTGAATTTGACTAATTCAGAGTCAGCCAATGTGGATAATAAAACAGGCAAACAACGCTGGTGGCCTTGATGGGGAATAACTTTTTCCATTCATATTTGCTCTTTTGCAAAGTTAATGGTAATGGGATTTTTTTTTGAATGAATTCAACGATTACCAGCCAATGTAGGTGAGGTGATTGTAGAACAAATCCAAAACTTTCAAACGAAGCGTTTTTGGCAGTTTTGAGACATTGTATTTTGGAAGCAGTTAGTTGTTCTAGAAACACTGCATATTGCTAGCAATGCTAATATTTTCACACCTTCATTCATACAAATTCAAGGTGCATACAGATGCTTCAACGATACACACAAGACAACCTTTATTCTACCGAGAAAATCCGGTGGATTTAAGGGCCCAGTAAACACAAGATCGCATATAATAATGGATATGAGTATAACTTGGAGGCGATATGCATACATTTAACATGGAGTTAAATGAACGAATGAACCTAAAGGGTGATACGGTCAAAATTTGGTCAAGGGAAAACGCGTGTAAATCGGTGAAATCGTTTATTTAAAAAATCAAATTAAATTTCAATTAGTATAAAATTCAGGAAAAATATTCAGTTAGGCTTCCGCTTTTCCAAATCCGAATTGCCGGGCCTTACGCTTGACCCCTGCCATCAGATTTTGTACAGCCACCTTGTCCACCTTCTTCGCCGCAGAAAGCCAGTTTGCGTTGAACTGCTGCTCGTCCTTAGCAGTTTTTTTGGTCTTCTTTAGGTTCCGCTTGACAATAGCCCAGTATTTCTCAATTGGGCGGAGCTCTGGCGTGTTGGGAGGGTTCTTGTCCTTGGGAACCACCTGCACGTTGTTGGCGGCGTACCACTCCATGGCCTTTTTACCGTAATGGCAAGATGCCAAATCCGGCCAAAACAGTACGGAACAACCGTGTTTCTTCAGGACGCAGACGTTTATTCAAACACTCTTTCACGTAAATTTCTTGGTTGACAGTCCCGGAAGCAATGAAAATGCTGCTTTTCAAGTCACAGGTACAGATGGCTTGCCAAACCAGATATTTCTTTTCGAACTTTGACAGTTTCGTGTGCTTGAAAATATCTGCTACCTTTCCCCTTCCTTTTGCCGTATAAAACTCCTGTCCCGGAAGCTGCTTGTAGTCGGCTTTGACGTAGGTTTCGTCGTCCATTACCACGCAGTCAAACTTCGTCAGCAGCGTCGTGTACAGCCTCCGGGATCGCGCTTTGGCCGTCGTATTTTGTGTATCATCGCGATTTGGAGTCACTACCTTCTTGTAAGTCGATAGTCCGGCTCGTTGTTTGGCTCGATGCACGGTTGTAGACGATACACCCAGCTTATTTGCGGCATCTCGGAGAGATAGGTTAGGGTTTCGCTTGAAACTACCGGCAACTCTCTTTTTCGTCTCAGCGGCTTCCGGTTTTCGATTTCCCCCCGATCCAGACTTCCTGGCTGTCGACAAACGTTCCCCAAACACTTTAATTACATTTGTAACGGTTGATTTGGCAACTTTTAGCGATTTTGCCAACTTTGCGTGTGAGTAGCTCGGATTTTCGCGATGCGCGAGCAAAATTTTGATACGCTGCTCTTCTTGCTTGGACGGCATTTTGACAACTGAAGAGTGAATTCCAAAATCAAAATAGGAGCAATATTCTACACACACACACACACCTTCAAAATGAGGGGTGTTCAGGTTTTTTAAATGCAAAATTGAAAGAAATACGTCAAGTTGATATTGACCAAATTTTGACCGTTTCGCCCTTTATATCGCCTCCACGTTGTACTCATATGCGCTATCATATGTGATTCTGTGTTGACTGGGGGGTAGTACGCTCTGCAAGTTGAAAAAAAAGTGGTTTTTATTTGGCTTTGGAGTATCTACTTTACCGTTAACTGTGCTCGAAGTTCATGAGACACTCCGTTTCAAAGTTTCAGGCCGAAAAGTGAAGCACACATTACCAAAATATCATGTAAATATCTGTCCCCTGAGACCGACAAATGCAAGCGTCCTTTAGCATACAAGAATGAGTTGAAATGATGAGATGAGAAAATAAATTCAATCAAACAAATCTTTCGTCGAATTACGTATGTGTCAGTTTCAGGAGACATAATTTTACACGAAACCTTTCGTTGCGTTCCCTGACGTACAAACACGAATTGCGTCTCTCATAAAATTCATAATTTCTAAGTGTGCAGTGTCGCAGTGCTTCGAGCGCCCGGAAAGCTCAACCGTTATCGAAGGAACGGCCGATCTTTTCAGTTCCAATTATTACCGCTTACTACCAGATGGCTCTGTTATCGTATTACCTCTGTTTTGATGGTTTTCCTTCACATTGCCTACAGTCTGTGGCAGCCTGTCAATTGCTAAACACGTTTCTCGGGCATGCAGGCAGTTTTTCGGCAAATAAACGCCTAAAACTAAGGCATCAGGATAGGGATAGAGATAACACTGGTCGACAGATATTTTAAGACCCAGAGCTTCATGCCAGTTTCCGAAAGTTTGGGGTCCCAAAACCACCGGAAAATCATATTTTGATCTCATGTGATTCGCATTTTTCTTCACATATTGGCATCAAAAATTGAAATTTTGATATTTTTTGAGAACCACTTACATAACTTCCTCAGCTTAAATGGAAATGATTTATGTGTTTTTGACTAACATAAGCCTTAGATTGTAGTTGGTTCAACCTGTTTGTTTACTATAAGTTTTATCTGTGTTTGTGAGTGTTTTTTTAATTCTTTCTCAAAAATGTTCAAGTCAAAAGAAAGCCAAAAGTTGTATAGTTATAAGTTTTAAGCCAATTTAAAATATTTAAAATAAACGTGCTTTGTAAACCATACTTCAAATTCCAGCCCATCTTCCCATCCGTTCATTTGTAATTCCTATTAACCTCGAGTCATCGGTTCTATCCGCGAGTAATCGGTTCTATCCCCTTAACGTTTGTTTTAAGATAATTGATGTATATAAATATGAAAACTTGGCTCTGTAAAGTGAATTCGATTGAGCCTGTACAAATAAATGATTTAAAAAAAAAATAAAGTGTTAATGCTCCAGAAGCATTTTTTATGAAACCATATTGCAGAAGAAATTGTGTCTATCCGACTTCACCAGAAAAAGTTATAACCGTTGAAAGGCTGCATATTTTAGCAAAAAAAAAAAACAGCAAAGTACAGTAAACCCCCCGACATGCTCGGATTCCATTGTAAACTTAAAAATTCAGAATTATCTCACCAAGCGGTGCTAGGGTGCATGTAAAATTACCTTATAACCTAAATCTCTAGATCCTTGACACATAGCTAATTAGCGTCTTAAACAAAGATGATTGGTTGATTGAGGCCTTTCGGTTGGTGTTAATATTAGTTCAGAACTCGTCCGCTACGTGTCACTACTGTACATGTGAACATTGTGTATTACCTGTATTTTGAGATCTCGATCTTGTTTAAATTTTCTGTTTTCAGCAAACATAGCTGTAAAATTAATAGCATAGTTGTAAAATTAAAATTAATTAATTAATAATTAATAGTCAGAATTATCACACGTCGCGGCGCTAGTTTGCAGGTAAACTTACTGTTTAATCTGGATCTCGAGATTAATGGCATGTACTACAAGATGGCATTTTCGAAAAAGATATTCGAGGGGTCAGGGCTTTTTGAATGGTGTAAACATTAGATCAGAATTTTTCCGCTACGCGGCGCTAGTGTTTATGTGAACTCTCTATAATAATGTGTTTTTTGGATATCAAGATCATTTTTTATTTTTATTTTTATTTTCCGTCGGCCTATTACCTCACATGGTGACAATCACCGACGCCAGGAAGACGACTCCACCACCTGGACGACTCATGAATATGAGCCGGGACCAACGGCTTTACTTCCCTTCCGAAGGAAGACGTGACCAGATTTTTTCGCCTCAGAAAAACCACCGACGTCGACTGGGATTGAACCCAGACCCACTGGTGTGCCAAGTAGCAGTCACGCTTACCACTACACCACCGACGCCGGAAAAATAACATCTTTATCATCTGTTTCTAATGAAAATATATCTCTATTATTGTGAAAGATCGGCTTTGTTGAATAATGCGAAAAATTATTTGCTGCTATTATTTTGGTGTCCGAAATTTAACGTGGACTGGCTTTAAAGCTCGATTCAAAGTTAATTTGGACGCACGGTTTAATACACCACCGCGTCCCTGGAGGTTGGAACAAAAAACGTTGAACATTTGTTGATGTTTCATTGATGAAGAAATGGGTGAAAAGTTTCTCTCGATTGATTGACGCATCTCGAAATTACGGATCAGGGAACTTGAGAAAAGAAAATTAATTGTGCACAAACATCTGGAAAACCCTTCGTTGTCTGCCTCAAAAATAGCAAAAGTGTAAAAATTCCCAATGTCAACGGTGTGTCTTGTAATCAAACGTTACAAGGATACTCTGAGTGTGGATAGAGCACAGTGCATCTATCATAAAAGTGGCACTAGGGACAAAGCGCTGAGGAGAAAGGTGTTGAGGTACGAGAAAGGCAACCCAGGTGTCTCCACACGTGATTTGGCGTAACATCCTTTCATGAGAAGGATATAAGTCTTTTTGTGCCAGTAAAGGTCCAAATCGCTCCCTGAAACAAAATTTAGTGGCCAAAAAGCGAGCACGATTACTATACGAACAAGTTTTGACGAAATTTGATGGCTGTATTTTAATGGATGACGAAACATATGTCAAAATGGATTATAAACAAATCCCCGGACGAAAATTTTACCTGGCAACTGGTCGTGGGGATGTCCCTTCCAGGTGTCAATTTGTTTTTGCTGATAAGTTTGCTCGGAAACTAATGATTCGGCAAGGAAACTGCAGTTGTGGCCGTAAAACCAAGGTTTTCATCACATCTCACACAATCACGTCGAAGGTTTACATTGAAGCGGATTTTACCCTTCATTCGGCAACACAAGACCAACGTTATGTTTTGGTCGGATCTAGCCAGCTGCCACTACTCTAAGGAGGTACTAGAATGGTATGCTGCAAACAATGTTAATTTCGTCGCCAAAGCGATTAATCCTCCGAATTGCCCTGAGTTCAGACCGATCGAAAAATATTGGGCAATTCTCAAGCAAAAACTTCGAGGATGCGGTACAGAAGTGACAAATGCACAACAAATGCGTTTAAAGTGGAATAAGTTCGCCGGTACAGTGTCACCAGCGACTGTGCAGATCATGATGGCATTGATCACAAGTAAAGTGCGACAGTTCGTTCGAAACGCTGAAATGTAATAGCTTGTTTTATGCCGTTTGAAAGCTGAATAAATACCCTTTTGTTTGACGTTTTGATCAATCGTGTCTGTTGTTTAATTCTTGAGTTATGATCATCTGAATGCGTCCATATTTACTTTGAATCGGGCTTTATGTGAGTCAGTCCTGAGTAACTTGAATATAAAGTTAGTGAATACTGAAAAATTTGGAATTGACTCTAAGAAGTTTTAAATCACTTGAATATAACGTAAGAGAGTCCTGAAAACTGTGGAATGACTTGAAATTGAAGTGAATCGAATATTAACATTTTCAAATCACTTAAGGTCTGTATCCGCAATAATCCGGACGCCTCAAAACATGAATAAAACATAAATTACGCATTATATTTCCGTCGTCGTTGTTTATTTCAGATTCATGGGATGTGTTTTAACAATTCGTGAAGACAAAACATAGTTATTCGGTATTTGCATAAAATTTTCGAATTTTGCTGGAAATGTTTGATTTTCCAAATTTGCTGGAAGTGTTTGATGTCTTTGATTCCTTGCTTCTTTCCAGAAAGCTTCCGCTTCATCAGAGCCCAATATCTCTCGATTGGTCGCAGCCCTGGGCAATTTGGCGGGTTTGAGGTTTTTGGTACACTTGATTTGGTACCACTCCATCACAGTTTTAGCATAGTGGCATGATGCCAAATCGGGCCAGAACAAAGGTTTTTCTTTGTGACTTTTGATGGAGGGTAGCAATCGCTTCTGCAGACACTCTTTCCGATAGATCTCCTTGTTGATTGTGCCTGTAGTGACGAAAGATTTAAGCCAGCCCTGGAAGCTGCTTGAAATCCAGGACATAAGTTTCTTCGTCCATAACAACGCATGAAAATTACGTCAAATAATCGCAGTACAAACGTCGAGCCCGTGATTTTGCTGCCAAGTTCTGTTTGTCGTTGTGATTTGGAACTGTTTTTACTTTATGACTTAAGTCCCAAACGTTGTTTTGATTTTTGGACAAAACCAGGCGACATCCCTATTTTACGAGCCACCGTTCGGATGGAGAGATTTGGGTTTTTCGTTAATATCCTTTTCACCTTTCGGTCCATGACAGGATCAGCGCGTCCAATGTTTTTGTCACTTCTCGGTTTCCTCTCCGCCGTCAAACGTTCCGCAAATGATTTGAGCACATCGTGAACAGTGGATTTAGGCAAATCCAATGTCTTTGCAAGGTCCCGTATTGACAAGTCAGGATTTGCCGTACGCCCGTACAAAATTCGCTCGCGCACTTGTTTTTCTTTCGTCGCCATCTTGAATACTAAACATGAAATGTAAACATCAATCATAGTCTTTTTCATCATAGACCTTCAGCTATACCACAGTGAAATATTTTATTCCTACGTGCAATATTACAAAAGTTACAATGATTTGAAGGTGTCCAGATTAATGCGGATTCAGACCTTACTAAGATAACATGAAGTTTTGGCCGAAGGATTTGTGGCCCCTTGCAGTCCAGATCTTCCGTTGGATTATTCGATTTGGTCATATGTTGAAGCACGAGCCTGCAAAACATCACACCCTAGTGTGAAAACTCTGAAGTCAACCATAACACGCACATGGCAGTCAATGTCGGAGGACTACGTCCGAAAGGCATGCTCTGGCTTCCGGCGTTGGCTCGAGGATGTTATTAATAAAAATGGAGGACACATTGAATAAATTTGTTTAAAGGGTTTTTATAAAGATAACTGCACTCGAAAATGTTTATATTATTGCTTGAATTAGTTGAAAATGGGATTTGAAAGAAATAGAATATATTTTCGTATTATTTTCTGCCGCACCCTGTAGCACGTATGAATAAATTGCGCAATAGTTGAATTGAATATATTGATCATTGAATGTCATTTGAATATCACAATGAATATAAGACTTTCTGTAAACCATTTAGGGCAATGCATTGTTAGACAAGGGTGTAGAATTTGTCAAGAGCTACAATTTTATTCTGCTCCATATTCATAAATTCAGCTGTTGAGCCAAGTTATCGGTTAGTTTATCCAATTGCACGAAATGACTTTTTACAGCACTGGTATCGACTCCCATCGAAACATATTGCAAATATTATATCTCTAAATTCTGATAACTTGAAAAGGACGGGGGAGAAAAGGTTCGAAAAAGGAAAGGATGTTTCAGAATCACCTTGCACTTGCGGGCACGGAAAAGAGAGCATTTTGAAGGATTTTATACAGTAATAGAAAGAAAGGTGGAGAATACTCATAAGGATGGTGGAGAGTATAGTTCGAAATTCAATCACTACGCGGTGCTAATGGGCGTGTTAAGGAGCTCATCTTTCAACGAATTTAAAGGGATCGTATTTGAACCTTCAGCAAACTTGTTCAAGAGGTGAAGGGGTTCCGGAAAGTGAATCTTCAGAAATTGAAGAGTGTGGTTCGAAATTCAGTCACCACATGGCGCTAGAGGTCATCGAAAAGCTAGGAGTTTTGAACGAGTTTATATTGTGACTCAGAGCTTCTAGAAAGTTCGAACCTTGAACAAAAATTGTTCAGAAGGTCAAAAACGTCCAGAAGGTAATATGTTTGATTCAGAGTACAACCACTACGTGGCACTAGTGGGCATGTGGTAAAGAGCATTTTCAAAGATTTTAATTCGTCATCCGGACCACCTAGAAAGTTCCATACTTCGGGAAAGTTGCCCATAAGGTCAAGGACTTTCGGAAGGTGAAGAGTGTGGTTCGGAACTCGTTCAGTACGGAACACTAGAGGGCATGGAAAAGAGAGAACTTTTGATGGAGTTTATTTAATTAACTAGACCATCTAGAAAGTTCGAACCTTCAGCAAGTTGTTCAAGAGGTCAAGGCTTTTCGGAAGGTGAAGACTATGGTTTGGAATTCAGACATTACGTAGTGCTAGTGGGCGTGAAAAAGAGAGATTTTTTGAGCGAATTCATATAGTCCGGGAATTCGTGATTATTCGAAAAGATGAGCAACTATCAAAGATGAAACGCAACGCTGGTTGATCACCTTTTTGTGGTGCGTTATGGGGTATCAGATCTACCACCGAACCCTAGTCCGAGTTAATTCAGACTAGGGAATATATCTGTTTTTTTTTTTCAGAGTAGTCAAAGGAACATATCTTAGTCCATATGACATTTTATGTCTTGTGAAAAATTACAATACGCAGGTAACCAATAAGCATTAGCATATGCAGTAAATCAACCTTAAATCTGCATTGCAGATGCTACAAGCATAATATTTGTATTATATCAGCATCTCAAATGCACTTGAATGAATAAAGTTGCATTTCAAATGCTTTTAAAATGCTTGTAGCCGGTAATAAGCATTTCGAATGCAAAATAGCATTAATGAATCATTATCATAGCATTGCAGTAAAACGGCCGTATATTTTGCCAAAAGTGGCATTTATGTTGTATTTAAGGCGACTTAATTGCTTGATAGGCTGCCGTAAAAACGCTTTGGAACTGCTTATTGATTACCTGGGTACTCAGATTAAGCCACCGAGGATGAGCTTGGAATGGTAAGTCTCCATTTATGCAAACTCTTATTCTCTATTTAAAATTCCATAGTTTAGATTGGTTATGACAAGGGTTCTGATGCAAAGTCAGTATCGGAGTCATATTTTGTTTTCTTTGCAATGAATCTTGTCTTGACTATAAATGAGCTGGCTTTTAAAGAGTGGTCTCACTGTTCAAAGGGTGTTAAAGTGCGGAAACTGTCAATAAAACTCGATTCATTGCCAACAAAACAAACAATGACAACTGTACCAACACCGAATGCTTCATCATTTCTCAATAGTAATGACGTAAAGCCTCTCCACGTTTCTTTCAGTGTAGATTTCGAATTATTTCACGGATCACTGAAACGTTTCACTTGTATGACAGCTGAAATTCTCCACTTTATTTCGTGATACAACATGTTAACATTCTTATTACATTCAGTAAAATGGCGTCAAATCAAGTGGAAGTACGCAAACGCATTTTGTACGAACGGCAGCAAAATCCAAATTTATCGGAACGCGATCTTGCCAAGAAACTAAAACTACCGAAGAGTAGCGAGTTTTGTGTTTGCAAATCATTTCACCAGCGCTTGACTATGGATCGGGGAGTTGGAAGTGGAACAAATCGAAAAGTATGCTCCCGATAAATGGACAAGAAGGTGGTAGCCATTGTAGAGAAAAATCCCTATATTTCTGTGCGAAATGTGGCTCGCAAAGCTGAGAAGTCAAAATCAAACGTACAAAAAGTGAAGCAGAAGCAAGGACTGAAGGCGTACAAAGCGAAAAAGGTGCCCAATTAAGGTGCTAAGGAGCTTTAAACTAATTTTTTGCAAACATTTTCTTGTATCATAATGGACGACGAAACACACGTACTCGTAGACTTTAAACAACTTCCGGGTCTGGCTTTTTATACCGCAATGCAAAGGAACGCCGTGTCTGAGAATTTCTAGACAAAGAAGATGTCCCAATTCCCGAAAAATTATTTGATTTGTCTGTTCATATGTAGTTGTGGTCAAAAATCTAAAAGTTTCGTCTCTACCGGCACTATCAAAAAGGATGAGTACGAGAAGGAATGTCTGCAATAGCGGTTGCTACCGTTTAACAGAAGCCATATGTTTTGGCCTCTTGTCACTATGTGAAATCCGTTCTGGAATGGTATAAGGCACTAGAGGTCCTGGAATGGTATAAGGTACGTGCCAAAAACAGCCAATCCACCAAACTGTCCAGAACTTTGCCTAATAGAGAAGCAATGGGCTATAGTTCAGCGGAAACTCTTCGAAACTAAGAAGAATGCAAATGGTACAGATGATTTCAAGAGAAGATGGAGAATCGTCACGGCGAGCGTATCCTCAGATCTGATGACCGTACGGAATCTGATGGCGGGTGTACCACAGAAAGTTCGAGAATTTACAGTAAGAAGGATTAACATCTTAATCAACTGTTTCTAAAGTAGATATAACTCTATTATTGTGAAATAAACATTCGGTTTTGTTGAATTATGTGTACATTTTTTTTGCTGCTATTATTTTGGTGTCCGAAATTTAACGTGGACTGGCTTTATGTGAGTCAGTACTGAGTAACTTGAATATAAAGTTAGTGAATCCTGAAAAAATTGGAATTGACTCTAAGAAGTTTGAAATCACTTGAATATAACGTAAGTCAGTCCTGAAAACTGCGGAATGACTTGAAATTGAAGTAAATCGAACATTAAAATTTTCAAATCACTTAAATGTAGGATAGTTTGTCTTCAATCATTTGAAAACTTGAAAACAAAGTGAGTAAGACCTGCAAAGCTTGAAATTACTTGAATAAATATGAAGGTTATTACCCCAGAGGAACTTGAAATTATTTTAATGTCAGCCTTTTAAAGTTCAAGGTCGCATATGTTATGTGCATATGTGTCGTCTTCAATCATTATTGGATTGATTCACTGATCAGTGCCGTCGGAATAAACTTATGATCAGCATCCCAAAGTGTTTAGTTATGTCGTATTACCACATCAAGCAGCCGATTGTTTTTGACTATACCATCAATTTTCTACATAAAACCGACCAGTTCAGCGATTGAGGTATTCTACTGGATCATAAATTATCGTTTGACTTCCACCGCTTTGCTGTGATCTCTAAGGCTAATCGCCAAATTTGTATCGAAAATCTCAAGAGACTGCACTGAACCGTACTGCCTAAAACGTTTCTATTGCTCACTGATACGACCGATCCTACAAAATGCCGCCTTGGTCTGGCTTCCTTATCAATTAACTTGAAGCTTGAGGATCGAAAAAATACAGCGCAGGTTTATCCGGATGGCATTGCGTAATCTATCATGGCGTGATCCGCAAAACCTCTCGCCGTATTCAGATCACTGCAATCTGCTGCAACTGCAAACGTGAATGGAGAGGTTGACTGCTCGTGGCTGCTCGCTCAACTGAACATCCGAGTACCATCGAGAGCATTACGGAGTGGTACCCTGTTCAAACCACAACTCAATCGAACAGCGTTTGGTAACAACGAACCACTAACAGCTATGATGCGAGCGTTTGCGACTGTCGGAGAACTGTTTGAATTTGGCGAATCTTCTGCTCACTTTATGGCTCGTATTCGTAATGCTCGTTTGTTTTTTAGTTTTCAGTTTGTGCCATGTAGATAATGAGGCCGATGAGTTAAGATGATTAAATAAAATAAAATAAAAATAAGGTCTGTATCCGCAATAATCCGGACACCTCAAAACATGAATAAAACATAAATTTCGCATTATATTTCCGTCGTAGTTTTTTATTTCAGATTCATGGGATGTGTTTTAACAATTCGTGAAGACAAAACATAGTTATTCGGTATTTGCATAAAATTTTCGAACTTTGCGCTTAACTCCGTCCATTAGGGTTTGTACAGACTCTTCAGAAATCGTAGAAGCCGTCTTTGTCCAAATTTGCTGGAAGTGTTTGATGTCTTTGATTCCTTGCTTCTTTCCAGAAAGCATCCGCTTCATCAGTGCCCAATATCTCTCGATTGATCGTATCTCTGGACAATTTGGCGGGTTTGAGGTTTTTGGTACAATGTTCACTTGATTTGCTTGGTACCACTCCATCACAGTTTTAGCATAGTGGCATGATGCCAAATCGGGCCAGAACAAAGGTTTTTCTTTGTGACTTTTGATGAAGGGTAGCAATCGCTTCTGCAGACACTCTTTCTGATAGATCTCCTTGTTGCTTGTGCCTGTAGTGACGAAAGATTTACTCTTTTTGCCACACGTGCAAATTGCTTGCCACACAAGGTATTTTTTTGGGAAATTTCGATGCCTTCTTCGTTCTGAAATGCTCAGCTGTAGCATTTCTGGCCATAGCAGAATAAAAAGCCAGCCCTGGAAGCTGCTTGAAATCCTCCAGGACATAAGTTTCATCGTCCATAACAACGCATGAAAACTTCGTCAAATATTCGCAGTACAAACGTCGAGCCCGTGATTTTGCTGCCAAGTTCTGTTTGTCGTTGCGATTTGGAACTGTTTTTACTTTATACGACTTAAGTCCCAAACGTTGTTTTGATTTTTGGACAAACCCGGGCGACATCCCTATTTTACGAGCCACCGTTTGAATGGAGAGATTTGAGTTTTTCGTTAATATCCTTTTCACCTTTCGGTCCATGACAGGATCAGCGCGTCCAATGTTTTTGTCACTTCTCGGCTTCCTCTCCACCGTCAAACGTTCCGAAAATGATTTGAGCACATCGTGAACAGTGGATTTAGGCAAATCCAATGTTTTTGCAAGGTCCCGTATTGACAAGTAAGGATTTGCCGTACGCCCGTACCAAATTCGCTCGCGCACTTGTTTTTCTTTCGTCGCCATCTTGAATACTCAACATGAAATGTAAACATCAGTCATAGTCTTTTTCATCATAGACTCTCAGCTATACCACAGTGAAATTTTTCATTCCTACGTGCAATATTTCAAAAGTTACAATGATTTGAAGGTGTCCGGATTAATGTGGATACAGACCTTACTAAGTAATAACGTAATGACAGCTGGTCAAATCTCTCCAGAACAAGGATTGAGTAGCATGTTTTCTATCGCCGCTTTTTGAGGCATTCTTGCCGGTAAATCTCAGCGTTTATGGTACCTGTTGTTACGAAAATCTGAGATTTTAGCCCACAGGAACATAATGCTTGCCATATCAGATATTTTTCAGGAAATTTGGTTTTTTATTTAAATTTTGTTTGTAAAGGGGTTTTTTTTTTTTTAGTAGAGGAAAAAATTCTTTTCTTGTTGGGTTTTTTTTTTTTTTGGGGTAGGTTGTTTTATTTTTTTTTGTAATATAGTGGTAATTGGGGTTGGTGTGTTTGTTTTTTTTTTTTATTGTGTTTATTGTGATTTTTTTGGTGTTTTTTTTTACTTTTTGTCAATGCAGAAGTCGTCAAGCTGGCATCCTTGCCCATAGCGACTAGTGAAAAATACGGCGAGGCGTCAAGTCGTCGCCGCAGGTTATGTCAAACGGCTAAAGCGTAGCGGAAATCAGAATGACAGGAAAGTGACGTCCGAGCAACGAACTGACACATTTTTTCACAAGTCATAATCGGAACAGTCCGCACGTGTGAAAGTTCTTGAAATTTATTGAAATTTTGTTATTCACAGTTATTAAATAAAAGGTAGTTTATATTTCTAATCTGTAGTTCGTTCGTCGGTTCATGCGACGTATATGGAAAAGTGGGTTATTTAGCAAACTATATTTACAGTTGGTAACAATTGCGATCGGTAGAGGTTACGATCGGAAGAGGTTAGGTGCCAATATTGAGAGGCCCACCGTATTGTAAGTTGAAATTCATAAATGATTATATGTTGTACTTATCAGAAACTTAATCAATTACAGTTGAAGCACATTCTGCGATCAAAACGGTAACCTTTGTTGCACCCTTATTTCTTCGCTGATAAACCTTCAAAATACGTTGGCAGTATGACCGACGCCGGTCGGAATGGTGATATTTCTGGAGGACATGAGACGCGATCTTGCTGCGCGGCTTGCCCACGAGGGAGGGGGCGGGGAAAAGGGAATAGTGGGGGGAGTACACGAGGGGTGGGGTTTTTCGCGGGGGGGGGGGAGGGGGGGGGGGGGGGGGGGCGGGGGGGGGGGGGGGGGAAAAGGCGAGGAAAAAAAAAACAAAAAAATAGGTTGAATTCATCCAGCCGCACTAGCGCAGCATCAGCGTTCTCAGTATGTCTGAGTCAATTGGTTGAACGGCAGCAACTGGCACTCGTGCTCGAGTGGAACTAGAGCTGCAACGACGTCATTTGGATGAGCAGCAGAAGCTCATCGATCAAACGATTGGCGGGGAAGAGGAGAACCATCTCGGAAGTAAACATAGCGACTCCCCCTGCATCGAACAAACGACTAGTCATCTCGGCCCCTCCTGGTGCACCTTTAACGATGCGCGATCGTCGATCGAAGACACAGTCCAGTACTCCCACCTCAGCTGCACCAATAATGGTTTCAATTCCTCTTACGTCGATCGAACCGAAAACAGTGAAGTATCTGCGAAGAAGGAAGGACCCTCATGCTGCCTTGCAGGAACTCAGAACCCGGGTTGAACAGTGCGAAAAGGTCGCTAATCCAACGCCGGATGAATTAACCGAATTACACAATCAGATGGAGCTGTGTAGGAAACTTCTTGAAAGGATCCAGCCCGGCGACGAACCATTGCAACAACAGTCTACGAACAATCCGTCGAAGGTGCTACAGCCAGTGGCGGGCGCATCGTGCGTGAAGAAGCATTGCGGGACTATTCCGAAAGCGAGTCGAAAAATGCAGGTGATTCCGGCCGTTACAAAACCAGAGCTTGTCCAAACCTTGATGGCAATTGTCAAGTCAAAGGTCCGAAAGTTTGGGCGTGAGGGTGAAATTTAAATCTATTATTGCAAAAGTGTAAAGGAACATACTTGAGGAAAATAAATTGACCACACAGAGACAAAACACATTGTATCGTTAACAAATAACAAGCGAACTATTTTTGATGTGGCAACACTATTCATGTTGGTAAGAATTGAGCCCTACAATTCGGTTCCATGACAAGCTAGTGAAGTTGAACGTTCTGCCAGGATTGCGTAACAATTCAGGACCATTGCTGTAATACCATGATTGTATAAAACGAAGTTAACGCTATTTCTAAAGAAACGAAAAGAGCTTAAAACCAAAGCTCTGCTAAAAATAATGGCGTCATAGGATGAGATAAGTTTGTAAGTGAGCAAGAAAATGCTCTTTGATATTTACCGATGATTCAAATATATAATAATGTAAAATGTAGTTTAGTGATTTACATAATTGATACACAGATATCACAGATATAGATTTACAAACGCATACATAGTTTTTACGATTGTTGTACTTCTTTAAACAATATGCAGTCAGCCAATCCTCTCCATACAGACAATGGTGATAGAAAAGAGATTGAATGCATCGGAAATGTAAAACGGCAGCCAACTTCCTTCTCAGCATAGCCAGCCGTAGAGGGTAAAACCTCATTAAAATTTCATGAACGACATGAAATATCTCTCCCACTGAATCTCCACACATCCCACCACTGCCCCTTTTTAGCACGAGACTCCGCATCTGCTTATCTACATCATGTGCTATGGAATTTAATTCATTCCCTTAAAGATAAATGTTACCCACATTTGCTTCTTCTTCTTCTTCTACTACTACTTCTCTTTTTGCTGAGTAGTGTCTCCCCAAAAACCCATTATGGTCTCCATACTCTACACACTGAAGAGTACCGAGCGCGAAATGTTACAATAATATCCATTCATGATTCAAAACCCACCCAAATGTGCCACCCTTTCTGGCTGCTCACCGATGATAAGTTCCCACAGGATTCCAGGATGCTCTTCCGTATCCCAAAAAAAAAAAATACACTCATCGGAGACCATCTAAAAGCACTAACCGCCGTTGTCATCGTCGTCGTCGTCGTCGTGATCGTCGTTGGATGGGCGGAAGGACATTGGCTGCATAAATTTGAATAAATTTACGATATTGAATCGCACTTCTCTCTACTTTAGCCACGTCTTGCCCCAAGTTACAAACTCATATATCAGTTGCTGCTGAGGTCAACCGACTCAAAAACCATCATATGTATTCCATAACAGAGAACGTAAAAAGAAAAGTCAAACGAATTGCCATTTTGACCTCGAGCCTCGGACCGGAAAGTGAAACCATCACAGGCGGTAAGAAGTTTTCTTTGGCCTGCCCAAAAAACCCAC